>OZ023266.1:34572303-35172303 GCA_964006375.1 Tillus elongatus | reverse complement strand
TGCGGGGTACGCAGGGTTTAAGGGGGAGGATGTGGCTTCAAGATGTGCAAAAGACACCTTTCAAGCCCGATTTCTTCGCATTTTCTGCTTATATTTCCTTTTTACTACCTACCCCTACAGCACTCCTATTCACTCCTGGTCCCGTAACTTCCTTGGGGGATGTGAACAAGAAATTTTTCTTGTGGTTGGTGCATCCAAGGGGGGGGGCTAGGCAGGTTTCTGAAAACAGTTTTTTGAAAAGCGTTCGGGAGCTAATCTGCAAATGTACCGTTTGTCTAAAACCGTGCAGGAGGTAGTCTGCAAAGTCACCGAAAAATTTCTTGGAAACACCTCAAAGAAAGTACTGGACCAGGAGTGAATAGGAGCGCTGGGAGAAGAAAAAGATAAAAAAGAAATATCAGTGGAAAATGCAAAAAAATAGCTTAGCCGGACCTCTATATAAGCTGCACTGATCCCATTTTACAGCTATACCTTCTTAAAACCCCCTCTAATCCGCACAAAATCCCTATTCGCCGCAAATACTTTTCACCAGCTAATCTCTATACCTTATATACTTCACAAATAAGGCCAAACCTCGAATACTGCTCCCACATCTAGGGTGCCGCTGCCGCTTCTACACTCGCTATCCTGGACTCTATTCAGAAGAGAGCTATACGTCTCATCGGTGACCCTACCCTCACCCAAAGGCTGCCATCCCTTGCCCACCGACGTGCTGTTGGTGACCCCCCCCTCTCTCTCTCTCGATATCTGCACGGGCACTACTCAGAGGAGCTTTCTTCCATAGTTCCCCCACCTGCTGCCCCCAACAGACCCACCAGAAGAACAGAGCGATTGCACCGTTTTACTTTCCAGGTCACTAGACATAGAACATCTTGTTATGCCCGCTCTTTTGTCCCGAGGACTTCTAAGTTGTGGAATTCCTTGCCTGCACATGTTTTTCCTTCTCCTCCGAACCCCCAAACCTTCAAGTTGTCTCTTTCCTCCTTGTCAACACCCACGGTACGATAGTATTTAGGCTGTAAGCCCTCGTGGTGTGTTGTTGAAAAAAAAGGTCTCGTAACTTTCTTGGGAATTGTTCCCAACGATTTCTCTTGTTTTCTATGCATTGTTGGTGGTTGTAGGCATGCAAAAGGAAAAGCAGAACTCCCACGACGAAGCATAGTCCCTCCTGCTTTTCGCAAGTGAAAAGCTAGGTGACGGGAAAACCATGTTACAATATAAGTAACTTGGTTTGTACAGCTAAAAGAGAACGTCTCATAGCAAATACTGTCAGACGTTCGAAATTGAAAAAAGAGGGTAAGTTTCCATCACACGTACCTTTTTCATTTCAACGAAATGAGCTATGTCCGGCACTTGGCAGCACACAACCTGCGGCCTTACATTTTTCTCATCACAAAAACAATGTAGGAAACAAATAACATGTCACAGATCACGAAATCGCGACGTATACACGCTCCAATCACTGTAACACTAGACACAAAGGTCATTATAAGAAAACAATTTGAACAATGCACGATTTTAGAAATAAGGTCTCGGAAGACATTAATAATTAAGAACCCAGTCGCCCCGCTCTGAGTACTAAAAGCGATCTGGTAATAGAGGCCAACAGTCCAAAGAAAAGGGACTGCCGGGTCTGGAATATTCCAGTGAATCCTATTATTATGTTTACGTAAAATTTTAATGAATAGAAGGAGCAAGAGGCCTCACGGAACGGAACTGTACTGGGAAACTATTGAGAACGCTTAAAATGTTTAAAAAGTTGTAATGTAAATAACTCAGCAAAGACAAGGAAGCAAAAATTAAAAGTAGGGTCAACGTGCGTGTAAGATTGCCAAACTTTATCTATCGGCAGTCGATTTATCTAAAACTTTCCGTGGACTAAACTGAAAATTCACAATGCTTTGTCCTGGTCTGCTAAATATCCCGTTACGACTGCTATAACGTCCGTTGGCAATTCCATGTTTTTTTAATTATAGGAAGTAAGATGGAACTTTGATGGAGCTAGATCCGGTGAATAACGAGCACGGGGTACCAATTCGAAACCGTACTGATCAATTTTAGCCAGCGAAACTACTGAATTTTGCGTCAAAGTCTTACCCTAATGGAACCATCCATTCCAATAGCATTGAAGGTGTTTATCACGTAACAAATGCAATGAAGACTGACTACACAGAACGCCACATTTACAAATCTAGACTACGAGAAGAAACGACAGTTCAGATTAGGAGTTTCACTAGTAAGCTTTTTCTTCAGCGTAAGAAATGCTAAACAGGACCATAACACAAAACGTTTCTTATAGATCTAGGCTAGTATATTGACGATGTGGGCTAGATATCTTGCAACTTTAGACAATTCCCATAGACTTCTAGTTAGTTTACTTAATTGCATTTGCTACAAATGTGATACTCAAAGCTAACTAGAAAAATACCGAACTTTTGGGGTTCACATTACAATCAACAGTCCCCAATGTCGCGCATAAAATGATAGATATCATTTTCAAAACTAAAAAGGTACGAAATCTGCTCTCTTCTCTTAATACCAGGAAAGCCTCTGGCCTTGACGAGATCCCAGCAATTGTTCTCAAAAATAGCGCCCCAGAACGTGCCCCTGTCCTGACTCGTCTGTTTCAGGCATCTTACAATGGAGGCATATTCCCTAGTAACTGGAAAACTGCTCGAGTACAACCCGTCCCCAAGAAATGATCCAAAGCGCTTCCTAGCAACTACAGGCCTATTTTTCTCCTTTCAGTTGTCTCTAAAGTGATGGAGAAGTATATAAACACCGAATTACTAAAATTTCTTGAAAAACACGGTTTAATCCACGACAGGCAGTATGGATTCCGTCAGCGCAGATCAACTGCGACCTCCTTTCCTTTGTCACCCATTCTTGGAACAAGTCTATGGAACGACACGGTGAATCCCAGATTGTCGCTGTAGACATATCCAAAGCATTCGACCAAGTCTGGCACGCAGCGCTGCTTAATAAACTTCAGGCCTATGGCTTACCACCAAAACTCTGTACCTGGACAGCAAATTTCCTCTCCAATCGGAGCATTTCTGTTGTCGTGGATGGCCATTCCTCTAAAATGTATCCAATTAATGCAGGAGTTCCTCAAGGTTCAGCTTTAGCCCCTACTTTGCGTCTTCCCCACATCAATGACCTCATCTCTAGCACATCCAACCCAGTTTACAGTTAGGCGGACGACAGCACCCTCTACTCAAATATACAATATTCTAAGCCTGTCTCTTTAGCCCAATTAGATGAAGACCGCAGACTCGTGGAGGGTTCTTTCTCCGTTGATCTTCAAAAAATACTAGACTGGGGAAGTAGACATCTTGTACAATTCAACCCCACCAAATCTCAGTCTTGCTTTCTATCTCATAAGAGATTCACCAGTCCTAGACCCACCACAATGAACAACGAAGTTATTTAAAGTAATGAGTCCTTTTCACTTGTTTGCATTTCTGTGGATCGAAATCTCAATTGGCACCAATATTTTAGATCAATTGCAAAAGCGGCTGCCACGAAATTAGGTTTCCTTTTCCTGGCTCGCAAATACTTTTCACCAGCTAATTTCTATACCTTATAATATACTTCACAAATAAGGCCAAACCTCGAATACTGCTCCCACATCTGGGGTGCCGCTGCTGCTTCTACACTCGCTATCCTGGACTCCATTCAGAAGATAGCTATACGTCTCATCGGTAACCCTACTCTCACCCAAAGAATGTCATTTCTTACACATAGACGTGCCGTTGGTGACCTCTCTCTTTTATAGATATCTGCACGGGCACTGCCCAGAGGAGCTTTCTTCCATAGTTCCTCCACCTGCTGCCCCCAACAGATCTACCAGGGGAACAGAGCGAATGCACCCTTTTACTGTCCAGGTCACCAGACATAGAACATCTTGTTATGCCCGCTCTTTTGTCCCGAGGACTTCCAAGTTTCGGAATTCCTTGCCGGCACATCTTTTTTCTTCTCCGAACCTCCAAACCTTCAAGTTCAGAATTAACAAGTTGCCTCTTTCCTCCTTGTTGACACCCACGGTACGATAGTGTTTGGGCTGTAAGCCCTCGTGGTGTGTTGTTGTAATATATATTTAAAAAAATTAATTAATAAAGGTGACATTAGGAAAAGAGTAATCTTCAATGGATGCCATTTTGGACTTAATGGAATTAATGAAGTGTGAAATTAGGAAAAGAATAATCTTCTTTGATAGATGCCATTTTGGACCTGGCTAATACATTTGAGTTTAATAGTTTATGCAGTCAATGCAGTGAGTGAGATAAATCACAAGGAGTGAGATCTGCACGTATTAGGAATGTATGTGATGGACACAAAGTCCTAACCAGTCAGGCTGTGTAGAACAAACCAACGATTGGATCATTGGGCTGAATACTACTTGTCCCTTGCTAGATGCGTAAGACACAGACCGGTTTCGCTCTTATAGGAGATCATCTCTGTGCCATACATTTCATCGTCAGAACGCATTTGTGAGAGGCGTTCTAGGATCTTATTATAGTTTCTTTGTAATACTGTATAGTAAAGTAATAACTAGTACGTGTCAAATTCACAACCTCTTTGTTTTTAAAGCCTAGAAATTCCTAATAATAAAACGTATGGAATTTTTATATACAAGTTTTCCAAATCACTTAATTTTAGAAGACCTACATATTCTGCTTTTCATGCAGAAACACATTTAAAATGAGTTAGTGATCGTTTAATTACTGTTCAAAGCAGTTGTAATGTATCAAATATACTTCACGTTTCCATTTTTTAAACATTTCATTTCTAGTTGATGGCCATGACTCTTTCACTTAGGTAAGGTTACAGTGGTTTTAGGTCAAATCAGGTCAACAGATTACCTAACTTGTTTTGTATAATTTATAGACCACGTTTTTAGAGAAAATATACAACTTACAGGAAAACTCACAAGCAAGCGAGTAATTGAGAAATAATTTCTTTGGTTGCACAAATCTGTGTGATTCTGTACGAGAGATCACGACTTGCAAGCTTTCAAAAGGTTGGGACGCAGCAAGTACGTTACAGTAGCGAATGTTCATAAGTTTTGTAACACAAATGTATCTTACTGTATCTCCTAAGCATATCATTGGACCTGTTTAAACTTGAATTTAAGTCGGTGATTTTCATAAACAATTCAATCCAAAGCGTCTGAATTCTTGCTATCAATTCAATATGAAAGTAGGTTATTTTTTTTTCCTTTAACGTCGGCCTATTTCCGCGACTATGGCCAATCACCGACGCCAGGGAGCAGTTTGACCTCACTATCCTGGAAATTTGGCGAACCCCTGCCTTTCTGTAAGGAGGGTAGGGATCTTTAACATGCCCAACATCGCATGGACACGGGACCGACGGCTTTACGCCCCCTCCGAAGGGCGGAACGTGCACACATTCAACTTGCTCAAATACAATGCGAGAACCTCGGTTGATGTTAATGTTACAGTTTGTACTGAAAAAGTGAAAGGAGTACCCTGGGGTCGAACCCAGTACCCTTCGGTTCAGAGGCACACGTTCTTACCCTCAAACCACCGAGGTTCTGAAAGTAGGTTACAAACACTGACAACGCCTAAATCATTTAATATATCCACCTTTGTTAATTATATTTACCTTTATACCGCACATTATTGTCCCTTTCTAACAACAACGAATATCATTAGCGGCAGTTCTCAAATTGTGTTAAATTTTATTCAGGCGAAACTTGGATTACAATTCAACAAAAATGAATTTTGACACATTGCATCTGTAGTTTAAGGGCAATATATGAGTTAAAATTTGTAAAAATAAATTGACGAGTTTCAAATATATATCATTTCCGAGAAGAAAATTTGTAATTTTCCATGGAAAAACTTGACTCAAAAATGACCAACGAGCTAAGCCCCCGGAAAGAATTTTTCAGTGTAATGAAACAAAGCGGAAATCTGTAGGTGGCATTGAAGCTTCGCAAATATATATATATATATATATATATATATATATATATATATATATATATATATATATATATACTTTATTTGTTTGCTGTACTTTCTATGATTTTTTATTTGCTATTTGAAAAAATTATCAAACAAATAAGAAACAAACACATATAACAACATAACAATAGCAAAAATAGATAAAAGCGACGCACTAATAGCAATAAAAACACAAGACTGTATAGAAAAAACAAACACATTCATCTCATCAAAAAATGCAAGAAACTGAACGAAACCCAACGAAAAAATTCCAAAATCAAATATTAAACACATTAAACAAACACAGGACAATATTCAACCGAAAAACAACACATTATTATAACAACAACCTAAAAGCACCACCAATGACAGGAATAATAAAAATACACAAAACGGGATACCCAATAAGACCACTCATCAACTTCAATGATCCACCTTCATACAAAATAGCAAAAGAAATAGACCACGTACTAAAACAAGAAATAAAACTAGAAAACAAATTTAACATAAAAAACTCCATCGAATTAGTGTACAATTTAGAAAATAAAAACATAAACAAAAACACAAGACCCGCCTCATTCGGCATAACAAATATGTACACCAATATACCAATTAACGAAGCCACAAATATAATCGAAAATAAAATGCAAAATAACAACAAAAAACAACAAATCAACGAAATATTAAACATGTTGAAACAAAATTACATTGAATTCAACGGAGAATATTACATCCAAGAAGACGGACTACCAATGAGATCTCCATTATCGACCATTATGACAGAAATATACACACAGAAGTTAGAAGATAAAATCAACACCATGGTAAAAGGAACAGACCCAAACATCAACTGGATAAGATACGTTGATGATATATTAGTAATATATGACAATCAAAAAACCAAAATAGACAATATATACGAAAAAATAAACCAAATCAACAACAACATAAAATTCACAATATAAAAAGAATCAAACAACACCATAAACTTCCTAGACTTAACACTAATCAGAAAAGAAAACCAGATTGAATAGAAAATATACAAAAAACCTACACAAATAGACGATCACTATACCTAAACACTCAATACACCCACACACACAAAAAATGACCGCATAATACTTAATAAACAGAATGCTAAAAGTGCCACTCCATAATGACGAACGAGAGAAGGAATACAACATCATAATACAAATAGCACAAAGAAATGGATACAACAAGAAAACAATAGAAAACTAGTAAAAGAAATCAAAAACAAACAAATCAACAAAACCGAAAACAAAACAACAGAAACAAATCCAAAGTACACAACATTAACTTACAACCACCACATCAAAAAAATAACACCAACAGTCAAAAAATAAGCTACTAAGCAAATTAGCTACAAAACCGATAACAAAATAATAAACAAAATAAACAAAAAACAAGAACACAACCCACATAAATTATGCGGAATATATCAAATAGAATGCAATAAAAAATATATAGGAATGATAAAAAAATCAATAGAAACAAGATTCAAGGAACATATAACAGCATTAAATAAAATCCACACACCTAGGTACAAATCAAACGTAGCTACACACAATCACAACAGAAAACACCAAAACCAGATATCAGCCAATTACAACGAATAAAACATACTAAAGACCACAAAAAAATGGAAATCTGGGAACAATATTACATTCAACAAACAAACAATAAGAAAAAGTTAATCCCAGAATAAATCCAAGTGCAAACATTTAAAGAAAACTTAATAAAAGCCATTCAAATAGACAAATTATCACACCACAATAATGAAAACAGGAAACTGATACAATCGACACAGACCGAAAACACAGCCAATCAAACAACTGTGAACCGACCAATAGAATCGCAACACGCAAGCGTCACGTACAATTTCAGACACACAGGAACGATCAGTCATGATGAACCGGGAAGGTTCGAAACTGCAGTCCACGTAATACAGAAAGTACAGCAAACAAATAAAGTGTATATTTAAAAGTGATTACAGCGCAGTGCAACATTCCAATACATATATATATATATATATATATATATATATATATATATATATATATATATATATATATATATATATATACATATACATATACATATACAGATTCATATACACCATGTCCAATATACGGATGGACTGCATGGTGATCTCGAAAACTAAATACAAACGAAATTCCAAAAAAAGCACTTTTTCCGAAATATCTCAAAAAGGCAAAACCGTAATTCTGGAAACGCTGTTTATGAGTTCTCACCATTGCGCAACTTTTCCCACATTTAACTGCCGTTCCGTCTCTCACGGTTTTTGAGAGCCCTATGCTTATTATATTGGAGACGGTGAGTATATACAACTCGGAAATGGGCTCCAACGGCGCTAATTCGCGTTCATTGTAAAATATTTTTCGAAAATTCGAAAGTCATTAAATCTCTAAATTTTTTTAAATTGAAAATTCACTAAAATTCAAGAGACAGAAAGGACATTATGGTAGCGAATTTTAAGAAATTAATGAAATTCCTGAAAACTTAATTTTCTATTAACCTAGACACTTTGATTTTTGTACAGAATAAAGCCTCTGTAAGTGCCATATGAGTACTAGGTTTTATCGAAATTACTTCAGTATTTTCGGAGATACAAATATTTTTTGTGGAAGAACTGGCCCGAGTGGATTGACTAACAAACTCGTCCAAGAGATTGACAAAATAAAGACCAGTGCCCAGTTTAATCAAGATTGGTTAATTATTTTTTAATTTATCGGTTGGATACAAACACTTTTTAATACAAATTCGCTAAAAGAAATTATGAAAGGTCTAATTAGTTATTGGCAGCACTTTTTTTACGTTGGACTTTTCTGTGACTATGGCCTATCACCGGCACCAGAGAGTCGTTTCATCTCACTATCCTGGAAATTTTGCCGAAACCCTGCCTTTCTGTAAGGAGGGTAGGAATCTTTAACGTGCTCAACATCCTATGATACACGCCACCGGCGGCTTTACGCCCCCTCCGAAGGGCGGAACGTACAGATATTCAACTTGCTCAAACACAATGCCATATCCTCGGTTGATGTTGATTTGACAGTATGTACTGAAAAAGTGAAATCCACTACTGGAAGTCTAACCCAGGACCCCCTTTTCCCCCTTAGGGCTCGTCCGCGTCTTTGCCGCCCCGATAGCACCGCAGCCTTTGGCTTATTGTGCATGCCCTTTGTCTTTTCTACTCCACCCATTCCAAAATCACTGTGCCTTGAACTAGTTTGCACAGCGATTGGTAGCGTGAAGTTTTATAATGCTCTGTCTCCGGTCTAGACTGTCCGTAGATCAGTTGTCTTTTGCGGTCCAGAGCTTTACACTCGCACAAGATGTGCTGGGCTGATTCCTCCCCCTCGCCGCAGAGTCTGCATACCAGATCCGCCTCGAACCGCCCCATTTTTGCAGGTGTTTTTTGGGGCCTTGTGGCCCGTCAAGAGTCCTGTTATGTTCCTGAGCTGTCCTCTGCTAAGATTTAGCATCTCCACAGCTCTCTTTGGATTGGGTTGCCCAATTAATGACTTCTCGTATTTGAGCTCTGAACAATCTGCCCAGTATGCCTTATGCTGTTCCCTGACCCAGGACTTGATGGTTCCCCTGGCGATGTCTTTCGATACGCCCAGGACCTGTTCTGGTCCTATAAATGGTTCTGCTGACCCTCTCTTCGCGAAACTGTCAGCTTCTTTATTACCTTTGACCCCCCCGAGTGACCCGCCACCCAGATGAGGGTGACCTCATTCTGCGCAGCCAGGTCGCTCGTCTCGTCTCTGCATTCACTTACCAGGCTGGATTTTACCCGTGTGCTACTTACTTAGGGCTGTATGGCTGTCTGTGGCTATGAGAATCCGCTTGTTGTTGTAGCCTCTCCTCTTGTTCTCTCCCACACAGTGCACGATGGCGTACATTTCGGCCTGAAAAATCGTTGCATGAGCTCCGAGGGAAATACTGTGACTTGCCCTTGATCTTTCCGAATAAACTCCTGCCTCCGTCCTACGCTCCCCGCCGGATCCATCCGTGACCCAGACGAGCGCGTCCCGTGGTAAGCCCGGCGTCTTCCCCCGCCATGCGTCGCGGTTGGAGATTACCCCTGTAAACTTGATATCCCTGCAGATTCACGGGCTCGCGAAGTCTGACCTCATTTCAAGCATGTGCTCCTTCACGATCTCCTGAATTTTGCAGTTGCCCCTGCAGCCTGGGTTGGTCTTCAGTTTGATCATTGCAGGCTAGTCTGTATAGTCGTTGCCCGGCCTCCCCCATGATAACTAAGCGTGTGTATGCGGGAGGGAGGCGATTACAGAGGGTCTCACCCCTGGATCACCAAGGCTGTATTTGTGGTAACACGTGTATCTAATTTTCATTCAACCATTTGAGAAATAACATATTAAACTACAAAAATAAGTAATGCCCAAATTTAGATCTTGCGAAAGTTCTTTTAGTTCGTGATGATGCTTGCGCAACACTTGTAAAAAATTGTGGCGATTCCTCGTTTATTTTTTCTGTGTAATTAAAGTTATATACATAACGGATTAGTTCTGATGTTCTCGATCAAGTATAGGTTAATTGTAAGTTATGTAACATCAATGAAGCAACAGGTGTACATTCACAAGTGTTGTTTCACCAAATATGTAAGGTAGCTATAATAACTCTCTTGCAAATTAATGTAAATTTATTTGTAAAAGCCATTTCTCTTATGATATACCTCTCACGAAAGCAAGGATAGATAATGTTGGTTCTAGTAGATTGTGATTCATTGTTAAATTCACACGCCACGAACAAATTACTCAGTTGTCTATGCAATATATATATATATATATATATATATATATATATATATATATATATATATATATATATATATATATATATATATATATATATATTGTTAGAATTGATATGATTTGTGCAATCAAGCAAGCGATTGATTGCAAGTTATAGACAAGGTATGTCATTTGTCTTGGTCTCATTCTACTTGATTTCAAGACGATCGCAAGTTACTGTTAGACTGATTTTTCTTGAACTTGTAAATAATCGCTGTTGGAATAGTGTCATGCTTCTGACTCAACGGTGCTTTTATGTTGTTATAATAGTATTGGATTGCAGCAGAATGAGAGTTGAAAATAATATGAAACTATTCTGTTGGTATTCAATTTACATTCATTGTTTGTACAATGTCTTTAAGTGGTAAAATAGCAACAATCTTAGTAGCTCGAACAAATGCTTCCCACTGCCTGCCTCGTCCATTTTCCGACTTCAAAAAAAAGGTTTATGCCCTGTTTCACAAAGTTCGATCAACTATTAAGCGGCCGGTTAGACGGCGTATAATTAACTTATTAAAACTTTTTCTCGCAACTCGCCGCTATAGCGCTAAATGTTTGTGTGTAGTATACTTTTATCAACATAAATCTATGGACCAAATTTGGTTGCCGTATCTGTGTTATTTTCGCAGATAAAAAATTGCTCCGACCGGAAACCCAACATTTTTCCAGAAAAAAAAATGGTTCGATTTTCCTGGCAACCGAACTTATCCTAGCCACACAAAAGGAAGGTACCTTTCAAATTTTATCGAATTCGTCCCATTATTTTTTTAATTATCGGTGTGATATATATATATATATATATATATATATATATATATATATATATATATATATATATATATATATATATATCTTTTGGAATGTTGCACTACACTGTAATCACTTTTAAATATACACTTTATTTGTTTTTTTTTGTGAATTTGTATTGGTTTACGTGGACTTTTTGTTCTCATAGCGGAGGTGAATGCTTTTTACGCAGACCGGTGGCTGGCGGCTGCGCGATCTGACACGAACCGGTACTGTGGTGACTCCCCTTCCCTCCAGGTCGGGACTACCCTCTAAACACCCCCTTGAAACCTAGAGACGTGGCGGAAACCGCTCACTGGCATTGCATCACCACGTCCCTAACTCTTGTTGTTTTCAAAACATCTCCATCATGTCTTCATCATCCTTTGACTTCATTATTTCTACAATCCCTCTCTCCACAGTATTCCATACCCTTTCACTTCCCAGCATATGCTCCACCACATTATCTGCTGTTAAATCACTGCCAATCTCTTTATACATTTGTTCTTTAATTTGCGACCATCTTGCGCACTCAAAGACCGTGTGTTCTGGTGTATCTCTGTCACCACAATACGTACAGTCCTCTTTGTCGACTATTTTCATTTTACTCAGGTAAGACCTGAAACGCCCATGACCTGACAGAAATTGGGTAAAATAGTAGCCCATCTCCCCATGCTGTCTCGATACCCATGTCTGTATGTGTGGGATGAGCCTCTTTGTCCACTGGGATGTTGACATTTCCTCTTCCCATTCTCGCTGCCACTCCAGCATTGTTTCGGTCCTTGCCTTCTTTTTTCCTTCTCTTCTATTTTCGTGTCTTTCGTAAGTTACCTCTCTTGCCAATAAGTGTATAGGGATTGTTCCCGCAATCACCTGTATTGCTTTCGTTGCCACTGTTCTATATGCGCTTGCTATTCTGATGGCTACCTTCCTCTGTGCCCCCTCAATCTTCTTTCTAAACTTTGTCTTTGACAGCACGTCCTTCCATGCTGGTGCGCCGTACAGTATGACTGAGTTTACCACACTACTCAGCACTCTCCTCCCTGGTTTTGGTCTACCGATATTTGGCATCAGACGCCCTAGCTTTGCAACCATCATGTCTGCTTTTGCCACTACTCTTTCTATGTGCACCCCCATGTTCATGTTATGTCCTATTTGTATACCCAGGTAGTTCAGGCTTGTCTGCGACTGAATTTCTGCATTCCCCACCTTGACGGTTACTGTTCTCAGTGTTCTTCGATCCACTAGCACTATACTTTCAGTTTTGTGGGGCGCGAGTTGTATCAACAATCTTAGTAGCTCGAACAAATGCTTCCCACTGCCTGTCTCTTCCATTTTCCGACTTCAAAAAAAAAAAGGTTTATGCCCTGTTTCACAAAGTTCGATTAACTATTAAACGGCCGGTTACACAGCGTATAATTAACTTATTAATTTTTTTCTCGCATCTCGCCGTCTTGAGCTGCATCTTATTCGAAACGTCAAAATCGGCAATGTGTAGACAAAACTGTACTAAAACAGTCGCAGAAAATTTAAAAATAGACCCTTTCTCTGATGGTTTGGCGTAAGTTTTAGTTATAGAGTTTGTGATTTAGTATATAAATTTTAGCGAATTTCCGTAGAACAAATTTGCTATTGATATCGCGACTTTTGAATTTTGAAAAAAGATTTCATTTTTCAAATGAGCGCGATATATATATTTGACGTTTTAAAAAGGAAAACTATACAATTTTCAAAGTAATTTTTCTAATGTTTACTGACCTTTTTGCGGCAAGAAAAGTTAATCTTTGTATGTAATATACGATAGACTTTGTTATCCACACATAATATTTTGGTTTTGTGTCATTCTCTGATCACCAGTGGAACCCAAAATTTTTGTCTTTAGATGCCTATAACTTTTTTTCTTTTAAATGTTGGTGTGAAGTATACTTTTATCAACATAAATCTATAGACCAAATTTGGTTGCCGTCTCTTTGTTATTTTCGGAGATGAAAAATTTCTCCGAATGGAAACCCAACATTTTTCCAGGAAAAAAAACTTGTTCGATTTTCCTTCCGAACTTATCCTAGCCACTTACAAAACCTATCAAATTTTATCGAATTCGGCCCATTATTTTTTTAATTATCGGTGTGATATATATATATATATATATATATATATATATATATATATATATATATATATATATATATATATATATATATATATATATATATATATATATATATATATATATATATATATATAGGGTGCGAGATTTCACTGGTAAAGCTAGACTGTGTTAAACTAATGGCATTATCAAAGATTTCACTTCAGAAAATCACTAGGCAGCATATACTTCATAACCTGAAATTATTATCGAATACACCACAGGGTGTTCCATTTGAGCTGGCCACTCACCAACTTCGTTATTTTCAATGGAACACTCTGTATATTTTCACATTTTCGGAATCCTCGAGTGATTCTACGTCGAAAATGTATATAGTGGTATGAGCGGAAACCCATCCATTTTTAAGTTATCTCTTCTTTTTCAAAAAGAATGGCCTTTGCAGTCTTTATTTTAGAAGTCTCTATCTTGGTAAGTGATAGAGAAAGGACCATCATTTTAGCAAAGCAGGTGCGCAAAACTATTGTGACTATCCTAATGTACACTAAAGCGTGATTAGATATACAGTTCGTTCACAAAAGGGCATCCACTTCTGACAACTTCAACAATCAAAAACAATTTTCTTTCAAATCGACACCCTGTATATTATTATATAGTTAAACTTGAAATTTCATTACCTTTTATCCTATGTATGCATACCTATACAGAAACTTAAAACATTTTGAGATATATGATAAAACAACAAATTTAGAATGAATTATACGGATGTTCGTGTGTAGGAGCCAAGAAAGACCCAGTATAAGCTAACTAGTTGGACTTTGAATACTTTACAATTCCAAATAAAAGCCCTGAAACTTGATTAAGCGGTTTATTGAAAAATCATAAAGCTTAAAGATAATACGTTAAATAAAGGTTTGCATAGTACCTATTTGATAACAATAACTCTGTATATTTTCACATTTTCGGAATCCTCGAGTGATTCTACGTCGAAAATGTATACAGTGGTATGAGCGGAAACCCATCCATTTTTAAGTTATCTCTTCTTTTTCAAAAATAATGGCCTTTGCAGTCTTTATTTTAGAAGTCTCTATCTTGGTAAGTGATAGAGAAAGGACCATCATTTTAGCAAAGCAGGTGCGCAAAACTATTGTGACTATCCTAATGTACACTAAAGCGTGATTAGATATACAGTTCGTTCACAAAAGGGCATCCACTTCTGACAACTTCAACAATCAAAAACAATTTTCTTTCAAATCGACACCCTGTATATTATTATATAGTTAAACTTGAAATTTCATTACCTTTTATCCTATGTATGCATACCTATACAGAAACTTAAAACATTTTGAGATATATGATAAAACAACAAATTTAGAATGAATTATACGGATGTTCGTGTGTAGGAGCCAAGAAAGACCCAGTATAAGCTAACTAGTTGGACTTTGAATACTTTACAATTCCAAATAAAAGCCCTGAAACTTGATTAAGCGGTTTATTGAAAAATCATAAAGCTTAAAGATAATACGTTAAATAAAGGTTTGCATAGTACCTATTTGATAACAATAAAAAAATTAACTTAAAAACTTTAGAAACGACTGGAACGACTTTTAACAAACAATGAGATAACACAAATATTAATGAAACTAAACTAAAGAAGATGTTCGAAGTTACGTCCAGTTTCCTGCAGACATAAATGCACTCTTCGTCTAAAAGAGTTTCTAACATTTTGCAATATTGCTGGAGTTGAATGCTTCGCTAATTCTAAGAATCATGTCCTCTGCAGTGGTTGGTTGCACGGCACAAACAAGATCTTTAATATACCCCCACAAAAAACAATCACAGGATGTGAGGTCCGGAGACCGAGCTGGCCAGGGAACTGGTCCCCCGCGACCAATCCAGCGATTAGGAAAATTATTATTGAGCCAGTCTCGGACACGTAACATTGTGTGAGGTGGTGCGCCATCCTGTTGAAACCACATTCGTCGCAGAGTTTCTAATGGCACGTTATCTAAAAATTCATGCAAAATATTTTCTAAAAAATTAAAATACCTTTGGCCTGTCAGAGTACCTTGATAAAAATATGGCCCAATGATGTAGTTTCCAAAACATCCGGCCCATATGTTTACAGTCCATCGATGTTGGTTGTCCACAGTATGCCTAAAAAGGGGATTACTATCTGCATAGTAGTGAAGATTGTGTTGGTTTGGCTTACCGGTACTACTAAATGAACATTCATCACTGAAAAGTACATATTCAAAGAAATTGGGATCATTGTCCATCATTTCTACTGCCCACTCACAAAATTGCACCCTATTCCTGTAGTCTGCCTCTTGTAAAGCGTGCTGCCTTAAACCATAGTAGGCATGGTAATGGTTTCTTTTCAAAGCCTTTCTCACTGACCAATCGCTTATGTTAAGTTGTCTTGATATTCTTCTTGTACTGGTTTGTGGATCCTCAATCACAGATAAAATTATACCTAATTGCGTTGGCTCATTGTTTTTGTACGGACCCCTGGCATTATTGAAATATTTTACACTGCTTGTAGTGGAAAAACGGGTGTTTAGCCTTTCGAATGACGTTCTGGTTGGCAATCGT
Source organism: Tillus elongatus (assembly GCA_964006375.1). Lineage (NCBI taxonomy): Eukaryota > Metazoa > Arthropoda > Insecta > Coleoptera > Cleridae > Tillus > Tillus elongatus. The sequence goes on along the minus strand of OZ023266.1, from coordinate 35,155,987 downwards.
CTGTCAGAAAAGCGTTGGTGATAAATTCTGGATGCTAATAATGTATTGCTATCACATTCGCCCAAAGCTAAGAGCATATCTCGTAATTCGGCTTCAGAATAATTAATTTTTTTATTTCCGGAAGATTTTTTAAACTACAATTAACAGAATACTTTTTGACAGTGTCAAATAGCGTCGCGAGTGAGTTTGTCAACTTTTAAATTTCTAAGCAAAGCACACTTTGTAAACAAGAGCAGGTAATATGTAAAGTCTATCGACGAAAAGTAAAGCAAAGCTGTCTACATGATAAAAGGGGAAAATGTTAATGTACAATGTTGTTTCCAATAAAGGGCTGCAACCAAGTGAAGGGTTTAATATTCATTAAATCTTTTGGTATTCCTTCAAAAATGATAAATGTATACTTTTAACTGCATAGACTTTGCATAAAATTCGTAAAACATATAATGGATATTAGGTGTGTCTCTGATTTCATAATTTGCAAAATATGAGTGGCTTATCAGGAAATCAATTAAATAAATTATTCAAAGTCCAACTAATTAGCTTATACTGGGTCTTTCTTAGCTCCTACACACGAACAGCCGTATAATTCATTCTAAATGTGTTGTTTCAACATATATCTCAAAATGTTTTAAGTTTTTGTATAGGTATGCATACATAGGATAAAAATTAATGAAATTTCAAGTTTAACGATATAATAATATACAGGCTGTTCCATTTGAAAGAAAATAGTTTTTGATTGTTGAGGTTGTCAGAAGTGGATGCCCTTTTATGAACGCACTGTATATCTAGTCACGCTTTAGTGTACATTAGCATAGTCACAAAAGTTTTGCGCACCTGCTTTGCTAAAATTATGATCCTTTCTCTATCACTTACCAAGATAGAGACTTGTAAAATAATGACTACAAAGGCCATTATTTTTAAAAAAGGAGAAATAACTCAAAAATGGATGGGTTTCCGCTCATACTACTGTATACATTTTCGACGTAGAATCACTCGGGGAATCCGACAATGTGAAAATATACATGATGTTCCATTTAAAATAACGAAGTTGGTGAGTGGCCAGCTCAAACGGAACATCCTGTGTATTCGGCAATAATTTTAGGTTATGAAGTACATGCTGCTCAGTGATTTTCTGAAGTGAAATCTTTGATAATGCCATTAGTGTAAGCACAGTCTAGCTTTACCAGCGAAATCTCGCACCCTGTATATATATATATATATATATATATATATATATATATATATATATATATATATATATATATATATATATTTGTATGTGTGTGTGTTATTTGCAACGCACAAATATTTCTATTCCATAAGATTCATCAAGAAGTTCACCAGCTTCGATGAAACAGTTAAACCGCCAACACAAAATTCGCTAGAATGCTAATAGGTTGTTGACTGCACCCATAACTAAATAAGTAAAGTGTATACTTACTCTATGACGAAACCACAAAATAAGTTTAATATGCAGAAATATTCCTGACTCTTCAATTTAGATTTGCAACACATATCATAAAAGCGTTGTTATATCACATGATAGGTAATTCCTTGCATAATATGTAGTGTATGTAGATAGTTATAACAAGTGATTTTAGATTCTAAATTAATTAGTTCAGAAAAAGTTTAATGATAATATTTCAGCCAAGAAAACATACCGTGAATGCATGTTAGGCAAGATCACGTTTACATTAGCAAGGTTGACTTGATGATCATTTAAACATGTTTTTTATAGTCTATAAGAACACTGTTGAGACAGCAAAAAAGTAAACGATCTTAGAGGAGACTTCTAATTTACTAGCATTTTACATTTAAATAAACTAAAATAAATAAAAGAATTTTATTGACCGCAGATCATCGACAATCAACGTGAATCGACAGGTAAAGTTGTGGGCAGTGGCCTATTGTGTGTGATTGGTCCTGCCGACTTTAATTATTTAAAATCATTAAAAAGGTAAAAATTGTGGTACAGTATACTCTCGATTATACGGCCTAATGGGGGAAGGGCGGGGGTGGGTATTTCGGCAACACGAATAATTGAAAAACATGAATAATACGAACATAATAAATTTTATTATCGAATTAATTTTGGTAGCCTTCATAAATTGAAAAGAAAGTGCATAAAGAATGTTTAACAGCTGTGTCGTTCTCAGGAAATGTGTATCCCGTTTCTTTCTACCGTGCCGCCCAAGCAATCTCGAATAAAATATAATAAATAAATATCCCCTTTATTAACTGAATTATAATTCTTATCACAACCCCACAACCACCATCAGGAAAGGGCGAAGCCTAGCAGAGCTATTCACACTCAACCCCAACCGTCAGTGGAGACAGTGCACATTATACGTAACTGTGAATCTTCAGGAAAGAAAAACAAACAATAAAATTAACAAGTAAATCTAAAGAAACATCTAAATTAAAAAAGGCCAAAATTTCTTACTAGTCGCAACTAAAGGCCGACACTTAAACTAAAAATGGAACCACCCAAAACACACTAGTATCGATGACCACCACATGGAAACCAATCTCTACCTATTGATTGCTGAGCAAAAACAATTTTAATTTATAATTAAATTTGTTAATATTGAACATTTTAAATTCTTGAGGTAGTCGATTATACAAAGAAATACATAAGCCACGTGTAAGCATGGCTGTCCGATGATGTGGTAAAACAAAACTTTCGTTAAATCTAGTTGATTTAGAGCGAACGCGTTTATGAGACTTTAATGTTTAATAAAAATCTTCAAGGGACATAATTTTGTTTTGATCTCAACTCTAAAAATCTTAATTTTCTCAAAAATGGGTGGTTTGTCGGAAAAGTGACAAGAGGAGAATTGTTGTCCAATAAGTATTGGCAAAAGAAAACCATTACCAAATTTGATTGTTCTATGTTTGGGCACTGTTGCTAATAAATTTAAGTCATGTCAAATTTGACAACTGTAACCTAGCAACAGATGACTTGCAGAGCGCCCAAGCCATCCCTATGAGACTTTAATGCTTAATAAAATCTTCAAGGGACATAATTTTGTTTTGATCTCAACTCTAAAAATCTTAATTTTCTCAAAAATGGGTGGTTTGTCGGAAAAGTGACAAGAGGAGAATTGTTGTCCAATAAGTATTGGCAAAAGAAAACCATTACCAAATTTGATTGTTCTATGTTTGGGCACTGTTGCTAATAAATTTAAGTCATGTCAAATTTGACAACTGTAACCTAGCAACAGATGACTTGCAGAGCGCCCAAGCCATCCCTATGAGACTTTAATGCTTAATAAAATCTTCAAGGGACATAATTTTGTTTTTATCTCAACTCTAAAAATCTCGATTTTCTCAAAAACGGGTGGTTTGTCGAAAATGTGACAAGAGGAGAAAAGATAGAACATTTAATTTGCTATAAAATTGATGGACTTGAACTTTTACTTTGGGTAAGGTTTAAAAAATCAAATCATTAAAAGGGTGACCCACCCCTAATTCACCCCTTTTTGAGTTTATATCTAATTTTTTTTCAAATAACGATGTTGATAAAAGAAAACCATCTACCAAATTTGGATGTTCTATGTTAGGGCACTGCTGCAATACAAAAAAAGTAAAGGTAAGATGCTTACTGGCAATTAGGCCAATGCTGACCCTTTTTGCTCATCTAAACTAACCTACCCTCCTCCTTAAGCTCGATCTCAAGGACAGAAGTGATTTTAAAAATCATCCGCTTCCGGTGAGTCTCGAACCGTCGTCCCCCGAGTCCAAATTGGGAAGTTTGACTGGACTTTCCAACACGGCCACGGAATTATTAAAGAATCTTCCGAGGTCAATATCTCACCAACCAATGGCGTCAGAGAAAAATTTTATATAAAAAATCGGCATGTTTTGAGTTCCTCTACACGCACGCATTCTGTGTCCTTCGTGTTGTAAATCACCCTATATATATATATATATATATATATATATATATATATATATATATATATATATATATATATATATATATATATATATATATATATATATATATATATATATATATATATATATATATATATATATATATATATAATCATTTTTTGTAAGATGTTTTTGTGAAATTTTGAAAATTAACGATAAATGTTTAATAAGTTATTATAAAAATTTGTTTATGGATTTTCTTGAAAAATTATTTGCACATTTTCATGAAATTTTTGTTGTGTCGTCGAAAAAGTTGTTGTGAAAAAGTATATTTTGGTAGGTGGGTAAATAACTTGAAATGGTTGGTTAGGCAGGAAAATCGGACCATTTTTATCTATTTAATTTATTTTTATTAGCGAATTTTCTTGTACAAAATTTTCTTTTAATAGCGCATTTTCTTATAAATGAATTTAATAAATTTTCTTTGAAGAAACATTTGAGAATTTTTGTATGAAAAATTATTCAACTTATGGAACATTTTTTAAACGAAATTCGTCAAAAATAAAGTTTTAATGGATTTTCGTGCAAGCAAATTATTTTATTTCCAATTTTAATTGAAGGTTGGGTATATAATTTTAATTTTATGTATTATCTTATTAGAATTTTGTCTAAAAAATATTTAGCCAAATTTGATACCTGCTTTCATTAAAAAAAGACATATCTGCCATTAAAAATATTTTTATGAAAATTCACTACCATAACGCACTTGCTACGTCCAAACTTTTTAAATTTGGTGCATCACGCTTGTAACACAGAATACGATATAAGCGCGTGCTTGTTTTGAATAGATATATTTACTTTTTATTGTGACTGGATTTTCCAAGAATATAATTATCATTTTGAACTTTGATTTGAACGCTAGCCATAAGTTTTGTTTACCATTTGTTTTATCTGGCTGAAAGATAAAACACAACTTGTCCCCTGGGGTTGTTTTATCAAATAGTTTATGGACATTTTACAGTTTTTGTCAGTACGTAATTTGAATCGGATAACTTAATAGTTTACTGATAAGGATAATATTTGCTTTGATTTTATAATTGAAACCTGAAGTCACATTTTATGGGCAAATTAAAAAACCCCGTTTTTATTTGCCTACTATTTAAGTGAAACCAATAAAGTTTTATGTTAATGCCGAAGTAAGTAAGCACGTGTAACACATTTACAGCGCAACATTTAGTTTGCCATAATAAAATTTGGAGGCAGCAGGTGCGTTATGGTAGCGAATTTTAATTGAAATATCTACGCAATTTTTTCAACTTAAATTAGCAAAAAAAAAACCTTTCTATGCATAAATTCGCGAGTTTTTCTCGCCAAAAATGAGATTTTTTAGCGAATTTTCATTAAGAAAAATTCGCTTATAGAGAGGTCACGATGAAAAGATTTTGAAAAAATGTCTTCAGACGAGCTCGAATTTGAGTCCCTAGAACCCAAAACCAAGGTCCGTTAAAATTTTTAACAAGATTTTTGCCTAGTTTGATTGAAATCAGTTTAGTATTTTTGAGTTATCCCTCGGGTACATACACACATACATATATATATATATATATATATATATATATATATATATATATATATATATATATATATATATATATATATATATGCGTGTGTGTGTATTTGTGTATGTATGTATGTATCCGAGCGATAACTCAAAAATACTAAACTGATTTCAATCAAACTTGGCAAAAATCTTGTTTGGGCGAAAACCGAGGTCGAGTTCGTTAATCAGCCTTTTCGCTCAAGTTTTTTCGGTGGAAAATCGGGAAAAACTTTTTGAAAACGCTATATTTTTATAAGTATCAGAGTAACTGGAATGGGACTTTACATGTGGCTAGAAATAGTGCAAATAAACCTATGTCGTGAATTTTAAGTAATTTGGTACATAATATTTAGAGTTTCTTCCAAATTAGAAATAAAATCCCAAAATCATGAGATGAAGCGACTTACTGGTTAAAACCCAATGACTGACAGACAGAGTAGTTAACTGCCACGCGTAGAACAATTTATACAACAGATATAAACCGTACATCAACGGTAACAAAACTAAATATATACCAGGCATAATACCTACTACCCGAATCAACAATCGTGAAATCTCGGCCGCAATTATGGAAAATGACAGACGACATGAAATTAAAAATTTGCCAATTGGTTGTTATTTAACTGGGGGATCCAATCAATTATTAAAAGACACTATATTTGTAGCTTTATGAACGGCCTCAGATACAGTTTTAGCGCAGCATAGATATATTATGCTGTCGTATAATATACCAGAAATGTAAACACAATTAAGCCAAGTCTTTATAAAAGATATTATAAAATAGTTTCTTTTATCTTTAAACTTAAACATAAGACGTCATATAAGACCGAAACAGTGGGGATGTGTTTCAGTGGTAATTCTACAAATTTTATGTAAATAATTAATTCTGTATACTTTGAATGTAAATATCTGGGGCATGAAGCCGATCTAAAGTATCACACAAACAAAACCTTTGCCTAAATAAGTGTGTCGCCTTTGAGTCTGAAGTTTTGTTATTGTTGTAATTGTTATTGAAAAAACCGGTTTGATTAGGTTTACTAAAACGAAATCATACTGGCGACTAATAAGGAAAAATGACTGCTACGTTTATAATTTGGCAGATACTTTATTTTTTAAATATGAATTAAGTTTCCTTCTGGAAATCTTCAGTATAACTTTAGTGAAATTTGTAATACAATTATCTTTTAAAAACTTGCACTATCTACAGATATAGCAAAATTTAGTTCCTTACCTTCATAGAAAATTGAGTTTTGGGCATTTTTATTAAAAGCAGTTAGAACATGAGATTTTTTGATAATAGAGAGATATCGATGGTAACACTTTCGAAAGAATTCTTCAAATGTGCGCTTACTAGGACCTTTAATATCGATCTTCAAGGTCTGTGTAAGTTTAAAGTATTAACTTTACTAATATGCCGTATAATAATAGTGTACAATTCTTATGACAATTTGCTACTATAACGCACTTGCTGCGTCCCGAAATTTTTAAAAATTTGGTTACGAATGGTGCATATAGCAATTATCATTGATGTTTGAAAACGACTAATTTTCTGTTTCTAGTGAATTTTCATTAAAAAAAGCACAAATAGATAGGTTACGATGGTGAGACTTTTGGTTTTTTTTACTATATATGATAATTGAACTACAACCCAACTACTCTTACGAGTAGGCAGATTGAGACCCAAGAGTTCATTTTATATTTCCTTAACCTCTTGAAACTGGCTACAAAACAGGAGCTGAAACGTCAAGTTTTAACAAATTCTCCAGAAAACCAAGCATTTTTTTCATTTATGGCAGCGGAACCAGAAACCTTGGATATGGATTCCAGGGTGGCGCTAGTTCGTGTTCATCTGAACTAATTTCCGCTTCGAAAATTCACTAAATAAAATAATAATTGCTGTAAGTGTAATTCATTATAACATAAAGTATGTAAAGTAAAAAAAAACAAGGTGTACCATAATTTTTATTAATATCAATACTTTCTTTAATATTTTTGAAAAAATTACCGTGGTATTTAATTTCAAAACATCTTTCGTTATTTGACCCAATTAATTTTTACACATTCTTTATTAGAAAATTACACACCCACTTGATTTTGTTCTAAATAATAATAATTATAGTTTTGGTTCGTTAGGTCTGATTGAAATATACGATAAGAAATATGTAATGTAGGTAATAGCATTGCTTTAATATTTCTCAGTTGTGTATTTCCCAATACTTCTGTAGGTATGTGCATTGCATGTACAGCTTATTTATTATTTTAGTGAATTTTTATTTAAAAAAATTCACTTATAGAGAGGTATCGATAGTGAGACTTTGCAAATGAGCGCGAATTTGGGCCCCTAGAACCCATATCAGGGGTCAGTTTCGATTTTTATATGTTTATATATATATATATATATATATATATATATATATATATATATATATATATATATATATATATATATATATATATATATATATATATATATATATATATATATATATATATATATATATATATATATATATATGTATCTGATAATTTAAACAATAATTAACCGATTTCGATGAAACTTGGCAAGTGCCGTTCTTTTATTAATGGCTTGGATGAGTTCGTTTGCGAGGAAAATCGGACAATGTTTTCTGGGAAAAATTTTGATTTTACTTTCGAAAAACAAATTTTTTCCCGAAAATTACAAAGATGTTTCGATAAAATTTGGTGTACATATTGCTTTGGGAAAGACTTAACTATGTGCCAAAATTCAGCTTTCTAGATTTACAGAAAACTGAGCTATTCAAATTTGAAACATTTATTTTTAAATCAGAGCGTTTTATTGACAATGGCTTATATTATGAGATCTAGTAGGCGTTGTCTTGGTAACGGAACATCTGCTATTATAGCGCAGGTCTGTTAGACGCTGTAACTGACGTCTACCGTATGAGATTGCTTATATTTGTAGTATTGACTAAGAATAAATTTCAACGATTGCTTGTTTTAACTATTTGCGCATAGATGTCGCTGCCACCCCTTAATAAATGTAACATTAGTGATGTTAATTCAATAGGTACATGTTTGTATTTATAAACTGAAAGAAAGTAAATTTTTCATTTTGCTCCAGTTTTTCATTGGAGTAAAATTAAGTAAATAATAGCCTACACTCTAAATAAAAGTCACCTTATGAATTATTTTTGTGTTGAGTTTGTATTTCACAAGGATCATGTTGCATTAGATTTGAAAGAGGCAAATTATTGATACTCGTGCGATACTTAACACCACAGCGTTGCAAGCTTGTCGCTCAAGGTACAAATTATGGTGGTAGATTGTAAATTTTTTTATCGATGAATAGGTGCAACATGTTTTGACCTGTTAAACACAAAAAAGTCTGGACGCAGCAAGTGCGTTACGGTAGTGAATTTTCATAAAAATATTTTTAACAGCAAATATGTGTGTTTTTTTTAAAGAAAGCGCGCATTTTGGTTACCAGTATCCTATGTATCCTATATAGTAAAAACAATGTGCCATGTTTCATTAAAATAACTTTATTGTTTGAAAATGTACAAAAATTTCCGAAAGTAAACTTAAAGGGTTCCCGAAAAAAACCGTTTCTTGGTCAACCTTATAGGTTAATAGCAAATTGAGGTTTTCAAATATGAAGCATTTAATATTTACTATATAGGTTATACTGGTCACCAAATTTGATGCCTGCTTCCTTAAAAAAAGACACATATTTCCTATTAAAAACATTTTAATGAAAATTCACTACCATAACGCACTTGCTGCGTCCAGACTTTTTCCTAATTGTTTTGATAATCGTACATAATATAATCATTGAAAAGTACAGTAGAGTCCCGATTGTCCAAGGTAATTTAGGCGAGTAGTACCTGGGATGATTCAGGATTTGGAGAAAACTATCTTGTACAATTAAAATGCATATTTTATTATTTTACATTGCACCCTACTTTATATTTACCAATTACATATGCACAAGTTAATGTATAATTTATGCATATTATGCTATACAGGATGTGCCAATTAAAACTCCACCTTTAAAGTATCGGAATTAAAAAAAAAGAAAAAGAAAAAAGTTCGAGACGCAGCAAATGCGTTATGGTAGCTAATTTTCGTAAATATGTTTTTAATGGAAAATATGACTTGCTTTTACAAGAAGGACATTTGGTTGATAGTATAACCTATATATTACTAACAATGTACTATATTTCATTAAAATAGCTTTGTTGTTTCAAAAAGTACCAACAAAAAAATCCGAAAATAAACTTTAAAAGTTCCAGATAAACAGGTCCGATTTTCCTGGCCAACGAATCTCTTCAAGCTATTTACACACCTGCCAAGATATAAACAAACGGCTTTATGACCAAAATTGAAAAGAAAATTGATAATTTCTTTACCTTTATTATTATTACCTTTATCAATTGCCTTCAGTAATGTTACACTAAATTATCTTTTTCACAAAAATTCGACAACTTTCTTTACAATAACCTACTAAACATTGATTATTTATTACCAACATATCACAAAAATCTTACAAAAAATGATTTCTACGGAAACACTAAAAACATTTCAGCGAAAACTTTACAAATTCAGCCACTATTTGAGAGTACCTGTATACGGAAGCTCAATTTTTTCGACGAGTAATACAAAGAAAAAGCTCTCTGAATGCGTAATTTCCATGGGGCTTCGCTATCTATTGATAAAAACGCCATATCACAATTTGTGATATGCGTATGAAATATGTGCCAAAAACGTGCAAAAAAGTTGCAAAACAATTGAAATAACTCAAAAACGATGAACGATATCATTTTTTTTCCTTACAAACATGCATTATAATTTGATTGGAAATACAAAAATGCAACAACATAAGGGGTGTTCTATTAAAAAAATAAAGCGTGTATCACCAACGACTTATGGGCCATCCTGTTATTGTCAAAATAGTTTGACAAGATACAGCTCGAGACACCCTATAATTAACCTATATACTTTTTCCTCATATCTTGTATAATAACGGGTATATTGAGCTTTACCCTAGAAATGCGTCAGCCTGTATATATATATATATATATATATATATATATATATATATATATATATATATATATATATATATATATATATATATATATATATATATACAGCCTGTATATATATATATGTGTTTATATATATGTTTCAAAAAACATGCACCATCGCTCGTGGGGCAATTCCTTACTAAAAAATAAGAAAAAAAGTTACTGTGCACATGGGCCCGGAAACGCATAGTTTCCAATATACAGGGAGTTGAATTTTTTTTAATTTAATTTTTTATAAATAATTTCAAAACCACTGGATTGATTTTAATGAAACTTGGAACTTGAAAGTGTATTATGAAAGTGCATATTTTCAAGTGAGAATCTGCTTACAACTGCGTCAGTGGCGTGCGTACGGGGCAACTGTAAAAATTCATTTGGGGAAAAATATGTGCGCGACTGTCTTTTTCCAATTTTGATACATCAGTTATGAAGCTTATTACATAAGCCACAAAAGCTACCTCTTGGTATTTTTTCGTTCAGGGTATCCCCTAGGAGATATGATTAATTTTATAAAAAGGGGCAAAGTACCGATTAGTCGGCGTAATAATAATAATAATAATAATAATAATAATAATAATAATAATAATAATAATAATAATAATAATAATAATAATAATATATGTTTACTGCAACCATAAGAATATGAAAAACAAAACATACAGTAAACATTACAGCAATAAACGTGCAAATAACTAACCTACGTAAAACTTATTGGTGATAAACATTGAAATGAATATTACAAACATTGATAAAAAATGATAAATAAAAAATAAAAATAAAAAATGAAAAAAGTAATCGTAAAGACACCATGATTTTTCCAAAATCTTGTTTTTTGTACATTACTCAATTGACTTTAATAACAAAGCTAAAGAAAATGTTGAAAGTGACCACCATTAGCGTCGTTACAATTATTTAACTTTCTGCGCAAAGATCTTCTTACTCTTCTGCAAATATTTTGATGTTCTCTAATGCTGTCAAATGCATATTCTATTCTTCCCAACAATTCTTCTCGTGTATTTACTGGTGTTTTATACACCATTTCTTTTAAATGACCCCACAAATAAAAATCGAGAGGATTCAGGTCCGGAGATCGAGGTGGCCATGACACCGGACCTCCACGACCAATCCATCGGTGACCGTATGTGTTGGCTAAATATGTTCTTACGACTGCTGCAAAATGTGTGCGCGCACCATCATGCTGGAACCACATTGTACCATTTCTCATAAAAAGCGGTAGTAACAACGGCAAATCATTTTGTAAAAAGTTTAAATATGATTCATGGTCAAGACGATTCGGTAGAACAACAGGACCAATTATGTGATTTTTAATAATCTCAGCCCAAATATTGATGGAAAATTGATACTGCGAATTTGCAACTCTTAGAGAGTGTGGGTTTTCATCGGCCCATGTATGTAAATTGTGAAAATTTACGATACCTTTTCGCGTAAATGACGCCTCATCAGTAAATAGTACACGTTTAGAAAAATGTTGGTCGTGCCTAAGTTTGTTTAAGAACCACTGATAAAACATTACCCTTGGTTGAAAGTCTCTAGGTAGAAGTTCCTGGACACGTGTAAAATGATAGGGATATAAACTTTGATCCTTCAGAGTTCTGTGAACTGATGATGCCGAAATATTACCCAGTTCGGTGGCAATAATTCTCGTACTTGTACTAGGATCACGTTCAACTCTATTTAATATTGCCTCTTCAACTCGTACAGTTCGGCGGTATCTTCTGCGTCCAGAGTCAGCTTTTAAAGGTTTTAAAGAACCAGTTTCTCTCAAATGTCTTACAATACGTGGGAAAATATTTTTGTCAGGAATTCTTCTTTGCGGATAAGTTTCCTGATACACTCGCACAGCTTGTCTAGCATTTTGATTTATTTGTCCATAAATTAACAACATATCAGTCAAATCCGCTGAAGTGTACTTAATGAAAACCATCTTGAGAGGAGGAAATAATATTAATGAGCAGCTCAGTATCAACAAATAACTAAAAAACAAAAATACTGCACCGTATCAAAATTTAAAGAATAGCACGAAAACTCTTTTGACGCCTACAAAGCACTTCAAAATTGTAGAATTTAGAGAACTGTCAAAAATTATAGTTTCATGGCACTTTACGATTACTGTGTTCATTACTCCAACGAATCGGTACTTTGCCCCTTTTTATAAAATTAATCATATTTCCTAAGGGATACCCTTCAACCAAGGGTTGCGGTGCTATCGGGGCGGCAAGGCCGCGGACGAGCCCTGATGGAACAAAAAAAAAAAAGGATACCTTGAACGAAAAAATACCAAGAGGTAGCTTTTGTGGCTTATGTAATAAGCTTCATAACTGATGTATCAAAATTGGAAAAAGACAGTGGCGCACAAATTTTTACAGTTACCCCGTACGCACGCCACTGACGCAGTTGTAAGTAGATTTTCACTTGAAAATATTCACTCTCATAATACACTTTCAAGTTCCAAGTTTCATTAAAATCAATCCAATTGTTTTGAAATTATTTATAAAAAATTAAAAAAAATCATTAAAATTCAACTCCCTGTATATTGGAAACTATGCGTTTCCGGGCCCATGTGCACAGGAACTTTTTTTCTTATTTTTTAGTAAGGAATTGCCCCACAAGCGATGGTGCATGTTTTTTGAAACAGCCTGTATATATATATATATATATATATATATATATATATATATATATATATATATATATATATATATATATATATATATATATATATATAATCGACTGGTGAAGACAAATCATCTTTTAAACTTGTATAATTGGATATATTAACTGTCCCATTATCCGATATTTTTGTCGTGTTACCTTTACCAGTGGTAAGTAATTTATTTATTTATTTATTTGGATACCAACGGGGTTGCCCCCAAAATAGGATCACATACAGAGTATACAAATACAAATATAGCAGTGATAACAAAAACATCTTTCATTATTCTAAAAACAAATCAAAACAATATTTAATTTAAGTTGTAAATACAATATGCACATACTTGTGCACACACTTATAATATGGAGGGAAATAAAGAATCAAAAAAATCAAGGCAACAACAATAGTCGGACTTTCAGAGCTTTTTTATACCCGAGCAATGAGCCACTGAACATGTCGATGGCCGAGAACTCATTACCCGCTCTCAACATTCTTGACAGCGGCGAATTTAGAGCAGCGTTAGTTCTGCTAAAGGGCAAGGAAAAAAGTTCAGCCACCCTGAGAAGTCGATTTGGAACATTGAAACGTATCTGACTTAGAAGTTCCGGAGAGTCTATCAAACCGTTTACTATTTTAAAAAGGAAAAGACAATCTGAGACAAGCCGGCCTTCTTCCAATGATAGAATTTCAAAACAATGTCGCATATATTTGTAATCATTATTAAATTCTAACTTAAGTTTAAAGCACAAAAACCTTAAAAATCTATTTTGTATCTTTTCTAGGCGCTCCTTGTAAATAAGATACTGGGGATTCCATACAGAAGACGCAAATTTTAATTTGCTGGCAACATACGCATTGTATAATGAGATAAAACATTTTTTATTGTAAAAAACTGCACCCTGCCGCATGATAAGCCCCAGCATACGATAACTGTCAGTAGCAAGATTGTCAATATGTCTGTAGAACAGTAGCTTGCTGTCAAAGGTAACGCCTAGATCTTTTACATAAGTAACCCGTGTAATAATATTATTATCTAAGAGATACGGAAAGTCTTGCCATAGTTTCCCACGGGTAAAAGTTATAACACTACACTTATCTAAATTAAGGTAAAGCTGATTTATGCTACAATAATTAGTCAAGTTGTTAAGGTCGGCCTGTAAACGCAAACAGTCTTGTTCACAATTTAATAGGAATAAATAATTTGAGGTCGTCGGCATACATCAAAAATTTACAGAATTGAAAACAAGTATTTATATCATTAACGTATAGAAGAAATAATAGTGGTCCAAGGTGGGATCCTTGGGGTACACCTGATGGTAATTCGTAAGGGATAGATTCGTAACCTAACACGGATATAAATTGAGATCTGTTTCTAATATATGAACTGATCCAACGCAGAAGAACTCCATGCACACCGATCACCTCCAGCTTTCTCAACAAAATGCTATGATTAATTTTATCAAAGGCCTTGGAAAAATCGGTGTACACAGCATCCACCTGCTTTTCTGTTTCCAAAGATCTCAATAGAAATTCTGTATATAAAGTTAAGTTGGTGTCAACCGACCTGGCTCTATAAAAACCATGTTGCTCTGGAATAATTTTTTGTTTGACAAATTCAAAAAGCTTTACATATACCAGGGATTCAAACAATTTTCCAAATACATCTAAGATACTGATCAGACGATAATTTTTAATACATTTCCTAGGACCACCCTTATGTATAGGAATACCAGAGGCAGTCTTCCATTTTATGGGATAAATTCCAGAATGCAGGGATCTATTGAAAATCAACATCAGAGGTTCTAACAGAGAATCGCCACATCTCTTTACAAAATATGGCGACAATCCGTCAGGTCCAGCACCCTTTTTATCATCAAGCCTTGCCAATGAATCCAGTATCTCGTCTGCAGTAATATAAATGCTGGATAGAGAGCGTGAATCAATACCCACATCTGCATCATCCGTATACGGTGCGTCATCCCCATTTTCATAAACGCTTCTAAAAAAGTGCGCAAAAAGATCGCAAATACCCCCTCCCGATGAAGCAGTAACTTCATCTAATGTCATCGTAGACGGTATACCTTGATTGCCCTTCTTTAATGAGATATAACGCCAAAAACGGCTGGAATCCGAAGCAATTGAGTTCTCGGTCAGTCTGATATAGTGGTCGTGATCAATAGCAATTTGCCGCTTGCAACGAGCCCGTAACATTTTAAAGGAACTATAATCGGCCGTGTTTTTATAAAGTTTCCACTTTTTGTGATACTTATTTTTTTCTTTGATACACTTAATGAGAATACAGTGATAAACTTTGATACTTTGTTTTAACTGAGAGATTTGAATTTTGGAGTGTACGGTAAGTTTGATAGTACAAACGTGTATGTCAAATACGGTTGTCATAACTCGGTTATTTTCGGAGATACAACGATTTTCCTAAATAAAACCCAAAATTTTCCCAGAAAAGCTGGTCCGATTTTCCTGACTAACGAACTTATCCAAGCCACTTGCAAAAGAATATATATATATATATATATATATATATATATATATATATATATATATATATATTATATATATATATATATATATATATATATATATATATATATATATATATATATATATTTATATATATATAAACACAGATCTCCCCATTAGTGAATTTTTCGTTTCACGAAAAATTCGCTAAAACGCCGAGACACGTCGACTTTGCTTTTAAGGGGGAGACATGATGGTGAAAGTTTTGATATCTTGGAACTACCCCTTAGATAGAATTTGCAATAAATTTTAAAACCATGGTATTTTGTAATAGAAAATGAAGAGCACTTTCATATAGGTATCACAAGCCCCTGCTTTCCATTTAAAAATTTGGGGTTGCAACTATCGCTTGAAGGGGGTTGAATGTAGAGGTAAAGTTTTTACGTCGCAGGATGTCATTGTTGAATCTAAAATAATTGAGACACTGAATTTCCATTTGGCTGTTCTACACTGCACCTATATCAAAATTTATGTTTATAGGTAACTAAAAGTGGAAGAATTTTTATTAAAGTCCGCTACCGTAATGCACTTGAGGCGACAATATTTATATCTTGTTAATATCTAGTGTTATATATTTTACAATACACATCGCATTAATATGTGCTTTATATCCGCATTCTTTCAAATCCAGTTAAGTAACAGAAATGAGGGCATCTGCGCAGAAATCAAATTAAACTTGCATTTATGATTGTTTTATTTAAAATGTACATACATTTTATTCGAGCGTTAACCTGGCAATAACTATTTATTGTTGCCTTCAGCATTTTTGCTAGCGCCTTTAATGTTAACCATGTTGAAAACAGAAATGGATTTCTCACCATATCTGGACGCTTATATTTAATTACATTTAATATGGTTTTGATTAAATCTTCAGATAACAATTTAGCGTAGTAAAATAATTGACTGTGCATTCTGGTGTGGTCTCTGTAGAATATACGTTTACACAGTTTTTTTAGCGAATTTTTATTAAGAAATATTCGATAATAGAGAGGACACGATGAAAAGCTTTTGAAAAAATTCCTTCAGATGAGCGCGAATTTGGGCCCCTAGAACCCAAAACCAAAGTCGGTTAATTTTATATATATATATATATATATATATATATATATATATATATATATATATATATATATATACAGTGTGGAACAGCCAAATGGAATAAATTCGATAACGGATAAATGAGGACGTGTTGGGAAAAACGCTTGGACACGTCGATTTGTATTTTTAACTGCGCATCTTTTTCAAGAAAAAAAAATTATTTAGGGTGCGTCATGCGACAGTGGCCAATACCAACTTTCTTATTTTAAATACAAGCCCCTGTATATTATTAATTTTTTGGATTCTTCAGAAAATTCTAGACATAATTCATGTACAATATCCTATACCTATCTTCAACTGTTTCGGAAATATTAAGTATTTTCAGATTTATTACAAAAATTAACATTAAAAATAGAAAATTATTTTATTTCACAAATTCTAATAAGAAATACTGATTATTTCTTAATAATTTACAAAAACAAAAAAAAATTAATGTCAATGTAGTAAATGTTCAAAATGCTCGCCACGAACATCTTGGCAACATGCTAATCTGGTATAGAAATGTCTTCTAACATTACTCAACATCTCAGGCGTGACTGATCTAATCGCAAGCGTGATTCGTCTTTTTAAGTCATCTAAGTTGAGGGGCTTAGTTTTGTATACAATACTTTTGACATATCCCCACAAAAAGTAGTCTAATAGCGACAGATCAGGAGATCGTGCTGGCCATTCTATCGATCCGCGCCTCCCTATCCACCGATTTGGAAAAATTTGGTTCAGGTACTGCCGGACATTGATTTGGTAATGGGGCGGTGCTCCATCTTGCTGAAACCATATTTTATTGGCAGGAACTTGTGGGTTTGCTGGATCTGGATATAAGTTTGTCAAAGTTGGCACGACATTATTTTGGAGCAGTTCTAAATATTTATCCCCATTCAAGTTGCCATCAATGAAAAAGGGACCTACGATATGATTTCCAACAATTCCTGCCCAAACATTAACTTTTTCAGGATATTGCGTATGTTCCTCTCTCATCCAATGAGGATTCTCATTAGACCAATAGCGGCAATTTTGACGATTAACATGACCGTGAAGTGTAAATGTGCTCTCATCAGAAAACAAAACATCTTCTAATTGGATCACATTGTTATCTAACATTGCCATCATTTGTTCACAAAAATACGTTCTCCTATCGAAATCGTCCTCCATGAGCTCCTGAGTTGGTATCATTTTATAGGGATGCATTTTACTTTCCTTTAATGTTCGAAAAATTGCTGTG
The DNA here is from genome assembly GCA_964006375.1 of Tillus elongatus. Taxonomy (NCBI): domain Eukaryota; kingdom Metazoa; phylum Arthropoda; class Insecta; order Coleoptera; family Cleridae; genus Tillus; species Tillus elongatus. Next base: position 35,137,910 of record OZ023266.1, on the reverse strand, counting down.
TGGCTAACGTTGAATAGTTGGGCTGCTTGTCGACCAGAAGTATGTGGGTTTCCTTGAAACTCAAGCGTAATATCCAATTTCGTATCATCACTTACTGCATTGGCAGCTACTTTTTTTATCTGTCTCACATGACCAAGCTCGCAAAACTGCTTTTCTATTTTGCTAATTGTTCCTTGGGATACAGGCGGCAAATTTGGAAATTTTTCGTGAAATAAGCGAGACACTTCCATCTGTGTCCGTGTGTTATCTCCATAACCAATCATTTGTAGAATGGTTATTTTGTGCATTTCTGTTAAATGAACCATTTTTCTGATATTATTACGTACAGTTAACGAAATTCAAACGACAATAGCACTGACACTAATCACTACTGTCATGCAGGCAGACAACAAGTTGCTAAGGCTACGAGTTTTATACGAACAGAAAGAAAACTGTTTTTGTTTTTGTTTCATTTCATATCAGTAAAAAGAAACGCAGGAATGGTTTTTGTTTACTTTCTCATTATCAAGAGCTGAATGGGAAATAAGTATTGAATGCAATGTAGCGAATTTGTGAAATAAAATAATTTTCTATTTTTAATGTTAATTTTTGTAATAAATCTGAAAATACTTAATATTTCCGAAACAGTTGAAGATAGGTATAGAACATTGTACATGAATTATGTCTAGAATTTTCTGAAGAATCCAAAAAATTAATAATATACAGGGGCTTGTATTTAAAATAAGAAAGTTGGTATTGGCCACTGTCACATGACGCACCCTATATAATTTTTTTTTTCTTGAAAAAGATGCGCAGTTAAAAATACAAATCGACGTGTCCAAGCGTTTTTCCCAACACGCCCTCATTTATCCGTTATCGAATTTATTCCATTTGGCTGTTCCACACTGTATATATATATATATATATATATATATATATATATATATATATATATATATATATATATATATATATTTGTGTGTGTGTGTGTATGTGTGTATCCGAGCGATAACTCAAAAAATACTAAACTGATTTCAATCAAACTTGGCAAAAATCTTGTTTGAGCGAAAACCGAGGTCGAGTTCGCTAATCAGCGTTTATGCTTAAGTTTTTCCGGTGGAAAATCGGGGGAAACTTTTTGAAAACGCTATATTTTGCAAGTATCAGAGTAATCGGAATGATACTTTACATGTAGCTAGAAATAGTGCAAATAAACCTATGTCGTGAATTTTAAGTAATTTGGTACAGAGTATTTAGAGTTTTTTTCGAAATTAAAAATAAAATTCCAAAGACATGCGTTGAAACGACTTAGTGGTTAAAGTCCAATGCCTGACAGACCACGTTTGCCTCCTAAGCAGACGGTTACGCGATCAAACCAGCTCAAAGAATATATGTTTTTTATGTTTTATTTTGACATTTGGAAAAACAATAGTGCACAGATTTCATACGTTTTGATCAAGATCTCATTTTTGTTTAAAACTCCTCCAAAGCATTCGACCAGGTCTGGCACGCAGCGCTGCTTAAGAAACTTCCGGCCTATGGCCTACCACCAAAACTCTGCATCTGGACAGCAAATTTCCTCTCCAACCGGAACATTTCTGTTGTGGATGGCCATTCCTCTAAACTGTATACAATTGATGCAGGAGTTCCTCAAGGTTCAGCTTTTGCCCCTACTTTGTTTCTTCTTCACATCAATGACCTCCTCTCTGGCACATCCAACCCAGTTCACAATTATGCGGACGACAGCACCCTCTACTCAATTATACAATATTCTAAGCCTCTTTAGCCCAATTAGATGAGGTTCGCAGGCTCATGCAGGGTTCTGTCTCTGTGGATCTCCAAAAAATATTAGACTGGGGAAGTAGAAATCTTGTACAATTCAACTCCACCAAATCTTAGTCATGCTTTATATCTCATAAGAGATACACCAGCCCTAGACCCATCACAATGAACAACCAACTTATTCAAAGTACTGAATCCTTTTCACTTGTTGGCACTTCTGTGGATCGAAATCTCAATTGGCACCAACATGTCACATGAATTGCAAAAGCGGCTGCTAAGAAATTAGGTTTCCTCTTCCGGGCTCGGAAATACTTTTCACCAGCTAATCTCTATACCTTATATACTTCACAAATAAGGCTAAACCTCGAATACTGCTCCCACATCTGGGGTGCTGCTGCCGCTTCTACACTCGCTATCCTGAATTCCATCCAGAAGAGAGCTATACGTCTCATCGATGACCCTACCCTCACCCAAAGGCTGCCATCCCTTGCCCACCGACGTGCCGTTGGTGACCCCTCTCTCTCTCGCTCTCTCTTATAGATATCTGCACGGGCACTGCTCAGAGGAGCTTTCTTCCATAGTTCCTCCACCTGCTGCCCCCAACAGATCTACCAGGGGAACAGAGCGAATGCACCATTTTACTGTCCAGGTCACCAGACATAGAACATCTTGTTATGCCCGCTCTTTAGTCCCGAGGACTTCCAAGTTGTGGAATTCCTTGCCGGCACATGTTTTTCCTTCTCCTCCGAACCTCCAAACCTTCAAGTCCAGAATTAACAAGTTGCCTCTTTCCTCCTTGTCGACACCCACGGTACGATATTATTTAGTCTGTAAGCTCTCGTGGTGTGTTGTTGAAATATATAAAAAACACAGCTTCGTTACTTTTACAATTTTATTTATAAACCATTTTTTTGCGATTTTCGTGCTTTGGGAGATATGTATGAAAATTCGCTACCATAACGCACTTTCTTCGTCCAGACTTTTTTTCGTACTTTTCAACACAGCCCCGTTTGAGATTGATCGACAGAATCGGTATTTCAGGCACCTGTATAGACGCGTTACGTAAACACCATCATCGGCATGTATTGAACGTTTGATTATTATGAGAAAATGTGGAAACGGGTGACGGCGTATTGTAACCTTCAGTGTTATAACATGGTTAGATGGCTTATGTAATGGTACACTTAATACCTTATACGCATAAAACAATGCTGCAACGGTAAAATGCTTCTACATTACTTCGAATCAGCAAAGTGTACCAATGTGTCGTTTTATTATAGGAATGTGTAGTTATTTCAGACTGCTTATATCATTAAATCATAGAGAAAAAAAAAGTACCGACTTAACGGGAAACAAGCTTTTTCTAATCCTAGTTCTTTAATAGGACTGCCGTGGAATTATGTATGGAATTATACCGTAGTTACTTTTATTTACACTTAGAAATTGTATTAATTTCCATGAGCAATGAGAGGTTATTATAGTGAAAGATGTTGACTGCTGATGCTGATGCTGATGATCAAAGGAAATTGTCTTTTTGCGTTCTTTTTTGCTGCTTCAGATGTTCATTATTTCTTCATTAACATCATAATTTCGTTTTTTGATGTAAAGAGATTGTCTAAGGTGGTCGAAGTTCTAATAACATTCTATACTCGGTTACAGTGAATAAGCATCATATAAAACAGGCTGTTCAAATTTCAGGAAAATCTTCATTAGTGAATTTTCGTAGTAAAAATTCACTATTTGGGAGATCCCATATATATATATATATATATATATATATATATATATATATATATATATATATATATATATATATATATATATATATATATATATATATATATATATATATATATATAGTGTGTCCCAAACTGGATGGGAATGTATTGCTATCTCCGTTATTATTAGAGATAGGGAGACGGTTAAATTAGCAATGTGTTGTAGAATTTCATGCTCGTTCCAAATATGACTTGTATTTTGCCCTGCCCCTTTTCGTTTTCGAGTTATCTAAAAAAAAAATTGTCGATTTCTTTTTTCTTCGATATATAAGTAGGCGTTCATCTGACATGTCTAAGACTTGCACATTACCAGGAAACTTTTTACAAAGTAATATTTTTGTGGTATTCTCAGCTTTGGATTATCATTTGTTTTTGAGCTACAGGTATCAACGTTTCTTTTTATTACGGCAGCCATATTGTATTTTTTGCTCATGTGATAGCCTGTGAAAAGAGCTTTCCAATGATGTACAACATGCTTGAGAGATTTAGTAATTGCACTGAAATTTTTGAGAAAAACCGTTTTGACGATAGCAGGCTATGAAATCCAATACCAGAAAACAAATGACAAAAAAAAAGTGTTCAAAAACAGTAGGCCATCGAGTCTAACAATAGACTTCTACTTTTAACATACATTTCTGTAATGATTCACGATAAAAAAATATTGTGATTTAATTTACGATACTTAATTAGGTAATTAGGATACTTAATTAGGTAATATTAGCTAGCTAACATTATCTGAAACAGTTTAATAACGAAACCCGGTAATGTCAAATAGAAACTTAAACTCCACAAAACAACACAATTAGAAACGGAACTCAACAAATAATAAAATAGAAACTTAAAAATACACTAAATAGAAAATTGTTCAATATGGCCACCGTTTTGTTCAATGCACTTTTTTGAAACATGCCTGCAAACTCTGGTGAGGGTGTTTTGGTTCATATGATTTATAGCTTCCGTGATTATGTTTCGTAATTCATTGATATTTTGTGGTGGATCGAATTTATACACACCATTCTTAAGAGTACCCCAAAAATAAAAATCCATGGGTGTGATATCAGGGCTTCGAGCACACCAATGAACCGGCCCATTGTTACAAATGACACGATTATTAAAATTCTGGTACAAAAATTCTTTGACGATCCTAGCATTGTGAGCTGGACGACTGTCTTGTTGGTACCAAATCTCGTCTAAAGTATCGTACACTCTTCTAATTGTTGGTAAGATATCATTTCTCAATATATTAAGATACCTTTCCCCAGTTAAATTATTTTCAAAAAAGAACGGACCAACAATGATGTTACCTGAATTTTTTAAATTAACTGTCGAATCAACAAATAAAAATAACAGTTTGTTACCTAATAAGCCGCACCAAACATTAATACCAAATCTGTTTTGCAATCGTCTTTCTTCCTTTAGATGCTCAATAATGCCTATTATAGCGATTATACACACAACAATTTGTAAATCTGGATTCATCAGTCCATATTATTTTCAAATGAAAATGTTCATCTTGCTGACATTGTCCTTGATACCATCTGCAGAATTGAAGTCGCTTAGGGTAATCGTCAACATTTAAGCCTTGTACGATTGTAGGTTTGTGTGGATGGTAATGACTTTGTTTTAATACACAGTGTACCGTACTTTTTGGAACGTCAATTTGTTCACCATAAAACCGAACAGATTGCGGAGGGTTTTCGTTTGAAACCTGTAAGACGGCATTATTTCTTTCTTCATTTCTAGGCATTGGTAGTTTCTTTGCGTGGAAGCTACCGTCGTTCAATAGATTGGTCACTATCCTGTGAAATATTTTGGTGTTTGGTTGTCGTCTTTCTGGGTAGTTGTTTTGATATGAATTTGCAGCTGGCTCAGTATTTCGGTTAGAACGAATATATCATTCCAACATGTCAAAATATTCTTCATTACTAAACATATTGTTGAATAATATTTAAAATAAACAGAAAACAAACTATTTAGCACAAAATTTTAAGCAACGTGTTAAATACACCTCAAATTCTTCAGATAATTCAGGATGACAGTATTCTTAATTGTCACCATAGTGTTATATCCATAGCAACCTTTCTTCTGTTGTTTTTCAGTTGACTTACGTTTAAAAATCAAATAATTTTCTAAGGCGTCTTCATAAATCATTAATCTGCTTTTTATTGAGTTCTGCTAGTAAATTTAGCTATTTACTAGGTTTACCTATTTAATCAAATTATTACAATTTTAGTGAATTTTTATTTTAAAAAATTCACTAATAGAGAGGTATCGATGGTGAGACTAGAACCCATATCCGGGGTCAGTTTCAATATATATATATATATATATATATATATATATATATATATATATATATATATATATATATATATATATATATATATATATATATATATATATATGTATCCGTCTGATAATTCAAAAAATAATTAAGCGATTTCAATGAAACTCGGCAAGTGCCTTTCTTTTATTAATGGCTTGGATGAGTTTCTTAGCCAGGAAAATCGGACGAGGTTTTCCGGGAAAATTTTTAGTTTTATTTAAAAAAAAATTTTTCTCCGAAAATAACAAAGCTGCTCTAAAGAAATTTAGTATATATGTTGCCTTGGGAGAGACCTTACTACGTACCAAAATTTAACTTTCTAAGTTTATAGAAAATTGAGTTATTCAAATTTTAAAATTTCTTTCGAAAAAAATTTTTTTCTCCGAAAATTACAAAGTTATTTTAATGAAATTTGGTGGATATTTTTCCCTAGAAAGAACTTACTACATACCAAAATTAAACTTTCTAAGTTTATAGAAAATTCAGTTATTCAAATTTAAAGCATTTAATAAAAATTCACTACCATAACGCACTTGCTGCGTCCGGAGATTTTTTTTTGATAATGTTGTAATGTAAAATATCATTTTTAATAATGGGCCGATGCATTGGTGTGCTCAAAGTTCCTATTTTTTTATCGTGAATAATTACGGAAAATTATGTTAAAAGTAGAAGTCTATTGTTAGACTCCATGGCCTACTGCTTTTTAAATACTTTTTTTGTCATTTGTTTTCTGGTATTGGATTTCATAGCCTACCATCCTCAAAACCGTTTTTCTTAAAATTGTCAGTGCAATTACAAGATTTCTCAAGTATGTTGTACATCATTGGAAAGCTCTTTTAACAGGCTATCACAGTAGCAAAAAATCCAATATGGCTGCGATAATAAAAACAAACGTTGATACTTGTAGCTCAAAAACAAATGACAATCCAAAGTTGAGAATACCACAAAAAGATTATTCTGTAAAAAGTGTCCTGATAATGTGCAAGTCTTAGACTTGTCAGATGAACGCCTACTTAGATATTGAAGAAAAAAGAAATCGACAAATTTTGGTTTTTTCAAAATAACTCGAAAACGAAAAGAGGGAGGGCAAAATACAAGTCATATTTGGAACGAGCATGAAATTCTACAAAACATTGCTGATTTAACCGTCTCCCTATCTCTAATAATAACGGAGATAGCAATACATTTCCATCCAGTTTTGGACGCACTGTATGCATACAGGAAGTTACCTCTCTATAAGCGAAGTTTCTAAAATTAAAATTCGCTGAAAAAGTAGGTATTAGCACATTTTTTTGCTATTTGATTAGACCGCATTTCATTATCTGGAATGCCTTTGAGACCTGATACTCGACTGGGGGTTAAGGTGGACTCATCCTAGGCGTCCCAGTCTGTAAATAAATTTAACGTTCCAAGTTTGACAGAATATCTCGATAAGACTGGACCACACAACAATGAAACAATTCTAACACTGTAATCATACACATAAAATTACAAAGAAGACGTTTCTTTCATAATATATAGTCATCCACAACAACATTCTTATCCAGTTATAAAGACACAACACAAGTCACATACACACAATACCAATGTCAACCTACCGGAGAGAAAGGAGTGGCAAAACACCAAACAGCTTATGTCAGTAGAATACTAATTACGTGTATAATGTATGTGGTAAACAACTAATCGAAATTTCCCTTGCGAAATTACCGTACATACATCATCACGCAATGCCTTCGCGTCGATTGGAATACATCTAAATGTCAATACAGTGTGTTCGTATGTAACTAGGTTATACTTGATGACATGTTATTTGGAGGTTGCACCATTAGGAATGCAAAAAGTGCCATTGAAAATTTGGGGATTCAACAGCTATTACGTTATTTGTGACAAAGCGTTTAGCAAAAAATCCATTATTAGTTGCTGCAATCATTGTCTAACGGTCCCAACGATACGAGGGCGGGTCAATAAGTCCGTGACTTTTTGAATTTCCGCCTCTTCACAGGAAGGGCAACACTGCTCCTGTCGACACGCATCTGTCAGTTGATTCCTGTCAGATTTTGAACAAGTTGCGTCATTTAGTTTGTGTTACATAGCCATTGAGAGCAGACAACCTCTTGAGTTATAACGAAAATGGAAAAAAGTGAATTTCGTGTGCTTATCAAAAATTATTTTTGCGGAAAAAACATCGTTGGCTAAGCTTGATAAATACTATGGGGACTCTGCACCATCAATTTCCTTGGTAAAAAAGTGGTTTACTGAATTTCTTTGCGGCCGTACAATCACAAATGACGCCGAACGTTCTGGACGCCCAGTTGAGGTTGCTACACCCGAAACAATTGAAAAAATTAACGATATGGTGTTGGCCGATCGGAGATTGAAAGTGCGGGAGATTGTGGAAGTCATAAGCATATCACATGGCTCAGTGGTTTCGATTTTGCATGATCACTTGGGTATGAAAAAGCTATCCGCAAGATGGGTGCCGCGTTTGCTCACAATCGACCACAAATGCAATCGTGGGACAATTTCGAAGGAGTGTTTGGCGTTGTTCAACCGCAATAGGGACGAGTTTTTGCACGGTTTCGTAATCGTGGACGAAACATGCATTCATCACAACACACCAGAGACCAAGCAGCAGTCAAGACAGTGGGTTTCTCCGTGCGAATCGGCGCCGAAGAAGGCCAAGGTGGGTTTGTTCGCCAACAAAGTCATGGCGACCGTTTTTTGGGATGAACTCGGTATATCCACATTGATTACCTTCAAAAGGGAAGAATATTCAATGGCGAATATTATACCAACTTATTGGACCGATTCAATGACGATTTTAAGAAAAAACGACCGCATTTGGCCAAGAAAAAAGTTCTTTTCCACCAAGACAATGCAAGGGTGCACACATGTGTAGTCTCCATGGCTAAATTGCATAAATTGGGCTACAAATCGCTCCCTCATCCGCCCTATTCTCCAGATTTAGCCCCGAGTGACTTTTTCCTGTTTCCAAACTTAAAGAAATGGCTCGGCGGAAAGAGATTTGACTCAAATGATGAAAGCATCTCACAAACAAATACCTATTTTGAGGTCCTCGACAAATCTTATTTTTTGGAAGGGATAAAAAAATTGGAGAAACGTTGGACGAAGTGTATAGAGTTCAAAGGAGACTATGTTGAGAAATAAAATGATTTTTTGTCAAAAAACCTGTGTTTCGTTTAAAAATTCACGGACTTATTGACCCTGGTTCACACAGGTCTAGCACTGCATTCATGTCGTCCCAAAAGTTTTCCCTCTCTCACTCACTGTCGCATTTGTGGGTGCATAGCTGGCAATCAAAAATACTCTACGATACTTGTTTGGTACCGATATTATTCTTGGGGAAATACATTCATAATTTCTTACAAATGTGTGTGTGTTTTTATTTATTTAACGTCGGCCTATTTCCGCGATTATGGCCAATCACCGACGCCAGGGAGCAGTTTCATCTCACTATCCTGGAAATGTTGCCGAACCCCTGCCTTTCTGTAAGGAGGGTAGGGATTTTTAACGTGCCCAAAATCACATGGACACGGGACCGACGGCTTTACGCCCTCTCCGAAGGCCGGAAAGTGCAGACATATTTCTTACAAATGCAATAACCCTTTCATCACTAGCATTTTCTTCACCGGACAATCTGCAAGTTAACCCTTCTATACAGTTTTTCAGGTATAGTCCCTTTTTGTGTTCGAGCACTAACGAAAGCGTATGTTTTTCTTGAAAGGGTTAACGATGCAGTAATCAGCGAATCACACAAAAAAGTGTATTTTATAAACGACAAAATATTTTTACGTCAACGGAAAAGCTAATGCTAAAGTATTTGAGTACTAACAAACATTCTTGTGTTTCTGCAAGTTACTAAGGATTAGCTATCGTCTGATACCACTCCTACTTTATTTGCAAAAAATCATGGGCCAAGTTGGCCTCCCCCCATTTTTGTGGTAGATCTCCTTTTGTATTCGAGCACTAACGAAAATTTTGCTTTTTATCGAAAGCGCCAACGAGTGATACAAAAAATGTGTATTCTATAAAATAAAAAAAAATTGTTTTGACGTCAACGGAAAATCGATTGTTTTTTATTAAATATTTGAGCACAAACAAAATTGTTGTATTTCTTCAAAGCACTAACAATTTGCTGTCGATTGATATCACTCACAACTTATTTGCAAAAAATCCTGCGTCAAGTTGACAACCCCCCACCCCAGTTTTCTTGATACATCTCTGAAGCACTAACGAACTTTTGTGTGCACCGAAGAGACGATACGATGCACTAACTGTTGATATACCAATTTACAATTAATTTTAAATGGGGGTGCAAGTTGACAACCTACAAATCTCGGCCATCGTGTGCTTTACATATAAGCGTTAAATAATTTAAAAAAAAAACAAGTGTTTTTAAGGCTAGATGTATTATCACCATAATTATAAACGCATACCAGTTTCGCTCTAATTAGAGCTCGTCAGCGTGCTATACTAATTACAGTGAGAACGCATCTAAATTAATACGGCTAACGTAGACAGCCTCCCAGATGGCAACCCTGTCGTACATGTCACAATGTTCTAGGATGTTGGTTGTCTTAGATGTATTACTTTATAGGTGTGTTCTCGCTACCTTTACTATTATGGGGAGAATACATCTAGCCCTACATACGTTCTCCCGGTATTAGGGAAGAACGGTCCAGGGTTGACAATTTACAAAATTGTTGGTTGGTTGTACACAGCCTCTATTTATAACATTTTGTGTCTATTGGAGCTGCCGTGACAACATACTACCTGGTTTCGCACCGAGAAGGCGACCCTGTCGTACATCTCTCAATGTTCGAGCAAGTGTTTTTGTTGTATGATAACTCCATACTCAGTTAATTCAACTATATACTTAATCGTTTTTTTTTTGTTGTTGCAGGTGAGATCAGTAGGATAAAAACTCATGAGGTCTAACCGACATCAATATAAGGGTCAGTACTTAGTTACATTATTTGACTTTTAATATATATTTTATTAGTGAATTTTCGTTAAAAAAAATCACTAATGAGGAGATGCCGAATTTTGAATTTTGAAAAAATTTCTTCAAAAATAAGCGCAAAGTAGGACCTCTAGAACCCATATCCGGTAACATAGCAAAGGCAGCCAAATGTAGTGTTCGTGTTTGTATTATAAATAGTGACCCACGTACCAAAAGTTAGGTCTGTAAGTTAAGATACAAAAAAGTTATAGGCATTTAAAGAACAAAAATTGGTGTTTTCCTCAAAACGTCAAAGTCGCGATTTGAAACGTCAAACTTCGCAACATATAGGCAAGGAACCTAAAACAAATACGGATTAAAAAGTGTCGCAAGCAGAGTTTTCTGCAAACCCTAAAGTTTCAGCTTCAACCGTCACTGTCTTTCATTTAAGTAAACTATTTACAGAAAATCCATTTCAAATTGACCCTTTCGCTGATGCTTTGGCTGTAGGTTTAGTTTAGTTCATGATTTAACGGTCTATAATTTTTAGCTAATTTTCGTAGCAAACATTCGAAAAATTTGAGTTTTAAAAAGATTTTTTCAAGTGAACGCAAACTAGGCACCCTAGAACTCATATCCGGGTTTACTTTCAGTTTTTATCTGTTTGCATCCCTATAATTGTTTTTTTTCGAACACCCTTATATTATTGCATTTTTGCATTTTTTATCGAAATATGATGCATGTTTGTAAGAAAAAATCGAGACGCAGTAAGTGTGTTTTGGTAACAAATTTTCATTAAATCCTTCAAATTTCAATAACTTAATTTGCTATTAACCTAAGGTTTGTTGGCTAGGAAGACAGTTTTCTCGGAAACATTTTAAGTTTACTTTCGCCAAATTTTTGTACATTTTCACACAATAATTAATTTTGATAAAATATGGTGCATTGTTTCTACCAGATAGGCTATACCTGTAACCAGATTGACGCCTGTTTGCATTAGAGTGGCACATTTGCTATTAAAAACATTTTAATTAAAATTCACTTCCATAACGTACTTGCTGCGTCTAGACTTTCTATTAGTTTGGTCAGTTCACTAAATCGGTTTATTAGGATGTTTATTATTAATAGTCTTTTTGGTTTGCGTGTCTTCGTTTTGTAAAGCATATAAGAAAAAGTTTTGTATACCTTTAATTTTTGTTTATTACTTCATATGTTCTTAACCGACTTCGAAAAAGTTGGAGGCTCTATGTTCGTCTGTGTGTATTTTTGTATGTATGTTCACCGATATCTCCTCAATGGGGGACCAATTTTAAAAATTCTTTGTTTTGTTTAAAAGGATATACTCATGGTCCCATTTTCAGCAAGTCAGGATCTGAAGATGGGATCCCAGGGAAATCGAGGGAAATCCACAAAAATTATTCTTTTATGTATGTTCACCGATACTTTCGTCAATTGTTGACCAATTTTAAAAATTCTTTTTTTATTTGAAAGGGTATACTCATTAGGTGGTCCCATTTTCACCAAGTCAGGATCTGATGATTGGATCTCAGGGAAATCGAGAGAAATCCACAAACATAATTTTTTGAGTATGTTCACCGATATTTTCGTCAAAATATTTTTTGTTTGTTTTTAAAGGGTATACGAATGAGGTGGTCTCATTTTTAACAAGTCAGGATCTGATGATGGGATCTCAAGGAAATCGAGGAAAATCCTCTAATAATCTATGTAACTTAAAGTTATACTGTAATACTGCACTCGTTATATTATAGCAGTTTTCTAATACCGTACTCACTACCTACGTATATTTACACTAAGAATGGAAAAATAAACACACTTCAAAATAGGCACTAAAAAGCGAAAAACAACTTGATTCCAGGTTTAATTCAAAAGACAAAAATTAATTTAAATGAAATATTATTATATGCGCTACCTACTTATCTGTTTGAAGTCGGTGCGAAACCCGAAACACAATAATACCTAGCTATATAAACTGCTTAAATAATAACGGATTAAAATTCTAATGAAATACCTAAGTATGTTGTTAATGATCAAATACCAACCCACGCTCACGCAATCCGACGCGTGCGTGAAAAAACTTGCGATGTGGCGGAAGTGGAGCTAGTCTAAATACCTACTAACTAATTGGCTTGGCACTGACTTGCAGAACAGTTACATACAAATGCTTATCCACAATAAAAATAAGGGATATAACTACTTAGGTACAAATAAACAACAGACTCATTGAAATACTCATATTGAATATTTGTGCATGAGGTATAAGAATACACAAATACTGGTCAGATAACTGCGAGGAACGAAGAACATAAGGATACAGTAACACACACACAAACAAGGAAAAAATTAATAGACCAAACAAAATGGAACAAAATAATACACAATAAAATAAAATAAAAAAATTCGGGACGCAGCAAGTGCGTTATGGTAGTGAATTTTCATTAAAATGTTTTTAATTGCAAATATGTGTGTTTCCTTTTTAAGAAAGCAGGCATCAATTTTGGTTACCAGTATAACCTATATAGTAAAAACAATGTGCCATGTTTCATAAAAATAACTTTATTGTGTGAAAATGTACAAAAATTTCCAAAAGTAAACTCAAAGTGTTCCCGGAAAAACTTGTTTCTTGGTCAACCTTATAGGTTAATAGCAAATTGAGCTATTCAAATTTGAAGCATTTAATGAAAATTCGCTACCATAACGCACTTGCTGCGTCCCGAATTTCTTTTCTTACAAACATGCATCGCTGAAAAATTCAAAAATGCAATAACATAAGGCGTGTTTGATTAAAAAAAAAGAAGAAAATTTGTATCACCAACGACTTATGGGCCATCCTGTGATTGTAGAAATATTTTTTTAAGATGTAGCTCAAGACATCCTATAATTAATGTATACAAATTTTCTTCATATCTTGTATAATAACGGATATATTGAGCTTTATTGATTTTTTACGAAAATTCGACAAAAATTATATACCATTAAACGATAAACTCTAAAGCTAAGGCTACTGCCAAGCATCAGAGAAAGGGTCTATTTGAAATGAATTTTCTGCAAATATTTTAGAAAAATGAAGGACAATGACGGTTGAAACTAAGACTTCAGAGTTTGTAAAACATCCTTCTTGAGACATTTGATTTCCGCATCCCGTATTAGATTCAAGTTCTTTGCCTAAATGTTGCCGAATTTGACGTTTTAAATCGCAACTTTGACGTTTTAAGGAAAACCTCAATTTATTTTTCTTTAAATGCCTATAACTTTTTTCTCTTTTGATCTACATAGCTAAATTTTGGTAGGTAGCTTACCTATAAGGATATTAACTAGCGTACCAAATTTGGTTGCCCTTACTTTGTTAATTCCGGAGATATAATTTTTTTTCGAAAGAAAACACAAATTTTTCCGGGAAAACCTGGGCAGATTTTCCTGGCTAACGAACTTATCCAAGCCATTTGCAAAAGGAATTTTTCCACCAAATTTAGTCAAAATCGGCCTATTATTTTTTGAGTTATCGGTGTGATACATATATATATATATATATATATATATATATATATATATATATATATATATATATATATATATATATATATATATATATATATATATATATTATATATATAAATATATATATATATATATATATATATATATATATATATATATATATATATATATATATATATATATATATAAACATATAAAAATTGAAACTGATCCCGGATATGTGTTCTAGAGGGCCTAGTTCGCGGTCATTTGAAGAAATTTTTTCAAAATTCAAAAGTCGGGATCTCCTCATTAGTGAATTTTTTTTAAGAAAATTCACTAAAAACAAAATAAAATAAGTTAAAACAAAATAGAATAGAATTGAATGAGGCAAGTAAATTATATTAAACTTGAAAAGAGTAGAGATTCATCAAATATTATTACCACACAAACGCAAGATCTAAGTTTTAGGTCTACCCTTTAATGTATTTTTCTTCTCCTAAACGCAGTGAAAACCTGTTAATTCTTTAGTTCATCTGGGAGACTAGCAAATAACTTAGGATCAAGATAAAAGTATGCCCTCTAACCAATCGCTTTATTTGCTTTCGGAACAACGTATGACATTTTACCAAATCTTGTATTAGAGGGTGACAACTTACCACCAAGTAACGCGTATTTCTAAACTGCAGAAGATTAACCTCTAGAAAAAATAGCTGCCGCGCATCCATAGCTTCCCTTTCATTGTATATACTATCTGATAGATGTCATTTATCTGTTCAACAAACTCCTCAAGAATCGTTTCTGTATGACCTAGAGCTGCTTCAAATGAGAGTTTAAGCCACCACCCCAACTCACTATACCATATCTGATGTGAGACTCTACAGGTGCACGGTAGACAGTTCTCATTTGCCTTACGGAAAGTTTATCACGAAGGATTCTGAATCTATA
Source organism: Tillus elongatus (assembly GCA_964006375.1). Lineage (NCBI taxonomy): Eukaryota > Metazoa > Arthropoda > Insecta > Coleoptera > Cleridae > Tillus > Tillus elongatus. The sequence goes on along the minus strand of OZ023266.1, from coordinate 35,122,639 downwards.
AAGAATGGTCCGCAGCTTCTTTACAACATACTGGACGTGCATATCCCATCTAACATGTTTGTCGATTGCGACACCCAGATAGTTTACCTCCGTTGAAGCCTTTAACACATGCTGCATTCCCTGTACAAATAGGCCAATCTCCGAAAAAGATGGATGTGCAGTGGCGGAACTTGTAAATGGAAAATATTGCGTCTTCTTGAAATGCATAGTCAATCTATGACCAAATCATTGACTCAAATTACCCATATTCTCCTCGACCATAGACTTTAATTCTGTCCAACTATCAGCCTGATAGAAAACTGCAGTATCGTCTGCAAAACCCAGTACACTTCGCTTACTTTGAAGGTCGACTAGGTCATTGATGTAGATGGTAAATAATATTGGTCCAAGAATAGTCCTTTGTGGCACCCCATACTCGACGGATTTATAGCAACTAGTCACCCCATTAACTTTAACTGATTGGGTTGGACCTATCAAGTAGCTCTCAATAAGCTTCAGCTCATTGTTTCTGAAATCCATATCCCACAGTACCTCCAAAAGCAACGGATGACTCACTGAATCAAAAGCTTTTTCTAGGCCCACAAATATACACAGCATTGCTTGTTCCCATCCAACGCCGGATACATCTTTTGTGTCAATATTAGAATGGCGTCCTCTGCCGACTTACTCTTGAAAGCTATACTGATTATCAGAAACTAAACTAAACCTTTTCAAGAAAGACACGATCCGTGTTTTCAGCACCTGCTCGAATACTTTAGGAATGTTGGAGATCAGTGATTTAGGCCGATAATTTATTGCTTCCTGTTGGTCACCACTCTTATATTATATATATTATATATATTGGCACAATCACGGCCTTTTTAAATGCTGACGGACCGTATCCAGTAAGAAAAATCCTATTTATAATTCGTGTCAATGGCAAGGCTGTTGCCTCAGACATGTACTTCATTAAGTCTGGGTCTATACCACAGCATAACTGTTTATTATGCCGTGTCTATACTGTCATAACTTGAAGATTTTGTGGGGTTTAATTGTTTGACCCGCCTCAATTCGCATTCGCTTGTTGGTGTCAAATAGAACGAATTTGCTTATATTTTACGACACTATAGCCTTTATCGGATATAGTCTTACTTGCCAAGTTTTTATCAATTTGTGAATATAGTGTATTAAAATGAGTAGCCACTTCCACCCCATCCTGTACTGTAATGTAGTTACGGTCCTTCAAAGTAAGTAATATTTTATTAAAATTAATTTTGTCTTTTGAATTAAACCTGTAATCCAGTTATTTTTCGCTTTTTAGTGCCTATTTTGATGTCGGTTTAATTGTGTTTTTAAGTATGTGTATCTCTACCTGATGTTCGCTTAAAATGTATTCCATACATACAACTTTATAGCGGAAATTTTAATAGATATGGCAAATCAGTAAATTGTAAAATTAAATAACAACAATATAGATGATGCTGTTATGTATCGCTATTTTTAGTTTATGTCTATAGTTTAATTTTAATGTTACTGCTTATTAATGACAAGGACAAATTGCATTTCAATAATGTAATCTTTATATTAGTGTGTAAGTTTCTTATTGTTAATTTCTATGTTCTTTGGAATGTTACCGTGTTGAATGAAAATACAATAATGAACGGCTTATTGAATAAAGTCCTCAAGCTATAAAAAATTTAGTCATTAAAGGTCGCTAATAGAAAGGTCACGATGAAAAGGTTTTGAAAAAAATTCTTCAGATGAGCGTGAATTTGGGTCCCTAGAACCCAAAACCAAGGTCAGTTAAAATTTATATTATATATATATATATATATATATATATATATATATATATATATATATATATATATATATATATATTCGTTGTTCGCCGGCAATTCTACTCCCGACCCACCTCCAAATGTTCAACCACCAACAATCCCCAATGTCGCGCATAAAATGACGGATATCATTTACAAAACTAAAAAGGTACGAATAATGCTCTCTTCTCTTAATACCAGGAAAGCCTCTGGCCTTGACGAGATCCCAGCAATTGTTCTCAAAAAATGCGCACCAGAACTTGCTCCTGTCCTGACTCGTCTGTTTCAGATATCTTACAATAAAGGCATATTCTCTAGTAACTGGAAAACTGCTCGAGTACAACCCATCCCTAAGAAAGGATCCAAAGCTCTTTCTAGCAACTACAGGCCTATTTTCTCCGTTCAGTCGTCTCTAAAGTGATGGAAAAGTATATAAACACCGAATTACTAAAATTTCTTGAGAAACACAGTCTAATCCAGGACAGGCAGTATGGATTCCGTCAGCGCAGATCGACTGCCGACCTCCTTTCCTTTGTCACCCATTCTTGGAACAAGTCTATGGAACTACACGGTGAATCCCAGATTGTTGCTCTAGACATACCCAAAGCATTCGACCAGGTCTGGCACGCAGCGCTGCTTAATAAACTTCCGGCCTATGGCCTACCACCAAAACTTTGTACCTGGACAGCAAATTTCCTCTCCAACAGGAGCATTTCTGTTGTTGTGGATAGCCATTCCTCTAAGCTGTATCCAATTAATGCAGGAGTTCCTCAAGGAACAGCTTTAGCCCCTACTTTGTTTCTTCTCCACATCAATGACCTCCTCTCTAGCACATCCAACCCAGTTCACAGTTACGCGGACGACAGCACCCTCCACTCAAATATACAATATTCTAAGCCTGTTTCTTTAGCCCAATTAGATGAGGATCGCAGATTCATGGAGTGTTCTGTCTCCGTCTTGCTTTCTTTCTCATAAGAGATACACCAGCCCTAGACCCATCACAATGAACAACCAAGTTATTCAAAGTAATGAGTCATTTTCTCTTGTTGGCATTTCTGTGGATCGAAATCTTAATTGGCACCAACATGTCGCATCAATTGCAGAAGCGGCTGCTAAGAAATTAGGTTTCCTTTTCCGGGCTCGCAAATACTTTTCACCAGCTAATCTCTTACCTTATATACTTCATAAATAAGGCCAAACCGTGAATATTGCTCCCACATCTAGGGTGCAGTTGCCGCTTCTACACTCGCCATCCTGTACACCATTCAAAAGAGATCTATACGTCTCATCGGTGACCCTACCCTCACCCAAAGGCTGCCATCCCTTGCCCACCGACGTGCCGTTGGTGACCTCTATCTCTTTTATAGATATCTGCACGTGCACTGCTCAGCAGAGGAGCTTTCTTCCATAGTTCCTCCACCTGCTGCCCCCAACAGATCTACCAGGGGAACAGAGCGAATGTACCCTTTTACTGTCCAGGTCACCAGACATAGAACATCTTGTTATGCCCGCTCTTTTGTCCCGAGGACTTCCAAGTTGTGGAATTCCTTGCCGGCACATGTTTTTCCTTCTCCTCCGAATCTCCAAACCTTCAAGTCCAGAATTAACAAGTTGCCTCTTTCCTCCTTGTCAACACTCACGGTACGATAGTATTTAGGCTGTAAGCCCTCGTGGTGTGTTGTTGAAATTTAAAAAAAAAGAGATCACGACTTTGAGACTTTTAAAAATTTTGCTCAAATTTAGGTTTCAAATTTTATAGGTATATACATAGGCTTGCGCAGATGTGACGCAACAAGACCATAACCTTTAAACCGAGAAGCGCATCGGACCCAAGATTAGTGGGATTGCATAACAGATTATTCGCGACTATTTGGTGGCATATCGACGTTTTTTGTAGCACCCCTTTTTGGAAGGCAACAACCCTTTAATTTCTTAAATAGCAACATGGGTAATGCATTTTTGGGAAGCGCATTTAGCGTACTTTTTGCTGGTATTAATTATTTTTGACAAAAACGAGAACAATGAGCTTTTCATGAAGATTATTTGGGAAATAGTAACATCTTACTTTATTGAGGAAGATGCTGAAATTGACCCCTTGAGCTTCTTGACAGTAGTAAAGCCTGTTGTCAAAATTATGCATCGAGTTTTGCAGTCATCCGTTAGGTACTTGTTGAAAGGCTATCATAATTCGCTCTCGCAACTGTTCCAAATTTGAATGCCGATCGACGCTTTCTAAATGACCTTAGAGAAAAAAAAATCGAGTGGAGACAAATTTGCTGATCTAGCCGGCCACTGAATGGGGCCTCTTCAGCCTACCCATCGGTTAGGAAATGTCACATTAAGGTATTCTCTTAACCTCTCTACTGAAATGAGGTGAGACGTCATCTTGTTAGAAGTAGACATTGGGAAAATCATTTTGGAACAATTCTCTGATACGGGGTGCAATCTTCTTCGAGACCGTGGACCTGTTGAGGTCACTTTAAACAAAAATGGTCAAATTACATGATGATGACCTAACCTAAAGTTTGTTGGCTAGGAGACGAGTTTATTCGGAAACTTTTAACTTTGTCTTCGGAAATTTTTTGTGCATTTTTATACAATAAGTTGTTTTGATAAAATGTGGTACATTGTTTATACTATAAAGGTTATACTGGTACCTAAATCGATGCCTGCTCGCATTAAAGAGACTTCCATAACGCACTTGCTGCGTCCAGACTTTTTTAAATAAGTAAACTGATTTTATTGGGAAACCGAAAACGTGTTTTAATTTAGGCGATCACTTTTTATTGGCTGAATTAACAAGCTGCAATAATTTACTTGTCTGATTACAACAATTTAGAGCATTTAATTTGAAAAACTTAGATTTATTTTTAAATATTTTCCTTGGTGTTATCAAGTTGTTACGTCAAGGATAAAGGAAGTTTTATTGCCGGTTAACTATTAATAGTGTATAAAAGATTAAAAATAATGCTTTGTCTCGTTATAATTATGATACAAACTCGCCCACATAGTCAATTATGCAACTAATTATAATCAAATACATTGTTTCTACTCTTCCCTGAATTATGCAGTTCTGTACTTTAAAATTGTTGGATCACATATCTATAATACATCCGTATTTATGTTACTTATTTTTAGTTTTTTTGTCAAGGTATATACAAAAAATTTGTTTGAGTATACAGAAAAACATAGCAACAACTAAAATAATGTTAAAACCAAAACTTTTGCAGTTTGGCACCTAAAAAAGTAGGTTTTAATTAAAATAAGTTACAATTACCTACTTCGTAAGGTTTGACATATTTTAATTGTAGATTAACTTTATTATTTACTACTTTATTATTTACTAAATAATCTTTATTAAAACTATCACCATCTAAACAGTGAGAAGGCAAGACCAACAGATCAAATGGCAGGTAAACTGGATTTCATGGTTCCATTTGACGTGGTCATAAGTCACCGCCAAGCATGGGACAGAGACTGAAAGGCTGATGGGAATGTGAGATTTCAGATTCTAGTGCACTTGTGAATGTATTGTATTTGTAGATCTACTATTGGTGAATCAAATGGCGGATAATTTGAATTTGAAAGTATTTATAGTAAATGGTAATTGACATATGACAGTTTGTGTCATATTTCCTTAACACCATTTCAATATACAGTGTGTCCCAAACTAGGATAGGGAAACGGTTAAATTAGCAATGTTTTGTAGAACTTCATGCTCGTTCCAGATATCACTTGTATTTTGCCCTGCGTCCTTTCGTTTTCGAGTTATTTTGAAAAAAACAATATATGTCGATTTCTGTTTTCTTCAATATTTAAGTAGGCGTTGATCTGACATGTCTAAGACTTGCACCTTATCGGGACACTTTTTACAGAGTCATCTTTTTGTGCTATTCTCAACTTTGAATTGTCATTTGTTTTTGAGGTACAGGTATCAACGTTTGTTTTTATTATGGCAAGCATATTGGATTTTTTTCTCATGTGATAGCCTGTGAAAAGAGCTTTCCAATGATGTACAACATGCGTGAGAAATCTTGTAATTGCACTGACAATTTTGAGAAAAACCGTTTTGAGGATAGTATGCTATGAACCAATACCAGAAAACAAATGACAAAAAAAGTGTTCAAAAAGCAGTAGGCCATGGAGTCTAACAATAGACTTCTACTGTTACCATAATTTTCCGTAATGATTCACGATAAAAAGTAGGAACTTTGAGCACACCAATGAATCGGCTCATTATTACAAATGATATTTTACATTACAATATTATCCAAAAAATGTTATAATTTAATTAAGTAGGTAAACCTAGTAAATCACTAAATTTACTAACAGAAGTCAATAAAAAGCAGATAATGATTTACGAAGACGCCTTTGAAAATTATTTGAATTTTAAACGTAAGTCAACTGAAAAAGAATAGAAGAAAGGTTGCTATGGATATAACACTATCGCGACAATTCAGAATACTGTCATTCTTAATTATCTGAACAATTTAAAGTGTATTTAACACGTTGCTTAAAATTTTGTACTAATTAGTTTGATTCCTGTTTATTTTAAATATGTTCAGTAATGAAGAATATTTTGACATGTTGCAATGTTATATTCGTTCTAACCAAAATACTGAGGCAGCTGCAAATTCATATCAAAATAACTACCCAGAAAGACGACAACCAAACACCAAAATATTTCGCAGGATAATGACCAATCTATTGAACGACGATAGCTTCCACGCAAAGATTGCCTAGAAATGAAGAAAGAAGTAATGCCGTCTTACAGGTTTCAAACGAAAACCCCCCGCAATCTGTTCGGTTTTATGATGAACTAATTGACGTTCCAAAAAGTACGTGTATTAAAACAAAGTCATTACCATTCATACAAGCCTACAATCGTACAAGCCTTAAATGTTGACGATTACCCTAAGCGACTTCAATTCTGCAGGTGGGATCAAGGACAATGTCAGCAAGATGAAATTTTTCATTTAAAAATAATATGGACTGATGAATCCAGATTTATAAATTGTGGTAAATATAATCGCCATAATAGGCATTATTGGGCAAATGAAAATCCCCATATAAAGGAAGAAAGACGATTTCAAGACACATTTGGTATTAATGTTTGGTGCGGCTTATTAGGTAAAAAACTGTTATTTTTATTTGCAGAAATTGCAAAAATTCAGGTAACTTCATTGTTGCTCCGTTCTTTTTTGAAAATAATTTAACTGGGGAAAGGTATCTTAATCTATTGGAAAATGATATCTTACCAACAATTAGAAGAGTTCATGATAATTTGGACGAGATTTGGTACCAACAAGACGGTTATCAAGCTCACAATGCTAGGATCGTCAAAGAATTTTTGTACCAAAATTTCAATAATCGTGTCATTTGTAGAAATTGGGCCGGTTCATTGGTGTGCTCGGAGTCCTGATATAACATCTATGGATTTTTATTTTTGAGGTACTCTGAAAAATGATGTGTATAAATTCGATCCACCACAAAATATCAATGAATTACGAAACAGAATCACGGAAGCTATAAATCAGATTAACCAAAAAACCCTCACCGGAGTTTGCAGGTATGTTTCAAAAAGGTGTATAAAGTGCATTGAACAAAACGGTGGCCATATTGAACAATTTTCTATTTAGTGTATTTTTAAGTTTCTATTTTATTATTTATTGAGTTCCGTTTCTAATTGTGTTGTTTTGTGGAGTTGAAGTTTCTATTTGTTATTGCCGGGTTTCGTTATTAAACTGTTTCACATAATATTACCTAGCCTTATTACCTAATTAAGTATTGTAAATTAAATCACAATATTTTTATCGTGAATTATTACGGAAAATTATTTTAAAAGTAGTAGTCTATTGTTAGACTCCATGGCCTACTGCTTTTTGACCACTTTTTTTTGTCGTTTGTTTTCTGGTATTGGATTTCATAGCCTACTATCCTCAAAACGGTTTTTTTCACAATTGTCAGTGCAATCACAAGATTTCTCAAGCATTATGTACATCATTGGAAAGCTCTTTTCACAGGCTATCACATGAGCAAAAAATCCAATATGGTTGCCATAATAAAACAAACGTTGATGCCTGTAGCACAAAAACAAATTACAATCCAAAGTGGACAATGGCACAAAAAGATTACTCTGTAAAAAGTGTCCTGATATTGTGCAAGTCTTAGACATGTCAGATCAACGCCTACTTAGATATTGAAGAAAAAATAAATCGACAAATTTTGTTTTTTTCAAAATAACTCTAAAACTAAAGGCTCTCTGTATACAGCGCATATTGATTACCAGAAAGCTTTTGATAGCATACCTCACTCATGGCTGACAGAAACCTTATGCTTGTAGATGTTTGACTGTACCAGGGCTGACATTGCTCTGAGACCCCGCCCACATTACCCCCCCCCCGCGCAGTTTTGTGTGGCACTTCGTCTGTTGACCCACTTATTAAACCGCCGCAAGAGAGGGTATATTTGGCCTCAGCCAGAAAGACAAGTTAGTCATTAACAAAACAGCAGGCAAACGAGACATACCTCTGGAGAGTGGGCCAGATCCTTCAGACTCGGCTTTCTGCCAGAAACAAGGCGAAAGCAATCAACACATACCCGACGTTAGCCCTCTCATACAGTTTTGTGATCATACAGTGGACAAACACCGAGCTTATGGAGCTGAATACAAAAACAAGAATCGCTTTTACATTATACAAAGCTCACCATGAAATCTCTTGTGCGGAAAGATTTCATCTACCACGTAAGTTTGGAGGTAGGGGTGTACCAAATGCCCTAGTTCGACATCACAAACATTTGATGAATCTGCGACAATATTTCTACAACTAGTGACTACACCTGGAGGTAACTAAAGCTGATAAAAGGGTTACTCCATTGAGGCTGTCAGATAAGCACTTTGATCCCAATTCAGAAATCGCAACACCGCAACAACTAATGGAGAACCGGCGAGGAAAGGCACTCCACGGAAAATACCTGGCAACCTATCTACATCCTACCTCCGATCTGGAAATATCTTTGTGGAGACTGGGGGAACCATCGCTGCTATACAGAAACAAGGTATCTCAGCAAAAGCTCACCAGAAACGAATTATGGGCCAGAACATCGAGAACGTCAAATGGCGACTATGCCATAGCAAGGAGGAGACCTTAGACCGCATTCTTGCTGGATGCTCAACACGTGCCCAGAAAATTTGCGTGAATCGGCATAACTGAGTGGCAAAAATTATACACCAACTGCTGCGTCATAAGTATATGGATCGTCAGGAAATCGTTCTATACTACCAATACGAATTCCCGAATATCTGTGAAACGGCGAATGTAAAGTTGTGCTGAAACAGGAAGATCCAGACGGATAGGCCAATACCGAATAATACCCCAGACATAGTTCTCACCCTGAAGTTCCTGAAAACCACCTACATATTAAATATTGTTGTGCCCCTTGCCAATAACTGAAGTAGGACCTTTAGTGAGAAAATAAGCAAATACACACCTCTGCGGGATGAAATTGGTAAAATGTGACACATGGAGTCTGTTACGATCGTACCTGCTACGTTGAAAACAACTGGAGAGATACCAAAGAACCTTAAAACCAGTCGTAATGCACTCGGTCTCGACTGACAACTCCACGGGCAACTTCAAAAATCAGTTCTACTAGACACCTGCAGGATAGTGAGGAGAGTAATCGGGAACAAGCAACAGTATTTTTAGTACTCTCAACTAAGCAAACCATCTTGTTTTGATCCGATGGATTTCGCACCTGCTTTCATAACCATTTCTCAGATTGACAAAACACCACATGACAAATGGGGAAATGTTGTAGAACGAAACAATAATAATAACAATATAAATATATATTTAATTCCAAAAATATAATTTTGGGTATTCAAACTGTAGATTCAACATTTTTGAATTTTGCAGAATAACACTTCAGCCAGAAGCAAATAGCAAGGGAAAAATAAACACAGTAATGGCAACGTTAAAGTATTGTTTGACAAACATTTTCATTAAATAAAAGTTACATTACACAGCATCTAAAACATCCTTCAATTTATTTACCTTTGATAAACATCTGTAGAAAACAAACAAATATTAAATTTCATGTGGGTGTTGTCTACATGATTTGCTTTGTTCGCAATAAACACTTGTTGGCACCCATTGATTAATTTTCTATTGTGTTGGTTTATAAGCGAAGTAATGTATACAATATAAGCAGAAACAAAAAGTAACGTTCGTCCAATTTCAGTTCTGGCGAAATGGAATTTAAAGTGTTTGGATATTTTCACTGAAGCGGGTATTATAATATATTATACAGGCTACGGGCTGCATTCTTTCATAATAACAGAGGAGGAGTTGTTCTTTGATCGCAGCATTCCATTAGTGAAGCATCGCGGATTTACAGTATCCGATAAAAGCGTTCATTTGTTTTGTTTTTCAGTCTATTAGTATTGCCCCTATTATTTTCTGTTTTAATAAAATATGTTGGGAAACTGTCTCCGACGCACTCTCCCAAGGTCATTATGCCCGTACCTCCACCCCGCCCTTGAGGTGATTAGAGAGCACGGAGCCGGAAATCATTAATCCAGGTTAAGAGAACTGGAGAGACGTTAAGACCCAAGGACGACAGATTTTTGAATCCTGCAGGCTAGCGAGTATACAGCGGCAGGGATTTACTCAAGTTCCCGCAGCAGCGCAAGCGGGACACCCTCTAAACAAAATAATTAGAATGAGGACTCGTATTTTATGTTCTGGATAAAGCTGCCTAAGATCAAACATAAGTTCTCTATACTTGGTCCGATTTTACTGCTTTATCCGAACGTTCGTCTCGTCTGAAGCCGAGAACTCTAGATCTTAGCTCGTAGGGTCGGAATGTCAAGCTGAGTCAACAAAGGGCGATTACCTTGCCTTCTTCCCGACCTGTGGTCGAAGCATAGTCCGAGTTCACTTGCTGATCTGCCTGCTGCCGTGAACAGGAATGTTCCTGTTCCTGAGACTTCGCAGAAGGGATCTTTTAAGGATCTTGTAGCTCATCCCAAGGACCTCTTTTTCGTGTAACCACCTCCAGTAGTCATCTACCTCCGAGTGGCTAATGACAATTTTGTCGAGGCCATATCACCCTTTTCACCACCACCACCATCTACCTCCGAGATGTCTTGGGAGGTATAATCGGGGAACGGACGATCTCGGGTGCAACCTTCGATGTTTATGGAGAAGCTTGCCGGTATCCCTATTCATTTGGGGCTTCTTCTACTGCATCACTCTAAAGGAGTCACGAATCACTAAAACAGCAAGTATGTGGGGTGGCCACCACCTTGTATGACACGGACACCTGTGATTTCTACATTCTCCGGAGCCGCTGACCACCATACATGTGTCTAAAGTCACACCCTTTTGTAGGAGAAATAGCTTGTCCTTGGGTATCTTCAGGTCTTTTAAGGCAGCATACATGTAGAAATAGCTTGTCATTGGGTATCTTCAGGTATTTTAAGGCAGCATGCATGTAGAGAGGAAGTTCTCCCATTGCGCCGAGGATAATCGGTACGAGTTTTACACTTTCTCGAAGGGGAACGTTCACTCATCCCAGCTATCTCAGATATCAAAAGGATAGAGCTCAGATGGAGTCCTTTCCAAATTATCGGGACCTGAACGACAACATGCTCTCTCAAAGATTCTTAGGAACCACACCAGTTGACGACATGACTATCGGGATCACTCGGACACGATCTGCCCTCTACTGTCTCTTTACTTGCATCTCGGGGTATCTGTACTTAATGATTTTCTCGTTGTGCTTTATTTTTAGATTATTGGTATACGCAATGGCTACATTAGTTATCGTCACTCGTTTGCTGGACTTACCCACTATAATTATATCTAGTTCGTTGTGGACAACTGGCTGGTCTGTTACCAGGGTCAGATCACAGTAGAGCCTGTATTCTGAGTTCTCTAGAACAGGCTCAGGAGTGTACCTTAAGTAGGGCACCTTACTAAGCTTTAAAAGTTCCATTTTCAGAACCAGTTCTTGATGAAGTATTCTTGCAACTACGTCGTACATCTCTTTACAGCAAACGTTTGACATCCTCCAGTGATGTGCTGGATAGACTCTGATGACTCACACTCAAATCTGCATTTATCATCTTGGTCAGAATTATCTCCATTTGTTATTGTTATTATTTTTTTATTGTGACTTTACGGTTTCTTGAAAACTAGGCATTCCCTGGAAGATGAACCTAACGATTACATTGTTAGGAGGTGGCGATGCTGAATATATAAGAAACAAAGACCGTTACAGATATGCGCTGGGTTGTCTACACCAAGTCATAAGTATGAAAGTGAAACAAATTCAAAAACAAATTATCGCCCAGGTCAAAATACAGTCAAATCAACAATCATTAGTAGGGAAACCAGATACGACGGAGAAGATTCAGAGAAGTTAAATGTGCCAGAATATCATCCAGAACAACATATAAAGGAGAAAGCAGATAATATAAATTGCAGTAAAAGACATTTATTTAACCGTCTTTAGCCTGCAATTGCTGAGACTACTTTTAAGTTAACAACCAGAAGTGGCGCAATTATTGAACTTTACAATATGTAACATATTTAAGGTGTTCTAGTTTTTATTTTATTTTGAATTATAAAAAATGTTCGGGACGCAGAAAGTGCATTATACTAGTCAATTTTCATAAGAATTGTACACTTTTAGTAAGATATATTATTAAAACTAATTCTTCAAATTTAAATGGACCTGGGAGATCGGTTTCAGAGGTTCCAGTCAGCGGATATTTGAAAAAATTTATATTTTCTATGGAGCTAGAAAATTATAATTTGGCAGAGATATATGTAAGTGCTGCAAGCCTCTTTAAAAAAATTGTGTTAAAATTTCATTAGTCACAAAAGTTTACCTTAAAAAATTAATTATTTACAAAGGGAATGTACCTGCCAAATTGTAAATACGGCAGGTAGTTTCCTTTTAATTGCTTGGATGGTTTTGTTTTAGTCAACCCAATCGAACTAGTTTTTGCAAACAAAACAACAAAAGTTTTTTAAAACCAATTGGTAGTTATTCGCGAAGCTCATTATGTTATTTTTCTTTAATTTAGTACCGACACTGCGTTTACATAGGTGTTACTATGGTTTAATATTGAAGATTCTCTATTAATAGGAAATTGAGTTTTCGGATTTAAGATATTTTTACAAAAATTATCCACCATAATGCATTTTGCTGCACCCAGGCCTTTTTCAACACTTATTTACTGTTGTTGTATCCACACTTTTTGAAAATGATAAAATATTGTCGCTCTCTATGTAAGACTGACAAACAAGACAATCTCAAACTCATTTTTGGAAAAATATTTCAAACAAATGAAATGGGTAACAATTTATACATAAATTGAAAATCTTGGTTCGCTGCTTTGTCGCAGGGGCACCCCTTCTCTTTTTGCATGCATACAACCACCCTCAATGTGTAAACAAGAACAATGTAAACAAGAAATTTTTTTTGCAAACAACCCGCAAGGAAGTTACGGGACCTGCGGTGAATATTAGGGGTTCTGGGCGGGATAAACAGAATATTAAGGAGGTATAGCTGCAAAATAGGATGAAGGCAACTTATAGAGGTCCAACTAAGCTGGATTTTTTCGCACTTTCTGCTCACATTTCCTTTTTATCTCCCCCAACACCCCTATTCACTCCTGATCCCGTAACTTTTTGGGGGGTTATTTTCAAGAAATATTTCTTGTGGTTTGTGCATCCAGAAGGAGATCCAAGCATGTTTTTGAATTTTTTTCCCAAAAAGCCCTCATGTGCTATTCTGCAAATTTACCAACAAATTAATTTTTATTTACAAAAGGAATGTACCTGTTAAATTATAAATGTGGCAGGTATTTTTCCTTAGTCGCTTGGATAATCCGTTTTAGTCAACTCAATCGAACCAGTTTCTGCAAACAAAATAACAAAAGAGGATTTTTAAAACAAATTTGTAATTATCTGTGAAGCTCATTTTTCAAATTTAGTACCCACTCTGTTTTTATATAGGTTTAACTATGTATCAAAACTGAAGATTCTAGTTTAATAGGAAATTGAAGTATGACCATTTGAAATATTTTAACGAAAATTCGCCAGCATCACGCACTTGCTGCACCTAACCTCTTTTCAACACTTATTACTATTGCTATATCCATACTTTTTGAAAATCCAATAAATAAATATAAATAGTACAAAATTTTGAAATTAAAATTTTAATAATTTACCCTGAACATCTATAATTTAAAATAAAATAGCTCAAATTCTTCGTACACTACATGAAGAATAAATAAAAACTGAAATTAAGCAATAAGTACCTGATTCTAAGATTCTAAGGGATTAGCTGAGTCGATTTAGAAGTTATCTTCTTCTTCTTTTTATATGACGTCTATAAACAAAGAAAAAGAAGATTACCTCGAATTAGACTTCCCCCTGCTGTCAGTTGGCAAAATAACAAATGACAAATAGCTAACAGTGGTCAGATTAAACTAGGATAGGGAGATGGCTTGTAAATACCGTGAAGAAGGCTTGTAAATACCGTGAAGAATGGGAAGCTTAATATTTATACATAATAAAACGTAGTTCTAGATTGCGTTTAAACAAATTGAATCACTTTCATTAAAATTTTATCTATTACTATATATTTTTCTGATATCTTCAAATACAGATAACAGTTTCGGCAAATGGCAACCCCGCTGATTCTTTATTGTGACATATTTTGTAGCCTGTTCATTTGAAGTTTGATTTGGAGCATTTGTTTGCAATAGCAGCGGAACCCTGATTTATCTGTCTGACCTTGTCTAAGATTATAGGCATCCATTCATAGGTAATTTCAGGTTATATCGTAAATTATGTATTTTTATTTGGTTATAACTCAAAATTTGGTGCACCGATTAAGTACAAATTTGGTAGAGAGGACCACTTATACGATATCTACATGCGTGTAAAGTTTTAGTTTCATACTTCTAGTAATTTAAAAGATATTGCATTTTTAAACAGTTCTTCACATTTTTTTCTAAAAGTTTTTGTGTCAAAACTGTCTAGCGAACTCATCTAAGCTATTAAAAAAAAAAAAGGAAATTGCCAAATTTGGTATCAATTGGTGAAATATTTACATATATATATATATATATATATATATATATATATATATATATATATATATATATATATATATATATATATAAATAAACTTTTTAACTGATCTTGGATTTGGGTTCTAGGGGACCTAATTCGCGCTCATTTAAAGAAATTTTCCAAAAATCTTACCATCGATCTCTCTATTACTGAATTTCTTAATGAAAATTCATTAAAAGGGTGTGTGACATATCATATAATCCTCGGTTCAATCGGACATTGATGTCGGAGGATTATTTTATATGAAGTAGCCGCTAAGGCTCGTGTTAGTTGTTAGTAGTTTTGTACTTTATAGAAAACTTAATATGTAAAGTACTTGATCAATGTACTGTGCCTAATTACTTTAACCAGTACAAAACAAAGATTATTTCGGATTTAGACCCGGCGGAAGAACTATAGGATCGGTGCCGGCAACTAAAACGATAGGAGAAGGGTCGCGTAAGAAAAATGGATATAAAACTAAACGGATAGCAAGTTGCAGAAATAGAAATGTTAACTTGGGAGTATTTAGCAAATAATGGCAAATGTAGCGCAAAACTGAGGAGGATGGCGATGGCAAAGCAACATTTCAACTTGAACCTGGGGAAGAGCTTATTCAAGTAATACGGATCGAGTCTTATTATTCATAGGGCGGAAAGCCGGACCTTGAATAAGCAAGACATGAAGAGAATTGAGACTTCAAAAATGTGGACATGGAAAAAATGACAAAGACAAGATACACCGAGAAAGAAGAAAAATATGATAATAAAGGTGAAAGAAGAAAGGTGGTTGCTGACAAAATTGAGAGCAGAAAGGTAACATTTATTGTACATATTCCGAGTCGTAATAGCTTTTTCATTGCTTGGTCGCGGGGGCTCTCCTACGCCTTCTGCATGCCTGCAATCACCCTCAATGCATAAACAAGAACAATGCATACAAGACAAATTCCTTTGGAGCAACCCCTCAGGAAGTTACGAGACCTGCGGTGAATATAGAGGTTCTGCGCGCGGTAAACAGGATTTGAAGGAGGTATAGCTGCAAAATGGGATAAAGGCAGTTTAAAGAGGTCCAACTAAGCTGTTTTTTCGCACTTTCCGTTCGCATTTCCTTTTTATATTCTTCTCCGCCCAACACACCTATTCACTCTTGGTCCCGTAACTTTCTTGTGGGCTGTTTGCAAAACATTCTTCTTGTCGTTTGGGCATCCAGAAGGGGTTCTAAGCATATTTCTGAAAATATTTTTCTAAACACAACAACCTGTCAGCGCTTTTGGACGCAAACTTTGTCCCGGTATTAGGAAATAAATGGTCCAAGGCTGGCAGTTTACAAAATTGTTAGTTGGTTGTACATTGTACATAACTCTATCTATAAAATTTTATGTAAACTAGAGCTGGCGTGACAACATACTACCTGGTCCTGCACCGAGGTGGTGTCCCTGTGGTATCTCTCACAATGTTCTCCAGTCTGACATCTTGCAATAACTTCCATTGTTTCAATTTTTATCTACGATTTATTTAAATAGCATATCAGTACAGATAACGTCATCTGTCTTTGTCCAACATTGTAGATATCGCATTACAGAATCTGAAGTAATGTCGAGGATTATTTTATTATTAATTTCGAATAACTTCATTTTCCTTCGATCAAACGACTTGAAAATTGGTACACAACCGCGTCTGTCTGTTCTTTTAAGTTGTAAATTTTCGTTTCAATTACTTAGAAAATTTGAGACGTGTAAAAAAAATTTTTTTTTAATTAAGAAAAATTGGCCGTTAAGATTTGATGAACCAACCCATCCAAGCCATTAGCAAAAAAAAGGTAATTCCCAAATTTGGTCCGAATTAGTGAAGGATTTTTTTTGAGTTATCGGTTGGATACATATATATATATATATATATATATATATATATATATATATATATATATATATATATATATATATATTGTTGCGTTTACTCCGGGTTCTGGATAAGTGAGACTTTAAATTTTAACAAAACAACTTTATTTACACTCTAAATATGGATACAATAAAATTTCTAGAATGTCTCTCTCACAAAACACTTCATTTACTGGCCTTACAATTACTACTCTCAACAAAAGTCACTAATCTGGTACTACAGTCACTACTCTCTTAACACTTTACACTGCTTCTTCAAGTCACTACCACATTCTCTTACTGAACTGAACTAACTCGGGCTGGCTTGCTTTCGCTTTTATATACTCGCCGTACCTTCCCCTCCTTTCTAGAGCATTCCATTCCAGAACGTTCCAGGACCTTCTTTTACTAGAAGGTTCTGTGAATACAGATCGGTCCCGTGTGTATACAGGGGGATGTGTATACA
Source organism: Tillus elongatus (assembly GCA_964006375.1). Classification (NCBI taxonomy): domain Eukaryota; kingdom Metazoa; phylum Arthropoda; class Insecta; order Coleoptera; family Cleridae; genus Tillus; species Tillus elongatus. The sequence continues at coordinate 35,105,362 of OZ023266.1, read as the reverse complement.
GGATGATCCAAATGTGGTCACCACTCCTATGCTACACAAGAGATGTTTCTCGAACTATAAGATCTCTCTGCGTATACAGGGTGTAAGGGTTCTCTGCGTATACAGGGTGTATATACAGGGTGTTCGGAATGTGCAGACCTCAGTTATCCGTTCCGACGGGGCACAAGTTGGTAACTTCGTTATTTCTGGTCCTAGAGGGTTGAGACTTCGCCTGAGGGGGGTCACCCCAGGCACCCCCAGGGGGTGGGGAGGCGGTGTTGCCAGATTGTGCAAAAATTCCCAGATGTTGGGGAAATTCTGGAGATGTGGCAACACCGCACCTACGTCTATTGAAGTGCTTTGTAACACTGCCCCCCTCCTTAAGACTGTTCGTCCCGAACAGTATTTACCGGCCGCCAACTTGGGGGTTCGTTGCCCCGATAGGGACTCAACCTCTCTATGTGAACAACTTTGGGTTTAGTTCTTGGAGACAGCTGGATTCTGTAGACTAGGTCGTTGATTTTCTTAGTCACCAAGTATGGCCCTTCCCATGGTTTCTGAAGTTTGGGACTGAGGCCCTTTCTCCTTGTTGGTTGGTACAGCCACACTGCATCACCTTCCTTGAATGTATGGGGTGTTGCTCTGCGATCCAAGCGCATCTTCATCCGGTCACTGCTTAAGAGGAGCCTATCTCTGACACATCTGTGTATAGTGCGCAGTTTTCCTTCTAGGTCGGCGACATACTCAGGTAACGTAGCTAGGTCCGCTATGTCCTCGTTCGGTGGTGGTCTCGTCATGTCGATTGGTAACCGCATCTCTCTGCCGGTCAACATCATGGATGGAGTGTAGCCGGTAGATTCATGCTGAGAGCTTCTGTAAGCTAGGAGGAACAGAGGTATCAACTTGTCCCAGGTTCTCTGATTCTCGTCGACAAACATAGCAAGATACTGATTGATGGTCCTGTTATGCCGTTCTACCATGCCGTCTGATTGAGGGTGGAGTGGCGTTGTTCTCGTTTTCTTTATGCCTAGCAAGTCCATTAGGCTCTTCCAGACCTCTGATTCGAAATTCCGGCCCTGGTCGGTGTGAATCTCCAAGGGTACGCCATGCCGTGATATGACATTTTCCATCAGGGCTTCTGCTACGGTCGTTGCCTCTTGGTTGGGGATCGGCGCAACTTCAGGCCATTTCGAGAAGTAGTCCATCGCCACCATTATGTATCTGTTCCCAGACTCTGTGATGGGAAAAGGTCCTGCGATGTCTACGGCAACTCTCTCCCACGGTGTACCTGAGATGTACTGCATCATTTTTCCTCTGGATCGGGTCTTTGGTCCTTTCTTTGAAGCACATTGGTCACACCTTTTGCACCATTCTTCCACGCTTCTTCGGCAGTTTATCCAATAGAAGCGGTCTCTCACTCTGGCAAGAGTCCTGTTGACCCCAAAGTGGCCTCCACTTCTACTATTGTGTAGCTCTTGAAGAACACTGCTTATGCACTCACTTGGCACGACGGTCTGGTATATACAGTCTCTACCATCGGCAGTTTCCCATTTTCGAGTGATCATGTCATTCTTTAGACACAATGAGTCCCATTGTAGCCAGTATCCTTTAACCTCCGCCCCAAACCGGGACACATCGTGCCACTCAGGTCTTTTCCCCTTTTGTAGCCATTCTCTAATATTTTTCAAGTCTGGATCTGTCTTCTGTGCGTCTCTGATGTATTCAAGATTTACGTCTAGATCGGTGTTATTCTTCTGTCCTGCCACCAGTTGTTTGATCTGATGAGTTACTTTGTCGATCTCTTTGTTCTCTTGTCGCTCGCAAAATTTACATTCATGCACTGAACATGGTCTTCTCGACAGGCTGTCTGCATTGGCGTGACTTCTTCCTCTTCGATGTTCAATCCGGAAGTCGTAGCTCTGCAGTTTCTCTATCCATCGTGCTATCTGTCCTTCAGGATTTCTAAAGTTCAGAAGCCATTGCAGAGCAGAGTGATCTGACCTCACGCGGAATGTTCTTCCGTACAGGAAGCTGTGGAAATGTTCGATGGATCTTACAACTGCCAGCAGTTCTTTCCGGGTTACACAGTAATTTTTTTCTGCTTTTCCGAACGTTTTGCTGAAGTAGCCTATCACAACTTCTTCTCCGGCTTGGAGCTGCGAGAGTACTGCCCCAATGCCATACTGGGAAGCATCAGTGTCCAGTATGAACAGTCCTTCGTTCTGAGGATAAGCCAGTATAGGAGCAGTGAGAAGACGATGTTTGAGTTCTCTAAAAGACTCTTGGCAATCTGGTGACCAGATGAACTCGACCTTATTTTCAGTCAGGCTATGCAGAGGTTTCGCAATGCTGCTGAAGTACTTCACAAAGCGTCGGTAGTAGCTGCAAAGTCCCAGAAAACTTCTGACCTCATGTTTGTTCCTCGGCACAGGCCAGTCTCTTACTGCCTTTATTTTCTCTGGATCAGTTTCTATCCCTTTCTCAGAAACGACATGTCCGAGGAAACTCACTCTCTTCTGGAAGAGGACGCATTTCTTGGGATTAAGTTGTAGATTGGCACCTCTCAGCCTGGAGAAAACTTGCTTCAGATTCGACAGGTGTTCATCGAAAGTCCTTCCAATCACCATGACATCATCGAGATACACCAGGCATGTTTCCCATGTCAGTCCTCTCAGCACTAACTCCATTAGTCGCTCGAAGGTGGCAGGTGCATTACATAAGCCGAATGGCATGACCTTGAATTGGTACAACCCATTCCCGGTTGAAAAAGCAGTCTTCTCCTTATCGTCTTTATGGAGTTCTACTTGCCAGTAGCCACTTTTCAGGTCTAATGTAGAGAACCACTTTGATCCGGCCAAAGTGTTCAAAGTGTCGTCGATCCGGGGCAGGGGATAACTGTCTTTCTTGGTGACATCATTCAGCTTCCTATAGTCCACGCAAAATCTCATAGTGCCGTCTTTCTTGGTGACCAAAACTACTGGGGACGACCAAGGACTATTAGATTCCTCGATCACACCATCTTCCAGCATTTCGTTAACCATCGCCTTGATTTCTGATTGCTTGGCAAAAGGCAGTCTTCTCGGCGGCTGTCTAATTGGTCTTGCGTCGCCAGTATTAATTCTGTGTTGCACTAGACTCGTACGACCTGTGATTTTATCTTGAGCGAAAATATCGGCCTCCTCCAATACGAACTTCACTGCCATCTCCATCTCCATATTGTTCAATTGGCCCCATGAATTCTTGAACCGCTCTACTAATTCTACTGGCAGTCTTCTGTCTAATGCAGTGGGTGTCACGTTTTTGGACAACGTCACTCGGTCAATGGGTTCGCAAGTGGCGATAACCTCACCTTTCTTCAATGTGACCCTGTTAGTTTGCACGTTAGCCACTCTTATGGGTATTGTCCTCTTCGGGTCTACTAAGCATCGTGCGACGAGGGCACCATCATGTCTATCTTTTAGGGGCTCCGCTATGAGAGCAGACATACCATCAAGTTTCTTCTCTAGCCTGGCTCTGACAATCTTCTCACTGTTACCAGGAATCCGTGTATCCTCGTCGACAATAAGTCTCACCCTGAGATTAGCTTCGCCTGCTGTTGGAGATAAATACAACTCTTCGTTGCCGATTCTCAAAATCTTATTTTGGAAGTCCACTGAAAAGACATCAAACTCTTCCATTATATCCAAGCCCAGAATAAATTCGTCGACGATTTCTGCGACGACAGCCTTGGCCTGCAGCTCAGTACTGCCCAGCTTAATGTAAACAATGGCCTCTCCATGCACGGGTATCCTATCTCCTTTCGCTGTCTCCAACACAGGCTGTTTGTTGGTCGTGAGTGCCGGCATGTTTGGCAACATGTCTGGACGTACAACGGATCTAGTGGCACCAGTATCGATGGTGAAACTGCATTGTCTTCCGTCCATGCTGCCAGGTATAACGAGGCTCTCGTGGTAGCGTCGGATAGTGGAGACCTTTACTTTGGGGCCTTGGGACTCGCACGCCAGCTGCCGCCCCCTTACACTGGCGTCAGGTCGTTTCCCTGACGCCGCTCACTGTTGGTGTATTCTTGTCTTCTGCGAGCCACCTGTTGGGTTTGTGAGCACTGTCTACTTATGTGCCCTTTCCTACCACACTTGTAACATTCTATGTCTGACCAATCTGCTTTCGTTTTACGTGCTCCGACCGTTGCAGTGAGCTTGCTTATGGCTTCCTTTATAAACTTTATTTCTTGCCTAAGTTCCCCAGTCGTGTCTGAAAGGTCCTCTTTCTCCTTCACTTCGCGCAGCCTGTTGCGGCGAGGTTGAGATGCATTCTTCGCTGCTTCAAATTCCAAGCCATAAATTACGCAGTCCGTAAGTGTTTTGAACCTTCCGAGCCTTAAAGCTTGTTGCATTTCATTATCAAGTACCCCATCGATGAAGGTCTGGACGGTTATCTGGTTGACAAATTCTTCTGGGGCTTGGGGATATGCCAGTCGCACAAGTTTCTCCACTTCGGCACTAAATTCTTGCAGCGTCTCATTTGGCTTCTGGACCCTTGACTTTAGTTGTGTCTGGTAGACCTGGCTCATGTACTTGTTACCATATCTCAAATCTAGGGCCTGTATCACTGTTAAGTAGTTTTGCTGTTTCGACTCCGGGATGTTCTGGAGGATCTCTAGGGCTTTACCTCTAAGCGAGAGAATTAGAGCAGTTGCTGCCTGTTGTTCGCTCCACCCATTGCTGAGAGCTGCCGCCTCAAACTGCCTCCTGTACATGGGCCACGATGTTTCTCCGTCAAAAGTCGGCGGCTTCAAGGTTCCATGAGGCTGCTGCACGATTGGTATACCTTCTTCCGGACGATTTTGAACTGGGGACATTCCAGTAACTCCTCTTGGTTGAGTTCTGTCAGTCTGGCCCATCACCTGCTCTGTCAGTTCTCTATGTCTGACTTCTGTGCCTTTCATCATCATCTTCATTTGTTCTTTCAACCCCTCCACTTCTTCCCATCGTTTGTTCCAATCCTTTACATTTTCTGTTACATTTTCTACTTTACTGTTCACATTTTCTATTTGTTCGTTGATCAGTTCAATTTCCTCTTTTACATCGACTCTCATATTGTGAAACATACTTCGGAGGTCTTCTTTGTCTTCTAGTCGTCGTTTTTCGTCTTCTTCGCGTTGCTTCTTGAGTTCTTCTTTATCTTCAAGACGCCTCTGTTCCTCCTCTTGTCGTCTTCTCTCGTCTTCTTCGCGCCGTCTTCTTTCATCTTCTTGTCGCCGTTGTTCGTCTTCTTCGCGTTGCCTCTTGAGGTCTTCTTTATCTTCTTGCCGCCGTCGTTCCTCTTCTTCGCGCCGTCTTCTTTCTTCTTCTTGTCGTCGTTGTTCGTCTTCTTTGCGTCGTCTTCTTTCATCTTCTTGTCGCCGTTGTTCGTCTTCTTCGCGTTGCCTCTTGAGGTCTTCTTTATCTTCTTGCCGCCGTCGTTCGTCTTCTTCGCGCCGTCTTCTTTCTTCTTCTTGTCGTCGTTGTTCGTCTTCTTCGCGTTGCTTTTTTAGTAAGTCCATCAACTCTTTGATTTCAGCCATCTTGTCGTAGTCAGTCGATCTGGTGTTTACCATTTACAGCTAGCTTGCTTGTTCACTTCTTCACTCACTTATCCCACACTTCTGACACCAAATTGTTGCGTTTACTCCGGGTTCTGGATAAGTGAGACTTTAAATTTTAACAAAACAACTTTATTTACACTCTAAATATGGATACAATAAAATTTCTAGAATGTCTCTCTCACAAAACACTTCATTTACTGGCCTTACAATTACTACTCTCAACAAAAGTCACTAATCTGGTACTACAGTCACTACTCTCTTAACACTTTACACTGCTTCTTCAAGTCACTACCACATTCTCTTACTGAACTGAACTAACTCGGGCTGGCTTGCTTTCGCTTTTATATACTCGCCGTACCTTCCCCTCCTTTCTAGAGCATTCCATTCCAGAACGTTCCAGGACCTTCTTTTACTAGAAGGTTCTGTGAATACAGATCGGTCCCGTGTGTATACAGGGGGATGTGTATACAGGATGATCCAAATGTGGTCACCACTCCTATGCTACACAAGAGATGTTTCTCGAACTATAAGATCTCTCTGCGTATACAGGGTGTAAGGGTTCTCTGCGTATACAGGGTGTATATACAGGGTGTTCGGAATGTGCAGACCTCAGTTATCCGTTCCGACGGGGCACAAGTTGGTAACTTCGTTATTTCTGGTCCTAGAGGGTTGAGACTTCGCCTGAGGGGGGTCACCCCAGGCACCCCCAGGGGGTGGGGAGGCGGTGTTGCCAGATTGTGCAAAAATTCCCAGATGTTGGGGAAATTCTGGAGATGTGGCAACACCGCACCTACGTCTATTGAAGTGCTTTGTAACACTATATATATATATATATATATATATATATATATATATATATATATATATATATATATATATATATATATATATATATATATATATATATATATATGTATATATATATGAGCATTTTAGCTGACCATGGAAATGGGTTCCAGAGGTCCTAATTCGCGCTAATTTGAAGAAATTTTCCGAAAGTCTCACCATCGATACCTCTCTATTAGTGAATTTTCTTAATGAAAATTCACTAAAGGGTAAACCAAGAGGATATATTCTGGGAGGGCTGACACAATTAATAAAGTGCGTACGCTACAATGAAACGAAAATAATTTCTGAAGACAGGATGTCATGGTTCGATGACAAGGCGACATCGTCTTGAGACTGTGATTGTGGCAATATTGATGATGATGAAATGTCATGCTTAGAAGATTCAAACCAGCTTCAAATTTCGTACTATTATAAGTTATAACCGTTATAAATTACATTCTTTCGCATACTTTTGCATCATACTATACTTAGGGAGATCCCAACGAAAAGAAGAACAGTTTCTTCGTGGTGAGTCATCCGATTCACTCACCTGCCTCTTCTAAGATACACGCAGTGCATTGCATCGCCCACCTCTTTACGTTCATAATGATACACATTAAGGAATGCGAGTTTTATTTCTCCAATGTTCGTCATAGTAATTAGTCAATTCCAGATTCCAGTTCTTGACCAAGTACCAAACCCCGCTGGTTCTGAGCTTCTGATGACTCACTGGTTCGTGATTGAGTCGGTTTTTTGTGGTAAATACCTTCAATAAAGCCATCCATCTAGGTAGATGTTAAATTGGAAAAATTTATATATGGGTCAGTTTGTGGTTTCCAGCAATGATTGGTTTTATTTTTGTTTGTACTAATTGTGTTTAAATGTTTTACCTATGAATACAATCTGTCACATCATTAGAAGTCTTCACAAGACTAGTGAATCAAAATACGAGGGTGTGTTGGCATTATCTAGGCTAGCCATGATCGTTTCCATGGACAAACAAAATATCGCTATACCGCAGCAATCAATAATGATTTATTAGAAATGTCAGTGGGAAACCTTATCTTAAACGGTCAAAGCATATAAATACATAATATACAAGACAGATGTATTCTCACCACAATTGGAACCGCAGACCGGTTTCGCTCTAATTAGAGCTCGGCGTACGGTATATCAATTACAGCGGGAGCACACGTATAAAGTAAAACGGCTATGGTAGCCAGCCTCCTAGAACATTTTGAGATGTACGACAGGGTAGCCATTTCGGTGTGGAACCAGGTAGTTGTCAATGGCTGCGTTCACCAGGCGCCAACAGCTGAGTTTAAGCGCTCATCTGCTGACTACCGATACATTTCAGCGATTGGAGACTGATGAACGCACTGTGACTTCAAGCATTTGTGACGTTTGTCTGTCATACCGCTTTTACAAATTCGCAACAGTTCAGTTCCAGCAGAAACTAGGCGGGACTGGTGAACGCTTACTTTGACACAACTATTGGCCTCTGGTGAACTTAGCTAAAGTTTATTGTTTTTATGTTGATATCAGTTGATTATTGCAACATGAGGGGTTGAAAATTTATCGCTTTGTTCACCCTTTTTTTTTTGACTTACTCTTAGACGAATATTTTAGTGAAATATGACTTATTTGATTCTAAAACTGTTTTGTATTTTTGTGCCATAAAATAGTTCCTTTTCAAGATAACTCACAAAATCAAACTCAATATCTGACCTGCTTTATTAATCGAATACCTTCTATCGATTCATAAGTGTTGAATCAGCGTTTAGGTGTTTACTCCGTGCTAGCGCCAGGAAATCTGGAAAGCCGCTGACAGATATTTATTATTATAATTATTATTATTTCAACAACACACCACGAGGGCTTACAGCCTAAATACTATCGTACCGTGGGTGTCGACAAGGAGGAAAGAGGCAACTTGTTAATTCTGAACTTGAAGGTTTGTAGGTTCGGGGGAGAAGGAAAAACATGTGCCGGCAAGGAATTCCACAACTTGGAAGTCCTCGGGACAAAAGAGCGGGCATAACAAGATGTTCTATGTCTGGTGACCTGGACAGTAAAAGGGTGCATTCGCTCTGTTCCCCTGGTAGATCTGTTGGGGGCAGCAGGTGGAGGAACTATGGAAGAAAGCTCCTCTGAGCAGTGCCCGTGCAGATATCTACAAATTGGAGAGAATTTGGACGCACATTCAACATCTCCCTCTCTTGATACTTGTTACTTTGGGTAAACAGTTGTTTCTCTTAACCCCGGGGTAACACTTCATCATCAAGCTATAATAGCAAATGCTGAAACAATACGTAGGCTGGTAAAAACATTTGATTGAAATGAATCTAGTTTACATACTAACAACAATCAGTTCTCTTTCATTGTTGACGCGTTTGTGAGAATGGTTCACTGAAATCCAAACATTTTGATGTTGGTCGGCCAAGAAATATTTACACAGTTGTGGCAGAAGGGGTAGTTTTATATGCCGTCGAATAAAGTCCTGCAAGTTCCCCTAGACAAGTTCCTCATCGACTCCATGGTAAATGGTAATGTTTCTGCAGTATGGCGAGTGTTACGAGAACAACAATTAACCCCGTACCATATGCAGGAGTTGTTGCCTAAACTTTCCCAAAAGAAGTGCTTTTTGTCGTGTAATACTAAGAATGTTTTATAAGAACCATGATTTTTATAGTCGGATAATATTCATGGCTGAGCAGATTTTGCCAGGAATGGCATATTCACAATCAGCATTATTGTAGCGATGAAAATCCACACATTTTCCAACAGCATTAATTCAGTCTGAACGTGTGGATGGGCAGTGAGGAAAATAACCTTGTAGTGCCTCACATAATGCCACATCGTCTCGGAAGGAACGAATATTTATTTTTGTTGGGGAAAGATTTTAAGAACCTTCTTAAAGACTACTTACAAGACGGAACATGTAGTGGATGCATGACGATGCACTGGCACATTATTCGTTAGACTTGCACTGGTGGTTACAGAAAATGTTGGATAGACCGTGGTCAGAACGCCCCTATTTCTTGCCCGCCATGTATATATATATATATATATATATATATATATATATATATATATATATATATATAATATATATATATATATATATATATATATATATATATATATATATATAGGGTCACTGCTCACTGTTGGTGTATTCTTGTCTTCTGCGAGCCACCTGTTGGGTTTGTGAGCACTGTCTACTTATGTGCCCTTTCCTACCACACTTGTAACATTCTATGTCTGACCAATCTGCTTTCGTTTTACGTGCTCCGACCGTTGCAGTGAGCTTGCTTATGGCTTCCTTTATAAACTTTATTTCTTGCCTAAGTTCCCCAGTCGTGTCTGAAAGGTCCTCTTTCTCCTTCACTTCGCGCAGCCTGTTGCGGCGAGGTTGAGATGCATTCTTCGCTGCTTCAAATTCCAAGCCATAAATTACGCAGTCCGTAAGTGTTTTGAACCTTCCGAGCCTTAAAGCTTGTTGCATTTCATTATCAAGTACCCCATCGATGAAGGTCTGGACGGTTATCTGGTTGACAAATTCTTCTGGGGCTTGGGGATATGCCAGTCGCACAAGTTTCTCCACTTCGGCACTAAATTCTTGCAGCGTCTCATTTGGCTTCTGGACCCTTGACTTTAGTTGTGTCTGGTAGACCTGGCTCATGTACTTGTTACCATATCTCAAATCTAGGGCCTGTATCACTGTTAAGTAGTTTTGCTGTTTCGACTCCGGGATGTTCTGGAGGATCTCTAGGGCTTTACCTCTAAGCGAGAGAATTAGAGCAGTTGCTGCCTGTTGTTCGCTCCACCCATTGCTGAGAGCTGCCGCCTCAAACTGCCTCCTGTACATGGGCCACGATGTTTCTCCGTCAAAAGTCGGCGGCTTCAAGGTTCCATGAGGCTGCTGCACGATTGGTATACCTTCTTCCGGACGATTTTGAACTGGGGACATTCCAGTAACTCCTCTTGGTTGAGTTCTGTCAGTCTGGCCCATCACCTGCTCTGTCAGTTCTCTATGTCTGACTTCTGTGCCTTTCATCATCATCTTCATTTGTTCTTTCAACCCCTCCACTTCTTCCCATCGTTTGTTCCAATCCTTTACATTTTCTGTTACATTTTCTACTTTACTGTTCACATTTTCTATTTGTTCGTTGATCAGTTCAATTTCCTCTTTTACATCGACTCTCATATTGTGAAACATACTTCGGAGGTCTTCTTTGTCTTCTAGTCGTCGTTTTTCGTCTTCTTCGCGTTGCTTCTTGAGTTCTTCTTTATCTTCAAGACGCCTCTGTTCCTCCTCTTGTCGTCTTCTCTCGTCTTCTTCGCGCCGTCTTCTTTCATCTTCTTGTCGCCGTTGTTCGTCTTCTTCGCGTTGCCTCTTGAGGTCTTCTTTATCTTCTTGCCGCCGTCGTTCCTCTTCTTCGCGCCGTCTTCTTTCTTCTTCTTGTCGTCGTTGTTCGTCTTCTTTGCGTCGTCTTCTTTCATCTTCTTGTCGCCGTTGTTCGTCTTCTTCGCGTTGCCTCTTGAGGTCTTCTTTATCTTCTTGCCGCCGTCGTTCGTCTTCTTCGCGCCGTCTTCTTTCTTCTTCTTGTCGTCGTTGTTCGTCTTCTTCGCGTTGCTTTTTTAGTAAGTCCATCAACTCTTTGATTTCAGCCATCTTGTCGTAGTCAGTCGATCTGGTGTTTACCATTTACAGCTAGCTTGCTTGTTCACTTCTTCACTCACTTATCCCACACTTCTGACACCAAATTGTTGCGTTTACTCCGGGTTCTGGATAAGTGAGACTTTAAATTTTAACAAAACAACTTTATTTACACTCTAAATATGGATACAATAAAATTTCTAGAATGTCTCTCTCACAAAACACTTCATTTACTGGCCTTACAATTACTACTCTCAACAAAAGTCACTAATCTGGTACTACAGTCACTACTCTCTTAACACTTTACACTGCTTCTTCAAGTCACTACCACATTCTCTTACTGAACTGAACTAACTCGGGCTGGCTTGCTTTCGCTTTTATATACTCGCCGTACCTTCCCCTCCTTTCTAGAGCATTCCATTCCAGAACGTTCCAGGACCTTCTTTTACTAGAAGGTTCTGTGAATACAGATCGGTCCCGTGTGTATACAGGGGGATGTGTATACAGGATGATCCAAATGTGGTCACCACTCCTATGCTACACAAGAGATGTTTCTCGAACTATAAGATCTCTCTGCGTATACAGGGTGTAAGGGTTCTCTGCGTATACAGGGTGTATATACAGGGTGTTCGGAATGTGCAGACCTCAGTTATCCGTTCCGACGGGGCACAAGTTGGTAACTTCGTTATTTCTGGTCCTAGAGGGTTGAGACTTCGCCTGAGGGGGGTCACCCCAGGCACCCCCAGGGGGTGGGGAGGCGGTGTTGCCAGATTGTGCAAAAATTCCCAGATGTTGGGGAAATTCTGGAGATGTGGCAACACCGCACCTACGTCTATTGAAGTGCTTTGTAACACTATATATATATATATATATATATATATATATATATATATATATATATATATATATATATATATATATATATATATATATATATATATATATATATATATATATATATATGTATATATATATGAGCATTTTAGCTGACCATGGAAATGGGTTCCAGAGGTCCTAATTCGCGCTAATTTGAAGAAATTTTCCGAAAGTCTCACCATCGATACCTCTCTATTAGTGAATTTTCTTAATGAAAATTCACTAAAGGGTAAACCAAGAGGATATATTCTGGGAGGGCTGACACAATTAATAAAGTGCGTACGCTACAATGAAACGAAAATAATTTCTGAAGACAGGATGTCATGGTTCGATGACAAGGCGACATCGTCTTGAGACTGTGATTGTGGCAATATTGATGATGATGAAATGTCATGCTTAGAAGATTCAAACCAGCTTCAAATTTCGTACTATTATAAGTTATAACCGTTATAAATTACATTCTTTCGCATACTTTTGCATCATACTATACTTAGGGAGATCCCAACGAAAAGAAGAACAGTTTCTTCGTGGTGAGTCATCCGATTCACTCACCTGCCTCTTCTAAGATACACGCAGTGCATTGCATCGCCCACCTCTTTACGTTCATAATGATACACATTAAGGAATGCGAGTTTTATTTCTCCAATGTTCGTCATAGTAATTAGTCAATTCCAGATTCCAGTTCTTGACCAAGTACCAAACCCCGCTGGTTCTGAGCTTCTGATGACTCACTGGTTCGTGATTGAGTCGGTTTTTTGTGGTAAATACCTTCAATAAAGCCATCCATCTAGGTAGATGTTAAATTGGAAAAATTTATATATGGGTCAGTTTGTGGTTTCCAGCAATGATTGGTTTTATTTTTGTTTGTACTAATTGTGTTTAAATGTTTTACCTATGAATACAATCTGTCACATCATTAGAAGTCTTCACAAGACTAGTGAATCAAAATACGAGGGTGTGTTGGCATTATCTAGGCTAGCCATGATCGTTTCCATGGACAAACAAAATATCGCTATACCGCAGCAATCAATAATGATTTATTAGAAATGTCAGTGGGAAACCTTATCTTAAACGGTCAAAGCATATAAATACATAATATACAAGACAGATGTATTCTCACCACAATTGGAACCGCAGACCGGTTTCGCTCTAATTAGAGCTCGGCGTACGGTATATCAATTACAGCGGGAGCACACGTATAAAGTAAAACGGCTATGGTAGCCAGCCTCCTAGAACATTTTGAGATGTACGACAGGGTAGCCATTTCGGTGTGGAACCAGGTAGTTGTCAATGGCTGCGTTCACCAGGCGCCAACAGCTGAGTTTAAGCGCTCATCTGCTGACTACCGATACATTTCAGCGATTGGAGACTGATGAACGCACTGTGACTTCAAGCATTTGTGACGTTTGTCTGTCATACCGCTTTTACAAATTCGCAACAGTTCAGTTCCAGCAGAAACTAGGCGGGACTGGTGAACGCTTACTTTGACACAACTATTGGCCTCTGGTGAACTTAGCTAAAGTTTATTGTTTTTATGTTGATATCAGTTGATTATTGCAACATGAGGGGTTGAAAATTTATCGCTTTGTTCACCCTTTTTTTTTTGACTTACTCTTAGACGAATATTTTAGTGAAATATGACTTATTTGATTCTAAAACTGTTTTGTATTTTTGTGCCATAAAATAGTTCCTTTTCAAGATAACTCACAAAATCAAACTCAATATCTGACCTGCTTTATTAATCGAATACCTTCTATCGATTCATAAGTGTTGAATCAGCGTTTAGGTGTTTACTCCGTGCTAGCGCCAGGAAATCTGGAAAGCCGCTGACAGATATTTATTATTATAATTATTATTATTTCAACAACACACCACGAGGGCTTACAGCCTAAATACTATCGTACCGTGGGTGTCGACAAGGAGGAAAGAGGCAACTTGTTAATTCTGAACTTGAAGGTTTGTAGGTTCGGGGGAGAAGGAAAAACATGTGCCGGCAAGGAATTCCACAACTTGGAAGTCCTCGGGACAAAAGAGCGGGCATAACAAGATGTTCTATGTCTGGTGACCTGGACAGTAAAAGGGTGCATTCGCTCTGTTCCCCTGGTAGATCTGTTGGGGGCAGCAGGTGGAGGAACTATGGAAGAAAGCTCCTCTGAGCAGTGCCCGTGCAGATATCTACAAATTGGAGAGAATTTGGACGCACATTCAACATCTCCCTCTCTTGATACTTGTTACTTTGGGTAAACAGTTGTTTCTCTTAACCCCGGGGTAACACTTCATCATCAAGCTATAATAGCAAATGCTGAAACAATACGTAGGCTGGTAAAAACATTTGATTGAAATGAATCTAGTTTACATACTAACAACAATCAGTTCTCTTTCATTGTTGACGCGTTTGTGAGAATGGTTCACTGAAATCCAAACATTTTGATGTTGGTCGGCCAAGAAATATTTACACAGTTGTGGCAGAAGGGGTAGTTTTATATGCCGTCGAATAAAGTCCTGCAAGTTCCCCTAGACAAGTTCCTCATCGACTCCATGGTAAATGGTAATGTTTCTGCAGTATGGCGAGTGTTACGAGAACAACAATTAACCCCGTACCATATGCAGGAGTTGTTGCCTAAACTTTCCCAAAAGAAGTGCTTTTTGTCGTGTAATACTAAGAATGTTTTATAAGAACCATGATTTTTATAGTCGGATAATATTCATGGCTGAGCAGATTTTGCCAGGAATGGCATATTCACAATCAGCATTATTGTAGCGATGAAAATCCACACATTTTCCAACAGCATTAATTCAGTCTGAACGTGTGGATGGGCAGTGAGGAAAATAACCTTGTAGTGCCTCACATAATGCCACATCGTCTCGGAAGGAACGAATATTTATTTTTGTTGGGGAAAGATTTTAAGAACCTTCTTAAAGACTACTTACAAGACGGAACATGTAGTGGATGCATGACGATGCACTGGCACATTATTCGTTAGACTTGCACTGGTGGTTACAGAAAATGTTGGATAGACCGTGGTCAGAACGCCCCTATTTCTTGCCCGCCATGTATATATATATATATATATATATATATATATATATATATATATATATATATATATATATATATATATATATATATATATATATATATATATATATATATATATATATATATATATATATATATAGGGTGGTGCATTGAAAACGAAACAGACCGATTTGCGTCCGGAGAAATTTTTTTTAGAAACGCTGAAACACGGCAATTTTAATATGGAGGGGGACATGTTTTGACATAAAACTCAACTTTGTCACATCAACCCCTAAGGGTGGTGATAAATAGGGAACATGGGTCGAGTGTTACATCATTTGAAAGCTCTTTCTTTTCTTCATTCAGCACACTTTTAATTTTTTTGAAAGTTTTATCAACTCGTTTAAAAATTATTCACAGTTGAAAATGCAAAAACACATTTCACTCATTCCGATTAGAAATGTGCTGATAGTCAATGTTTTGTTGGTTTGTAAACAAAAAATTGAATATCAGAACATCTCTTATCGGAATGAGAGAAGTGCGGTTTATTATTTCAGTTTATCGGTCGGTTTGATACTTGATAGTACTACTGAAAATTAATTTCACAATGGTGTATTCTGTAGAAGAAAGAGTTGAAATAATTACTCTTTTTTTCAAAAACGATGACTGTGCCAACCGTACCGCAAATTTGTTTAATGAACGACATCCGAACAGACATGTTAACAGAAAATACATTTTGGAGTTAGTTGCAAAGTTTCGACAAAGTGGTTCAGTAGCTAACAAAAAACGGGATCCTGAACTTGAATTTCCGGTTAGAAATGAGACTACTGAGATTGAAGTTTTAGGACAAATTGCTGCAGATCCAACTTTGAGCACGAGAAAATTGACCACTGTTTCAAACATCAAAAGAAGAACTACTCAGCGAATATTGAAGCATCATAAATTTCACCCGTATAAAATTCATCTTGTACAACAACAGAATGAAGATGATTTTAATCGGCGGCTGGAGTTTTGTGAAGTTATGACTGCACGAATAGCTGATAACGGGAACTTTCTGTTCAATATCTGTTTTTCAGACGAGTGTACGTTTTTATTAAACTCTACAGTCAATCGTCATAATTGTCGTTATTGGGCAGATAATAATCCAAGAAATTTTCACGAAGTCCATACTCAAACTCCACAGAAATTAAATGTCTGGACTGGCAGTTTTGGAGACCGTTTAATCGGACCAATTTTTCCTGATGGAAATTTGGGTGGCGAAACGTATTTGGAGTTACTAGAAGATATCGTTTACCCTCTACTAATTGACATTGTTGAAAACGATGATCGCTATCAAGAAAACCAATTAGTGTTTCAACAAGATGGAGCTCCTCCACATTTTGTGTTAGGGAGTTTTTGAACAGAGAGTTTCCAGAGCAATTGATTGGGCGTAGAGGTGCTATTGAGTGGCCCTCTAGATCACCGGATTTAACTCATTTAGACTTCTTTCTATGGAGCCATTTAAAAAGTAGAATTAACGCAACAGAACCGGCGTCTCTGGAAGAATTACGACGACGCATTTATGAAGAATGCCATCTAATAACTCCACAAATGCTCCAGAATGTCAGTCAATGAACAAAATTTGTACTTTTATATGGAAGCTGGTGGTCAACAATTTGAACACTTACTTAACTGAGTAAACATTGTTGAACATTTGGTTTTGTTTTTTAGTTTTTTTTAACGAAAAATTGATTAATTAGTGCATTTCTTATCACAGTGAATGAAATACGTTCTTGCAACTCCAACTGTGAATAATTTTTAAACGAGTTGATAAAACTTCCAAAAAAATTAGTGTGCTGAATTCAGAAAATAAAGAGCGATGTAACACTCGACCCATGTTCCCTATTTAAAATATAAGGGTTGTTATCACCACCCTTAAGGGGTTGATGTGACAAAGGTGTGTTTTATGTCAAAACATGTCCCTCTCAATATAAAAATTGACGTGTTTCAGCGTTTCTTTAAAAAAAAAAATTATCTGCGCGCAAATCGGTCTGTTTCGTTTTTAATGCGCCAACCTGTATAGTTTAATTTTATCTTTACACTGTTTGTGTTTAAAAATCATTTAATTTTTATCTTAGCAAATATTTTATTTACATTCTTTGGTGTTAAATTTAAATTTTATTTATACAGGGTTTTATTTATATGTTGGTGTATTTTAGCTCTCTCTCTCTCTCTCTCTCTCTCTCTCTCTCTCTATATATATATATATATATATATATATATATATATATATATATATATAAACAATTATTTATAAATAGTATTATTTTCCTTAAATATTAGTTGTAGCTTCTATTTGTGACCTGATCTACGCTCTTGTGGCATTGTATTTTTTAGTTCACCGTCATTTGAAACAAAAATTATAATTCGAATCACAATCTTTTCATTCCTGATTTTTTTCTAGGAAAACGAAACCATTTTTTAACGAGTAAGGAATCGATATGGGCCCATAATGAAACTGTTTAAAGTCTGGACGCAGCACGGGCATTATGGTAACGAATTTTCAAAAAATATTACAAATGATAAGTTTATCTCTCATTAACTCAAAAACTTCAAATTTAGTACATAGTTAACTCTTAACTTGGCAAACATGGAGAGCATGAGAAAAAAATATCTGAGTCGAAATTTATAAGAAGGGACGATACAAAAAAAATTCTGGACGCAGCAAGTGCGTTATGGTAGTGAATTTTCATAAAAATGTTTTTAATAGCAAATATGTGTTTTTTTTTCAGAAAGCAGGCATCAAATTTGGTTACCAGTATAACCTATACAGTAAAAACAATGTGCCATGTTTCATCAAAATAACTTTATTGTTTGAAAACATACAGAAATTTCCGAAAGTAAACTTAAAATGTAACCGAAAAATCCATTTCTTGGTAAACCTTATAGGTTAATAGCAATTTGAGCTTTTCAAATACGAAGCATTTAATCAAAATTCGCTACCATAACGCACTTGCTGCGTCCAGAATTACTTAACGCACAAACATGCATTATATTTCGATGGAAAATGCAAAAACATAAGGCGTTTTCCACTAAAAAAATATTATTTGTATCACCAACGACTTATGGGCCACCCTGTGATGGTAGCAATAATTTTTTAAGGTGTAGCTCAAGACACCGTATAATTAATGTATACAATATTTTTTCATATCTTGTATAATAACGGATATATTGAGCTTTATTGATTTTTTACGAAAATTCTACAAAAATTATATACCATTAAACGATAAATTCTATAGCTAAGGCTACTGCCAAGCATCAGAGAAAGGGTCTATTTGAAATGAATTTTCTGGAAACATTTTAGTAAAATCAAGGATGATGACGGTTGAAACTAAGACTTCAGGGTTTGTAAAACATTCTTCTTGAGACATTTTCTTTCCAGAGCCCGTATTAGATTCAAGTTCTTTGCCTAAATGTTGCGAATTATGACGTTTTAAATTGTCACTTTGACGTTTTGAGGAAAACCCCAATTTATTTTTCTTTAAATGCCTATAACTTTTTTGTCTTTTGACCTACATAGCTAAATTTTGGTAGGTAGCTTACCTATAAGGATATTAACTAGCGTACCAAATTTGGTTGCCCTTACTTTGTCAATTCCGGAGATATAAATTTTTTTTGAAGGAAAACCCAAAATTTTCCGGGAAAACCTGGGCCGATTTTCCTGACTAACGAACTTGTCCAAGCCATTTGCAAAAGGAAGGTATTCACCAAATTTTATCAAAATCGGCCCATTATTTTTTGAGTTATCGGTGTGATACATACATACATATATATATATATATATATATATATATATATATATATATATATATATATATATATATATATATATATATATAAACATATAAAAATTGAAACTGACCCCGGATATGTGTTCTGGGGGGCCTAATTAGCGCTCATTTGAAGAAATTTTTTCAAAATTCAAAAGTCGGGATCTCCTCATTAGTGAATTTTGTTTAAGAAAATTCACTAATAAGAATCGGTCAACAAAATTTTTGTTGCATTTCTCTATTATGTTTTTTAATCACGTGTCTGTAGAGATGCCCTGCTAACTTAGTAGTGAACTATGTTTGTATACCATTGTGCTCTTGTGGCTTTGTATTTTTTTTAGTTCACGGTCATTTCAAAAAAAAAAAACAGAATTCGAATCGCAATCTTTTCATTCCTCAATTTTTTCGCCGAGAATACAACAAAAACGAAATCATTTTTTAATGAGTAACCAATCGATATGGTCCCATAATGAGGCTCTTCTGAACGCAACATGGGCATTATGGTAACGAATTGTCAAAAAATATTACAAATTAGAAGTTCATCTCTCATTAACTGAAAAACTTCAAATTTGGTACTAAGTAACTTTTAAGGTGGCAAACATGATAAGAGCACGAGAAACAATTATCTGAGTCGAAATTGATAAGAAGGGACAGTATAAAAATAAGAATTGGTCAACAATATTTTTTTGCATTTCTCTATTATGTTTTTTTAGACACGGGTCTTTAGAGATACACTGCCAACTTAGTAGTGAGCTATGCTTGTATACCATTGTGCACATAGGGGACACATTACCAAATGACTATAAAATAAACATTAAAATTCTTATGAAAAAAAAAATATATATATAAAAGTAACCCTTATTTTAGCCAAGACGAGACGAGCGACCTGGCTGTGCAGAATGAGGTCACCCTCACTCGGGGGTCAAAGGCAATGAAGAAGCTGACAGTCTCGCGAAGAGAGGGTCCAAATAGCACTCATTTGAAGAAATTTTTTCAAAATTCGAAAGTCGCGATCTCCTCATTAGTGAATTTTTTTTAAGAAAATTCACTAAAAAACATCCCAAATCTATGTATCTTGGAGCCAACATTGTCAAGTTTAGGAATAATATAGAAGGGTAACGTATAGGCTAGCTACGAACTCGTCCAAGAGTTTTAGGGTCAAAAAGAAACATGCAAAATTTGTTATTTGTTTTATCACTCGGGGGGGAATTCGCTAAAAACAGCATTCAGCTTTTTTGACGATATTTAAAACGCAAAACACAACACATTTTATTTCTACCAGACTAAACGTCAACTAAGATATTTCAATAAGTACGGGAAGCGAGGTTGTCACTTTAAAGTTTAAATTCATATTTTTAAGAAAAATTTTATTTCAAATGCAACAGTAATTTTTGATATTTTACTATCAAACAACACATTTTAAAGAGTTTTAGCAAAGCTTATATATAGACAACAACTGTTTATAAATAATTATTCTTGGTTTAAAATTCAGGTGCTAATTTATTTTTATTGGGTTAGCAATACAATTAACACCTGTTTTAAAAAGAGAAACGCATACCAGATTGCCTCGTTGACCAATTAAAAACTGTCTGTATGAAAGTACCTACAACTAAATTCGGCTAATTGAAAATTATATTGTATATTTCTATTCAACGGTCATATTTTGAACAATAGTTATTAGCGGTCAGTGGTAGAAGTGCTTTTTTAGGTCACGGTTAAAAACTGCCTTATCTTGACAGATGTTTTGTTACTTTATCTCGATGGATATTTATATGTTCTGAGCTAATCTGAAATGACTTTTTAATGATTCTTTGAACACTAAACTCACCTCTAACCCTACATTATAATACGCGATTCGTTATAACAATAACATCTTTATGAATTAGCAACTGTTTCACCGGATCAAGCAGTCAATTTAATAAAACTTACACTTGAAGCTTTCGCTGAATAAAAATGAGACTAAAAAATACACTGTGCAGGTGCCTTACGATTTCTCTTCTTAACTGATGAAGGTACAATTAAAACCTTACATAAATTTCCACTGACAAGTTTTGGTACCGCTTTTGAACGTAATTTAAAGGTGACAATTATTGTATTTGAGTATCATATATACCGCTGCTAAAAATTAAAGTACCACTAAACGTTGGTCGTAGTTTTTTATATACGATTTTTTTTCTTCACCCTATAATTATACGTTAATTACAGGGTGTCTTGAGCTGCATCTTACAGAATTATTTTGACAATCATGGGGGTGGCCCATAAGTCGTTGGTGATATCTAAATTTTTTTCCGAACATTCCTTATATTATTGCATTTTGTATTTTCATCAAAATATCATGCATGTTTGCAAAAAAAATCGAGACGCAGTAACTGAGTTTTGATAGCGAATTTTCATTAAATGCTTCAAATTTCAACAACTCAATTTTCGATTAACCTAAGGTTAGTTAGCTAAGAAACCAGTTTTCTCGAAAACATTTCAAGTTTATTTTGGGAAAATGTTTGTACATTTTCAAACAATAAGTTATTTTGATAAAATATGGTACATTGTTTCTACTATATAGCTTATACCGGTAACCAAATTGATGCCCGCTTGCAGTCAAAAAATATTTTAATAAAAATTCACATTCATAACGCACTTGCTGCGTTCAGACTTTTTATTATTTTCACTAGTGCTTGGATACCGGTATTTGAAATAGTGATACCGTAGAAATGCCAGTATTGTAGATCCGTTCAGTATTCCAGGCCCGAATTGTCACCATATTGTACAATTTTCTCTTCCCAATTAGGGAATATCATATCTAAGGGATGTTCGTTCGATAATCCGTACAGTAATAAGTGGTGAAATTTACATAAACTGTATTCATAGAAAAACTTTGGGAAAATTAAGTGAAGTACTTAAATACTTCGGTGAAATTTATAAAATCGTGATTCATTTAAAAACTGTGCTAGATAGGTATAGGGAAACCTAGTACAGTCCAATAGACATTTCATTTTACCCTCAGATAATGTTCTAAAATACAGGGTGTCTCATTTGAGAATTGTGAGATTTTCAAATACCAAGTTCAAGTACATACAGGCTTGGAGACTACTTCTCTGGCTTCACTGTTGGTTTTCGTTTTTGTAGGTGAATTACGTAGCCAGCGCGTAAGCTAACTGGAGCAAGTGGCCCTTATGAATTCTGGATGTTCTAGGATGTTCTTCAACGTTTCTGTGACTAGTTTCGCTGCTTGACAACACTCAGACAGATAAAAATTGAATTAGTATGAAATCATGACAACTACAAATAAAGATCTGTTGCTATGTTATGATCTGATGTTTAAATCAAAAAAAATTTCAAATTGAAAATAAAATGAAACACAGATGAGGCTTTTAAAATGTCTACGTGATGTATGTCAATATTTAACATAAAAATAGAACTAGCCTATAATAACTATGATAACAGTTACAACAATAAAATAACTAAACAATCACAGTATAAAAGCAGTCTCTATACAACGGAATTATTGACATACATCAACTCATTATCTTATTACAACTTTTTTGAAAGAATGGTTAAATTTATTTTCTTTGACTTATTTAATTAGAAAGAAGAATATCCAAGAAAGGGGAATTCATTAAATCAAATTGCTCGTTTAAGACAAGGTAGCTATTGTCAGGTGTGTGCTTTTTGACTTTTAAAGCTTCAAAAAAGTCTAGTTTACGTTTGTCATTATAAAAATGTAGTCGTTGTATGCGGTTATTTACTGTAGGTCTATGTTCGGTATCAATAATATGTTTTGCAAATGTAGATGTGTCAGCGTGGTTATTTCTAAATGCAAAAATATGTTCTTTGTATCGGGTGTTAAAATTTCTAGAAGTTTGACCTATGTAGATTGCGTTACAATGTGTACAAGCTAATTTATAAACGCCAGCTTTTGTCAGGAAACAACAATCAATGAACCTAAGAACCTCGGTGGTTCAGGGGTAAGAACGTGTGCCTCTGAACCGAAGGGTACTGGGTTCGATCCCAGAGTACTCCTTTCACTTTTTCAGTACAAACTGTAAAATTAACATCAACCGAGGTTCTGGCATTGTATTTGAGCAAGTTGAATGTCTGCACGTTCCGCCCTTCGAAGGAGGCGTAAAGCCATTGGTCCCGTGTCCATGCGATGTTGGGCACGTTAAAGATCCCTACCCTCCTTACAGAAAGACAGGGGTTCGGCAAAATTTCCAGGATAGTGAGGTGAAACTGCTCCCTGGCGTCTGTGGTCAATGAACCAAGCTCAAGGTCAATTTATCAACAGCCTGTACATATCTTCGGAAAAATTACCATTAGGGTAGATAGTTTGATGTTTTTCTAATAATGTCAGCAAGTTTTAGATTTATAGCAATTATCATTGGGTGGATACGGTGGTCTATTAAGTTGCTGATACATCAAAAATAACGCAAATTCACGAACATCTCAGAAATGGTTGATAATTAGAACACGATGATTCAAATATGGCTTCTAAATGTTCTGATTTGCGCTCATTAGAGTTTTGTTTTAAATACCAAAAGTTGTGTTCTTTCTGACATGCCTATTTTTATAAAAATTCGCTAAAAACCCTTAAGTGAAAAGAAGTCATTAGATCAACAAATAAATTAGAATATTTTCACTTAAAATTGTATTGATTGATTCATTGACAATTTTTCACTAGCAGTATATTTACTACCGTAAATAATTGGTATAAAAGTGACCATAAAAAGCGTACATCTACCTTTTGGTAAGGAATGCGCGTCCATACCATATACCGCAGTCCCAGCTCGCAGGTGGCACGATCAATTAGCTAAAAAATAATCTGTAATCAATAATCAGTCGTGTTTAATAAATCCTACTTAACGATTATAAATAGTTATAAAAATCTTGACGTCGATGCTGTTTTCACTGCCTTAGTTTTATCGGGTCAATACAAATCACCATTATCGATGTTACATTCTACTTGAAGACGAATTTAATCAGTTACCGTCGATTTACGACCACTTTCATTGGGTCTGTTACATTCACTTGCCTCTAGGTGGTAAAGATATCTGTAATGGGGTAACTGGAGCGCTGTTAGTTTTTCCTTTGTGTTTTAACAACATAATTTTTCAAGTGCACAATGTTAAACAAAACAGTCCCGGGGAGATCACAAATCTAATCCATCATTTTACAAGAATTAAAGGTGGGTACAAACACTTTGGTTTTGTTTTCACGATGTATCTTGTTCGTTTTTATTATTTATTAGTTTATTTATTCAAATTAGTTGAAAGTGATAAGATTAATGATGTTGAGAGCAAGTTCAACCCACGGAATTCGCCAGTAAAAGGTTCAAGACAAGATGTTCGCAAATTTTTAAATGTCCAAAGGTGTGAACGATCACTATTGTAAAAAAAAAGTGAAAGCATGCTATCGATTACTAAAAAGCAAATTTTAATCATGTGTGGTTGGCTTTATTGACATCACCATCTTTTATGCATCTTACACATTTTAGTTTTTGCGTATCGTAAATCGTTACAGTTTTAGATGAAAAAGAAAGTACATTTTGGTTTAGATATTGATGAATCAACGTAACAAAAACATTTGATAAACCGCACGAATATTTTTTGATAGCTCAGATACAGTGTTTCGATCCCACCATTATACTTCTTTATTTTACTTCTTAGTGAATTTTCGTAGAAAAAATTCACTAATGGAGAGGTTCAGACTTATGAATTTTGAACTAGGACCCCTAGAAGCCACGCCGGGGGTCAATTTCAATTTTTATATGGTTATATATATATATATATATATATATATATATATATATATATATATATATATATATATATATATATCTAGGGTGGCGCATTGAAAACGAAACAGACCGATTTGCGTCCAGAGAAAATCTTTCTAAGAAACGCTGCAACACGTCAATTTTAATATTGAGGGGGACATGTTTTGACATAAAACTCAACTTTGTCGCATCAACCCCTTAAGGGTGGTGATAACAACCCTTATATTTCAAATAGGGAACATGGGTCGAGTGTTATATCATTTGAAAGCTCTTTCTTTTCTGAATTCAGCACACTATTTTTCTTTGAAGTTTTATCAACTCGTTTAAAAATTATTCACAGTTGAAGATGCAAAAACGCATTTCACCCATTCCGATAAGAAATGTGCTTATAGTCAATGTTTTGTTGGTCTGTAAACAAAAAATTGACTATCAGAACATTTCTTATCGGATTGAGAGAAATGCGGTTTATTATTTCAGTTTATCGGTCGGTTTGATACTTGATAGTACTACCGAAAATTAATTTCACAATGGTATATTCTATAGAAGAAAGAGTTGAAATAATTACTCTTTTTTTCAAAAACGATGACTGTGCCAACCGTACCGCAAATTTGTTTGATGAACAACATCCGAACAGACATGTTAACAGAAAATACATTTTGGAGTTAGTTGCAAAGTTTCGACAGAGTGGTTCAGTAGCCAACAAAAAACGGGATCCTGAACGTGAATTTCCGGTTAGAAATGAGACTACTGAGATTAAAGTTTTAGGACAAATTGCTGCAGATCCAACTTTGAGCACGAGAAAATTGGCCACTGTTTCAAACATCAAAAAAGAACTATTCAGTGAATATTTAAGCATAATAAATTTCACCCGTATAAAATTCATCTTGTACAACAACTGAATGAAGATGATTTTGATCGGCGGCTGGAGTTTTGTGAAGTTATGACTGCACGAATAGCTGATAATGGGAACTTTCTGTTCAATATCTGTTTTTCAGACGAGTGTACGTTTTTATTAAACTCTACAGCCAATCGTCATAATTGTCGTTATTGGGCAGATAATAATCCAAGAAATTTTCACGAAGTCCACACTCAAATTCCACAGAAATTGAATGTCTGGACTGGCATTTTTGGAGACCGTTTAATCGGACCAATTTTTCTTGATGGCAATTTGAATGGCGAAACGTATTTGGAGTTACTAGAAGATATCGTTTACCATCTACTAATTGACCTTGTTGAAAATCGCTATCAAGAAAATCAATTAGTGTTTCAACAGGATGGAGCTCCGCATTTTTCACAACGTGTTAGGGAGTTTTTGAACAGAGAGTTTTCAGAGCAATGGATTGGGCGTAGAGGTGCTATTGAGTGGCCCACTACATCACCGGATTTAACTCCTTTAGACTTCTTTCTATGGGGTCATTTAAAGAGTAGAATTTTCGCAACAGAACCGGAGTCTCTGGTAGAATTACGACCACGCATTGTTGAAGAATGCCGTCTAATAACCCCACAAATGCTCCAGAATGTCATAGCTCGTTTTGAACAAAATTTGTACTTTTGTATGGAAGCTGGTGGTCAACAATTTGAACAGTTACTTAACTGAATAAACATTTTTGAACGTTTGGTTTTGTTTTTTAGTTTTTTAACGAAAAATTGACTAATTAGTGCATTTCTTATAACAATGAATGAAATACGTTCTTGCAACTCCAACTTTGAATAATTTTTAAATGAGTTGATAAAACTTCCAAAAAAATTAGTGTGCTGAATTCAGAAAAGAAAGAGCTTTCAAATGATGTAACACTCGACCCATGTTCCCTATTTAAAATATAAGGGTTGTTATCACCACCCTTAAGGGGTTGATGTGACAAAGTTGAGTTTTATGTCAAAACATGTCCCCCTCAATATTAAAATTGACGTGTTTCAGCGTTTCTTAAAAAAAATTTCTCTGGACGCAAATCGGTCTGTTTCGTTTTCAATGCGCCACCCTGTATATGTATCACACCGATAACTCAAAAAATATTGGGTCGATTTTGATGAAATTTGGAACATCTCGTTCAAAGAGCTAAGTGTGTTAGTGTGGGTGCGTTGAGCACCACTCCATCAGCCGCTCTGGAATGCCTCCTAAACATTCCGCCTCTTTACATATGGCTGGACAAGGAGGGAATGTGGACAACGTGCGGACTTAAACAAACGGCTGACGGCACTCCGAAGGCAATCAGCATGGGAACAACTAGATTACTCGATGACATTGGAAGTCACGATGTTCTGGGGTTGATCTCAGATCTGATGCCTACAAAGACCTGCAGAGACATGTCGTTTCAAGACCGTCCTTCCAGGCAGGGAGGACTGGGATCGAAATAAAACGTCCCTATTGAGCACAGATCTCTGCTGGTACATGGACTGGTCCAAAGCCGAGTCTAAACTCGTGACATCGCTGCCCAGTGAGAGTTTCATTGAAGAAGAAAGGACCCATGATTCTATCGTGGACCATTCCTGCCCACACGTTAACTTTAAGAAGGTGTTGGGTATGTCCTTCAGTCATCCAGTGAGGATACTCTCTATTCCAACACCTGTAACTCTGTTTATTCACTGTTCCATTTAGCCAAATGATGCTTCGTCCGAAAAAAGAATTTGACGAATAAAGTTGGGATTACGGTTGCATAAATCTTGCATTGTTTCAAAAAAACGCATTCGTCGGATAGGGTCATCTTCATTAAGTTCGTGCAGCAGCTGTATTTTGTAAGGATAGTAATTTTCTAATTTTACTATGTGAAAACTGAAACCTGTGATGAGCAGTGATAAGTACACTTTAAGAACCCAAATCACCACAACACATATTTTTTTAAAGACCTTATGATCGTTTCACTAACCACGTTAGCATCATCAAAGGATGAAAAATTATAAACTAAATTAAGAGCTATCAATGTATTTATATCATACCTAGTTAAACGAACTAAGCCGATGACAAAAATTGTAGTCGGAGACCCATCGTTTGTATATTGTGTCTATATTGCAAGGATGAGGTTGACGAACTACTTTAATCTTCTAGTTGACAAATTTATGAGCGTTGTTTAAGGAAACTCGCGTTCTTTCTTGATCTATAAATTCACTAAGTGAACATTGGAGCCCATGATAAGCGCCGACAAGCACATCTGGCGAACAAACCAATAACTCCCGCACATTTCTTTCAAAGCGAAAACGACCGTTTCGCACACAATGTTAACTCTAACAGAGGATGAATATGCCAACTAAAATTCTAGATAAAACAAGTATTTATATTCATTTCTTAGATACAAAGATACAAAGAAAACGAAAGGGGATTTCTAACATTCTAACATAACATCAATATAACATAAATGTTAGACATCAAACTATGCTTGACGCTTATGAAAGTTATATATATATATATATATATATATATATATATATATATATATATATATATATATATATACACATATATACATATATATATATATATATATATATATATATATATATATATATATATATATATATATATATATATATCAAGATCGATTAAGAACAGAACGTCATTGAATCGTGCGGCACCTTTGATTTCAAGCCCTTTATTCTCACTTTGCATTTGACCACCAGCTAAACACCTAATCTGTTCTCGACTTAAAAATCCCCTTTTCTAATAATAAAATATTAAGTTTTGCGTCTTCATCAATTTTCTTAGGACGCCCTGCACTTTGCGTGTATCTACATGTCCAGCTTCTCTGAATTTCTTCTCGATTTTACTCACAGTAGATTGGCTAATACGTTTATCTGGATATTTCGCATTAAACAAATTGCACACTGTTTGCTGTGTTCTGGTTTTATCACCGCATCCAACAAGAATTAAAATTTCTATACGCTGGGTTTCACTTAAATGTGCCAACTTAATTTACTTTCAAGAGAGATTTATGTTATTAAGAATAACGTTCGTTTGACAATGACACCTGATTCTTCCATATTATTTATTAGTACCTACTTGTGGATACAATTTTGAACATTTTATTTACAGGAAATAATCTTATTTTATTGATTGTTGTTTTCAATAAAGTTTATGTTTTCCACTCTTTAATTGACTTTCATTCAAACATTTGACAATGTGAGGTATCAAAGTTTTGATGGTACCGTGTGAACAATTTAATGATCTATCAAAATATTATAAAAAACTCTAGACGCAGCAAGTACGTTATGGTAGTGAATTTTCATAAGAATTGTACACTATTAGTAAGATATATTATTAAAACTAATTCTTTAAATTTAAATGGACCTTCGAGATCGGTTTTAGAGTCCCAGATAGCGATTGTTTGAAAAAACTTATATTTTATATGAAGCTACTAAATTAAAATTTGGTCTTAGATATAATATGTAAGTACTGCAAGTGCCTTTAAAAAAATTGTGTTACAAATTTCATTAAAGTTACAAACGCTTTTCAGAAGAAAATAATTGTTTACAAAGGGAATGTACCTGTCGAATTATAAATATGACAGGTATTTTTCCATATTAATTGCTTGGATGGTTTTGTTTTAGTCAACCCATCAGTTTTTGCAAACAATAAACAACAAAAAAGGTTTTTTATGTTATGGTAGAAAATAATCGTAAAAATATTTCAAATCCGATAGCTCAATAAATTTCCCATTAAGCCAGAATCTTCAATCTTGAACCTTAGTAACACCTATGTAAACGCACGTGGGTAATAAATTAAAGAAATATAACATATTGAGCTTCGTTTTGTTTTAAAAAACCTTTTTTGTTGTTTATTGTTTGCAAAAACTGGATGGGTTGACTAAAACAAAACCATCCAAACAATTAACAAGGAAAAATACCTGTCATATTTATAATTTCACAGGTACATTCCCTTTGTAAATCATTTATATTCTCTGAAAAATATTTGTAACTTTAATGAAATTTGTAACACAATTTTTTTAAGACACTTGCAGTAATTACATATTATATCTACGACCAAATTTGAATTTAGTAGCTCCATATAAAACATATTTTTTTTCAAATAATCGCTAACTAGGACTCTAAAACTGATCTCAAAGGTCCATTTAAATTTAAAGAATTAGTTTTAATAGTATATCTTACTAATAGTGTACAATTCTTATGAAAATTCACTACTATAACGCACTTGCTGCGTCCCGAAATTTTTGTGATACTGGAACCAATAAGTATAAGTTAGTATTTGTTTCACTTGCCAGGTTGTTAAAATATTGAAGAACACAAATAAGGATAAGCATGTGCTACTTACATTTGATCAACAATTGTGTCAGAAACTTAAGGAACAAATCAAAAGAACACTTTTTAATAACAACTCTAACATAATATGTAGAGATATAATAATAAAGAACTTTATAACAACAAACGTGGCAAGTCGCTAACACTTCATGTAAGGAAAGGATGCTTTGCAAAATAAAACCATAAACAATAATAACGAATCTTCGAATGTTTTGAGGTTAGACTGATATTTAAAACTGAATATATTTCTGGATTATGTATTATAATGCTACTGGCGCTGAAGCATCGGAAATTAGTACTGAACTTATAGTTTTAAACCATTTCATTGAAGTGAAACTTCTATTTGGTATATTCTGTAATAGGTATAACAAAACATTTCAGTTTTAATAAACGTAAAAACACGTTGAGTGTCTCGCGAGATAAATGGAACCCAAACAATGGCCCATTATAATACAATGTCGCCTTCCCACGGTAAGAACCGCTGAGTCAGCCGCCGTCTTAACGGAGCCAAGAACTTGCAGGTTCAAAGTGCAAGTAGAACGGAATATCACTGTGAGAATCAACATCAGCAGATTCCTTGTTATCCAGAGACAATAGTGCCACGCCTGGAGGGAAGACTATAAAGAGGCTAATCACAGAGGTAGAACCGTTCATTCTTGTTCCGAGTTAGTCATTAGCACACCGAGTGCAGAGACTTTAGATCACATGTAGGTTGATCGTCTTATTTTTAGTATTATATATTATTCATTTTTTGTAACTAAGTAATTAAGTATTGATTGTTCAAAGTATTAAATAAATTGTTTTAAAAATTCAAACGTCTTAACCGTGAAGTTAAGTGGCGCAGTCGTTAGTATTGGTTAGAAAACCGAAAGCATATTGATTTTTAAGCGTATCGACGCCTAATAACCAATTCGAGCCAAGCAGAGCCAAGTTAAAGCAGAAATAGTGGCCAAGCAGAGCCAAATGGAAGCAGCAACCATCGTATTATGGTAAGTTTACTGCTATCCCATTTTACATTTCCAATTTTTTATATGTGTTGTATTGAAACGTTATATGTCTGATTCAGAGGAAGAATCACAAAGTTTATGTAACATAGAGTATAGATTTAGATCAATCAGCATTAGCGACAATAACAGAACAGTAAATTATTCAAATATTAATAAGAGTAGTAATAGTAGCAACATGACAGACCAATTCAAAGAATTTTTCTTAAAAGCTATTCCCGAGTTCGACGGGCAACCAGCCAACGCAGGCAACTTTTTAAAAGCATGTGACTTGGTCATGAACCAGTTCTACGTGCCAAACGAGAATCTGTATATGAATCACTTCTTGCTAAATTATGTTCAAACTAAACTAACGGGAACAGCCCGGCTTATAGTAAATACAAAGATAATTAATACGTGGGCAGACCTGAGAGAGGCCATTGTTCAGAATTTTTCAGACCAACGAGATGATCATAGTTTACTAGCGGAGATGTTAACCTTGAAACAGCGTAATGCTGAAGACGCACTGTCGTTCGCGAACAGATGCTGTCATATAGAGCAATTGCTCATCTCAAGTTTAATAGCTAACGAGCAAAATGAAGGCGTGCGATTAATTAAGAAAGACATATACCAGAATCAAACATTAAAAGCCTTCTTAGGAGGGTTACGCAATCCGTTAGGGCTCGTCTTGCGTAGTCAAGGACCTTCGAGCATAGAACAAGCCTTGAAATTCGTATTCGCAGAGGAAAATTTCGATTATAGAGATAAAACAATAAATAAGAATTTCAGTAATAGTAATAAATTAGAAGGACAAAACCGTACGTTCTTTCAGAGACAAAATAACCCACCTTTTCAGAATGTACAATTTCAGAGACCTTTCCAAACAAACTTTAGACCATTTCAACAACATAATAACCAAAACAATCACACAAATTCCCAGCCTAGACAAAATCAACACTTTGTACCAAGGCAAAATTTTTCGAGTCAATTTAGGAGACCCAACTTCAATAATCAACCGGGTCGACCCAATATAAATCATAATGCTAACAGAAATTATCACGAACCAATGGAAGTAGATAGTTCTAACACTAGACTGTCATTACCAAGGAGAGCAGCTCACGTAAATAATATAGAATTTAATGAAAACGAAGTAAATGAAACAAATTACGATGTAAATTATGTAAACGAAGAATTAAATTACGAAAATTCGCCAGCCGAGGAATACGATATCCAACAGCGAAATTTTCCCACTGCAGGGCCCTCAACGAGAGAACCGTGATAGATATAAATAATATGAATACATTATGTAAGTTACCGTATATAGAATTAAACGAAATATCAGGTAAATTTTTGTTAGACTCAGGATCTTCAAAAAATCTTTTGAATCCTGCTGTAGCATATTATAAGTTCCCTAAAAACATATTTACGCATGATTTTACCATACGCACCGTACATGGCATTTCGAAGCACTGTAAGCGTGCACGTATTAAACTTAAATCGATTTCAGAGGAAATACAAGAGTTCTGCCTGTTTAACTTTAACACATTTTTTTCGGGATTGATTGGGATGGAATTTCTGAAACGAAACAAAGCTAAAATAGATTTTAAGGAGCACAAACTGTATATAGGCAAGAATATTATACCAATAAAATTCACAGATCTTAGCGTAAGTCGATCGGGACAAACAGAAGCCAACGCAGATGGTTTAAAGCTACCCGAGACTCATTTAAATTTAAACAATATAATAACCCAGCAGTATTTCATACGTAATGAAGAACTTGAGACAATTAATCACGTACTAAATAATAACCAAGCTTATAATGTAAGAGATAGGCCATTCAGCAGATTAAATAAACAATATGCATCTGAAACCAGATACAACCAAAGGAGAAGTCCGTTTGCACCAGTAGTTATACAAAATAACAATTCTAGTACAACTCATATTAATAATTTAAACACTTACGATACGGGGCGTAATCAAAAACGGATTAATAATGAGAATGTCTTAATTGAACAAATAGATACAGGAGAATTAAATGACGAGGAAAAACAATTGTTATTTAGTTTATTATCAGAATATCAGGACATATTTTTAAATAAAAACGAACCATTGACGCACACAAATGCAATAAAACATAGAAGGACAACCGATAAAATACCTGTCTATGCTAAATTAAACAAACAACCAATTCCCGAAATAGATAAAATATTGGACAAGATTGGGAGAGCCCAATACTTTTCAAAGATCAATTTAATGTATGGATATCCCCAAAGCAATCAGAACGCATTAAAAGGCTTAATTGGACAAACTTGTATATATGGATGACGTCATAGTTTTCTCCACATCTTTACAGGAACACCTTGAGAAACTAAAACTAGTATTCGAGCGCTTCAGGCAAAGCAACTTAAAGATCCAGCTAGACAAAAGCGATTTCCTAAGGAAGGAAGCCGACTTTTTAGGACACGTGGTCAGCCCAGACGGGATTCGTCCGAATCCAAAGAAACGACGCAATAAGGAAATTCCCGATACCTAAAACCCCAAAGGAAATAAAATCATTCCTAGGATTAGTCGGATACTATCGTAAATTCATAGAAAACTTCGCACACGTTACGAAACCACTAACAAAATGTTTAAGGAAAAACTCGAAGATAAACGTGAACGACGAAGAATACATTGCGGCCTTTAACTCATGTAAAGACATATTAATGAATTCACCTGTACTTATATCACCGGATTTTTCTAAAGACTTTATATTAACAACCGACGCTTCAAACGTAGCGATAGCCGGAATATTAAGCCAGGGCGAACCCAATGCGGATCACCCGATAGCTTACGCCAGCCGGACATTAAACGACACCGAATCCAGGTACAGCACAATAGAGAAAGAATTATTAGCCATCGTGTGGGCAACTAACTATTTTAGACCATACTTATACGGAAGGAAATTCACTATATACACGGACCATAAACCTTTAAAATGGTTATTTTCGTTGAAACAACCAAATTCAAAATTGCTCCGTTGGAGATTAAAATTAGAAGAATATGAATTTAAAATTGAATACAAAAAAGGAAAGCTAAACTGCGCAGCAGATGCACTGTCCAGAGTAGAAATAAACCCACTAGACATAGATAATCAGTCAATGGCGAATAATATCGACGAAGAGGAAGAAATCATAGAAAGTGACGATGACGACACAGCAAACTCGAATGCGGACTCGTATTCGGCACCAGGCATACCAATACTCGAGGAAGAAATCGTTAACAGCAAAACCAATCAGATAGTTTTTAAAAATACGGATAAACCGGACATATTCTCAGTCAGAAGAGATAAAAGAAATTTCATCTATGCAAACTTCAATTTAAATAAACCGGATCAGATAGAGAAATTTATAAAAGAATACTGTTTACCACAAAGGAAATATTATTGCATTTTTGTAAATGAACAAGATTACGAACTAGTAAGTTCGGCAATCAATAAAAACTTTAATAACGTAGAATCACCCAAATTTTATAGATGTCTGGAAATTAGGAATGAAATTAACGAGGACGAATTAACCGAGACTATAACGAAATATCACGAGGGGAAGAGTAACCATCGCGGGGCTGATGAGACTTACCTAAGAATGAAGAAAATATACTACTATCCCAACTTAAAGAAACATATAGAGGAATATGTACGAAATTGCGAATTATGCAAAACGTGCAAATACAATAGGAACCCGGTACAAATAGCATTGGAGCACACCCCCACAGCATCTAAACCACTAGAGATATTACACATTGACACATTCCAAATTGAACAAGCTATCTTCCTAACAATTATAGATCCATTTAGTAAATTTGGCCAAGCGTTTCCAATAAAAAGTAAAAGTGCTACGGAAATTGCAAAAAACTTGATCAAGTACTTTTCACAGTATGGAGCGTGTAAAATAATAATCGCAGACCCAGGTACGGAGTTTTCAAACCAGGTAATTAAAGAACTATTAGAAACATATCAGATAGAGTTACATATAACAACACCGCAAAACCCAACATCCAATGGACCTATCGAAAGATTTCACAGCACGATTATTGAACATTATCGATTATTCAAAATGAAATTTAAAAATATGAAACCCATAGACATAATACCATATTGTATATTCGCTTACAACTCGACAATACACTCACAGACACTAAAACCACCTTTTGATTTAATATTTGGCTACATACCCTGAAATGTTTAACTATGACCCGGAAGTCATAATTACACAGGAATACAACGTACAACATAAAGATTTAATGCAAATTATTTACGAGATAGTCAGAAGCAGGATAGAAAATTCAAAAATAAAAACGTTACAACGGACAAATAAAAACACGAACCAACCGTTCAAGGAAGGTGATATTGTCTATAAAAAGATACCACCAGGCTTTCATAAAAAACATAAAAACCCATTTTCAGGACCGTACTCAATAATATCCCTATTAGAACATAACAAAGCTATTTTAATAAATCATAAAAATGACGAACAGACGATAGCACATTTAAGAAATTTACGTACTGCAGGTTCCTTGCCACGGGAATAACAGCCCAAATACAAGACTTGACAGACAACCCAGGCATGTTACCAAAGAAATTAGGCACAACACTGAGACTAGCAACTGGAATCTGATACACATACATGACTTGACACAATTACATAGAAACTACAACCAAATAAAAAGACACTACGCAAATACAGTTACCTTCATGACAAAAGATTACCATTCTGAATATCATAATTTCATATTGACATTGAATTTCACCATAGATAAGCTAGACGATATATTTTATAGGATTTTTCCGAATAACAATATTATTAATAGACGAAAACGTGGCCTAATAAACGGACTAGGTTCTATATTTAAGTCAATCACGGGGAATCTCGATTCACAAGATGGGGAACGCATTCAACAAGCATTGGAAGTCTTAACGACAGATCAAAATAAAATTCATGAACTTTTTAGGTCTCAAAATTCAATCATGATCGAGGCAATAGTCGAGTTTAATAACACGATAGTAGGATTGAGTCATAACCAAGGCACGATAGTAAATAGGATAAATGAATTAGGTAATACAGTAGAAAGCCTGCGAAGTGAACAATTAACTCACTATCATCGCATTAAGATCCTAGAGTTACTCATGCAGCTAGGACAATTATTAAACAATATTCAAGAAATACCACTTTTGCAAAATTAGGAATCTTTCACACATCCATACTAAAACCAACATTTATAATAAAAGAAATCAATAAAATCCAAAATTATGCAACTAATGCTAAAGTAATAACAACCACTGATCTAAATCTATACGAAAAAGTCTTTAAAATAAAAGCCGTCCAAAACAATTTCAAAATTATATTTCAAATAGAAATACCTCTGGTAGATGAATCAGAATATGATTATTATCAATTATACACATTACCTGTCCCTAGAAAGACACACCTTTTTACCTTGATAATTCCTAGAACCAAATACCTTATCCTAAGCAGTAAACAATATGCCTATCGTAATGAAGAATGTCAAAATTTAAAGAACCAAATATATTTTTGCAAAGACGACAATCCAACAACCATGAATGATCAAAACCCATGTGAAATAAAGCTAATAAAATTTCAAAAACCAATTAACAATTGTAATCAAGAATTAGTCAAAATTAATAGAACCACAGTTTCGAGATATGGAACCAGTCAGTATATAGTTATAGCACCCGAAGAAACTAACGCCAGAATAACTTGCAAGGAACATGAGTGGACCAACATCATCAAGGGTACAAAATTAATCAACCTGCAACCAAATTGCCAATTAACCATAGGCAACAAAATTTACAAGACCGGCCCAGCAACAGCAGAAACACAACAACTATTCAACCTGCCTACACTAGAAACCCCCATTCAAGAAGATCAATCAAATCCAGGACCGGTACCCGAAATATCATTAGAAAACGTACAGCTACACAACATCAATCAAATCCAACACCAACTTCAAAAAATTAAACAAAATATACCAGGACCTATAACAATACCAATCCATCACCTGAGTATATGGACAATATTACTGTACATAGCTGTCTTCATAACCATCACAACGATAGCCGTCCGAATGGGGTTGAAGAAACGAAGAACCCGCAAAGAAGATAAAAGAACAAAAACAGGAACCACCGAGTCCGGATTTCCGTTGAAAATCCGGAACGAACCATAGCTTCGTCTTTAAAAAGGGGAGGAGATAAATGGAGCCCAAACAATGGCCCATTATAATACAATGTCGCCTTCCCACGGTAAGAACCGCTGAGTCAGCCGCCGTCTTAACGGAGCCAAGAACTTGCAGGTTCAAAGTGCAAGTAGAACGGAATATCACTGTGAGAATCAACATCAGCAGATTCCTTGTTATCCAGAGACAATAGTGCCACGCCTGGAGGGAAGACTATAAAGAGGCTAATCACAGAGGTAGAACCGTTCATTCTTGTTTCGAGTTAGTCATTAGCACACCGAGTGCAGAGACTTTAGATCACATGTAGGTTGATCGTCTTATTTTTAGTATTATATATTATTCATTTTTTGTAACTAAGTAATTAAGTATTGATTGTTCAAAGTATTAAATAAATTGTTTTAAAAATTCAAACGTCTTAACCGTGAAGTTAAGTCGCGTTTCGGCGTCGGCAATCGGCGGCTCCCGTTTCGCGATGACAGTTGGCCTACCATGCAGCGTTGTCAGATTAAGTAAATTAGAATTAATGATAAATAGAATGAGAAATTATTGGTAACTCAACATTTATTAATATTAAGCCACATTTATTGGATGGATTAATTTTTTGACGAACTTTTATTTGTCATGAATAAGTACCAATATGTGTTATTAGTATATGTTTTAGATTTCAAGATTTAAATGAAATTTTATTAAATCTGACAACCCGGCTCCTTTATATTTAATTGTCAGGTGACTGTTCCTATTCTACTTAAAATGACGCATTCACAGTCTAATCATCCTTATCAACATTGAAGGTGGGAAATGCTATATCAAATTTGAACTGATATTTTAGACTGTTTATTCATTAATAATTTTGATTTTTTAATAACTCCTGTCCTCGTATGCCATTTAATTTGAAATTTGGTTAACAGCTATATTGTAACGTCTCCTATATATGTGCAAATTTAAATTCGAAACACTTCAATATTTCAAAAAATATTGCGTTTTCAAAATTTTCTTTACATTTTTTTTCTAAGAAAAATTAGATGCACGGCCCCCATCTACGAACTCGTCCAAGCCATTAACAAAATCAAGTTAATTCCCAAATTTGGTCGCAATCGGTCGAGTATTTTTTGAGTTAGCGGTTGGATACATATATATATATATATATATATATATATATATATATATATATATATATATATATATATATATATATATATATATATATATATATATATATAAATTGAAACTGACCCCGGATATGGGTTCTAGAGGCACTAATTCGCGCTCATTTGAAATTTTTTTCCAAGTCTTACCATCGATACCTCTCTATTAGTGAATTTTCGTAATGAAAATTCACTAAAAGGTGGTTGTCATTTAAAAAAATGTCGGTGACGTAATATTGTGAAAAGCGAGAGTGGGAGACATAATGTGTAATTTTGAAAACTAAAGGAGATGTCCGAGCATTTCGTCAAAGCACAAATTGCTCAAATCCATAATTTTGCTGCTCACTATATACATTTCGCGTTGAATCATCTGTATCTTTATCACCATCTATATTTATCGAAGCCTTTTGTGAATTCATTAACAATATCCTGTTGATTTTTTGTCCTTGTCATATAATGTATACTAATCAGACTAATCAGAGGTGTCTCTATTTTGTTTCTCCGAATGTCATAAGTTAAATACTTCCTCATTAAAGTTGAGAGAGACTTGATTGAGCTAGTGTGCTGCCATCTAATTACCAGATATAGCGATGGCAATGGCTTGTCTGACACAAAATAGAGACAATTGTTTTTATGATTTATCACCTGACAAACCGTTTGTTGTTGTCCATAACAATTACGTACATACGTTCATAAAATGTTAAGGAACAATAAATGTGTTGAAGGTACAATAAATTATACTGTTATTTGTAATCTGTAGTGAGAAGCTGCTTTCAAAAGTCACACCTGTTGGATTATTATTGATGTGGAGCATCCTGGAGAAAACAGGTATTCTTTTTTCTTTTTTTAACGTCGGTCTATTTCTGCGACTATGGCCAATCACCGTCGCCAGGGAGCATTCGCACCTCACTGTCCTGGAAATTTTGCCGAACCCCCGCCTTTCTGTAAGGAGTGTAGGGACCTTGAACGTGCCCAACATCGCATGGAACCCACGGCTTTACGCCCCCTCCGAAGGGCGAAACGTACAGACATTCAACTTGCTCAGATACAACGCCACAACTTCGGTTGATGTTAATCGTACAATGTGTACTAAAAAAGTGAAAGGGGAACCCTGGGAAACGGACCCAGTACCCTCGGGTCCAGAGGCACACGTTCTTACCACTAGACCACCGAGGCATACAGGTATTAAAACATCACTTAGCAGGATTTTAGTTCAATGTTCCTAAAATTCTTTTTTATCGCTATTTAAAACTCGGTGTAAGTGAGAAAATATTGAAATAGTTTTTTTCGTTGTAGGTTTCTCTAAAATGTATTTTCAATAAATATTAGCTACTATGCAAAGATTGGAGGATATATTACATAGATCTTAGGTTACTATAGAAGCAACAAGATTTAAAACTTAATATTATTGATTTTTTTAGATAATCTCCTAATTGAATCATCATAATCATCACAATATAAAGGAGATGTCGACATGTCATCGCAGTCATGACTTTTTGTCTCGAGCAGTTCTTTTTATTTCATTGTAACTTCTGCAGCTTCTGGTGAATTTGGTGAAGCAGTAATGAGGAGACTTTTGAATTTAAAAATAATATATTTAAATGAACGCGAACTAGTCCCCCTAGAACACACACATATATATATATATATATATATATATATATATATATATATATATATATATATATATATGTATATATATATATATATATATATATATATATATATATATATATATATATATATATATATATATATATATATATATATATATATATATATGTATATATATATATGTATATATATATATATATATATATATATATATATATATATATATTTTCCGGAGACACAAAAATTTTCCGAATGAAAACTCAAAATTTCCCCGGAAAAAACTGATTCCATTTTCCTGGCTGACCAACTTGTCCAAGCCACTTGCAAAAGGAAAGCACTCACCAAATATGATAAAAATCTGCCTATTGAGGTATTGGTATGAGACATATATATATATATATATATATATATATATATATATATATATATATATATATATATATATATATATATAATTTGAAACTGACCCCGGATATGGGTTCTAGGTGTCCTAGTTCGCGCTCATTTGAAAAAGTTTTTGCAAAGTCTCACCATTTATTTTCTATTACTTCTAAGGGTCTTAATGCAGTTTTTGAGATATTACACCAGACAGGGGTGGTCTGGGTCATGATTGGCGGCCGGATTATTGACTTATAAATTAGTATTTTGTTGTTTTTGTTAACTTTATTGTTTCTGATTAGAATTGGATATAAATTTCTAATTGCATTTTGAGTTCTTTTGGATATGTGTTTTATATGACTTTTATAATGTAATTTATTATCCAGATGTACCGCTAGGTACTTAACTGATAAAGCCGGAGAGATAGCATGTTCATTTATTTTTAATTTTGTAAATATTTTGGTATTGTTAACTTTCTTGGTGTAGATAATATTAGCAGTTTTTGAATGATAAAGCCAGTCTTTTAACCCCGATAAGGGTAGCATGCAAAGTAAAGTATAATAAAAGGTAGATATCCCATAATGGTCTTCAGTTTTTCAGGAAGAAATGGCGATCGAAATGCGGCACAGGCTGTAGGACCCCCGCTTACACACACACACACACACACACACATATATATATATATATATATATATATATATATATATATATATATATATATATATATATATATATATATATATATATACACAGGGTGGCGCATTGAAAACGAAACAAACCGATTTGCGTCCACAGAATTTTTTTTAAGAAACGCTGAAACACGTCAATTATAATACTGCCGTCCTACGGAAAAACACCGCAAGTGCTAAAATGTCGAAATTTGAGTTTTCTATATATTCTGGTTCAGAATTTTATGTTCTTCGATATAATCAATAAATTTCAGTGATTTTTCATGTTTTTTTGAGAAAAAAATATGGTCAAAGTTAGTCAGATTGTACACGTTCTTATATTATAGATCCTATACTAAGCATTAATACCGCATGTTGAATTTATTAGTGCACTTTGACGCATGTCTAGTGTAACTTCTGCAATTTACTAAGCATAAACACCGTATGTGAGAACATGCGTCGTTTATGCGAAGCGATTATAGAAAATATCGTTAGGCAAACACCACGGCGTTCGCGCATGTACTCTAACTGTGCACTTACGGTATTTATGCTATATATCGTTCAGATAAATCTGCTCTGGTTATAGTAAAGCATGTCATTTCTCCAGGTTGAGACCAGTCGGTTACATCTCCTAACCTTCTGTGATGTGGATGGTTTCATTTTATTGTTTTATGTATAATAAAAACAATAGCAAGATTTAATACATATTGAACGTAGTGTAACAGTAGTGCAGACATTTACCAGGTGTTCACACTTTAGTTATTACTAATATTGTTCTAAGTGTTCTCTTTTAACTGAATATTTTTCCATTGTGAGGTATGTATATATTTTGATTAATCCAAAGACAGATTCTCATGCTAGTAATTCTGTATCAGAATGGAGTATCTGAGTCGTGGAAGAAAATTAGTGGTTTTAGCGTCTAAGAGACGCACCTCCAATGAAGCGTTTACCGACCGAAGTAATGTTACGAAACTGCCAGCGAGTGAAGTAAATGAGACTGATCCCAATACAAAATTGCAGTCAGAAACAAGATGTTACTTCCTGTCAAATAGGGTATCACTGACTGACTTCAATACATTGAGCAAATTTTATCATCTCGAAGCAAATAGTGTTGTAAAGGAAATACTAGATTCTATCATAGGAATTGTTTTCCAGACTGTTAATGATTTTTTTAACATAAATATTGAGGACTTAATAGTGCTTGACGAAAACCTCGTTCCTATCTTAAACGATTCGAATGCTATTATTGAATGGGATTCTCCGATCTTCGATAATGAGCAACTGCATCTGGAAAACAATATTATTGATGGTGTTAATGGAAATGATAGCGTGCAGTATGAAAATGCGACCAATGAACGCAGTAATGCATCTAAGATAACGGATTCGCCAGATGAAAGCAACAAGGAAAACGTATACTATTTGAAGAAAGATGAGGTTTTCAAGATTGATACTAGTGCCACAAAGACTGGCGAAGAGCGTAAACGCAAGAAATTTGTTAGAAGCAAAACAGAACGGAAAAAATACCTACGCGATGAGAAAATTGAAAAACATGCAGTGAGGAGGGAGGGATGCAAGTGTAAGAAAAACTGCAATGATAAGTTTAGTAAAGAAGCTAGAGAAAAAATCAATAAGAAATATTGGAACATGAATTTTGCGGAGAAAAAAATGTTTTTATCTTCGAATATAGAAGATTATGACGTAAAAGTAAGACGTTCAGACACGCTACATGATACTCCTGTTAGAAATAAGACAAGAGTATTTTCATTCAAATCTAAAGATGGAAACCGGATTAAAGTATGCAAAACTTTCTTTTTGGGAACCCTTGGATATGCATCAAACAGCGACACAATAATCAGGAAATTCTACAGTCCTCCTATTGATCGCCGAGGAAGTTATTTGAGAAAAGGCACAAACAAGAATGTCATTGCTGATCATATTAAAAGCTTTCATCCTGCAGTGTCGCATTACAGGCGTGAACATGCCCCCAAAAGACTCTACTTACCGAGTGACATAACAATCAAGGATATGCATTCAGATTTTTTGCAAAAATTTCCGGCAGAAACTGTCTCGTATGAAATCTATAGAAGAATAGTTACAGATGAGATGAATATATCTTTCGTTAAGTTAGGGAAAGAAGAATGCGAAAAATGTGAAACCTACACGCTCCATAAACAAGTTCACACGGTCTTGGATACGATATGCGAAGTGTGTTGTCAATGGAAAAAACACATTGACGACGCAAAAAGATCAAGAGATGAGTATAGAAAAGACGTTAGTCTTGCTGAGACAAGTCAGACTGAAATTGTTTATTTTTCTGTCGATATGCAGAAAATCATAATGCTCCCTCGACTAGATATGTTTAAGCAAATTATTTTTACACAGAGGCTCATTGTTTTTAATGAGTCTTTTGTACCCTTAGGAAAACTCGCTAAAAATTCTGTTCAGCCATTCGCTGCACTTTGGCATGAGGCCATTTCTGGTCGAAAAAAAGAAGATATAGTGAGCGCGTTCAACGCATTTTTCAAAAATCATGTCCGTGACCACAAACAAATAGTTTTTTGGGCCGATAATTGTTGTGGCCAGAATAAAAACTGGTGTTTTTTTAGTTTCCTTATTTATTTGGTTAACAGTGGTGAAATTGCTGCAGATAAAATCACCATAAAGTATTTCGAAGTGGGCCACACATTTATGTCCGCAGACAGTTTTCATCATTTGATAGAACAAGGTCTGAGGAAGCATAAGAAATGCTATGATTTTCAGGATTTCTGCGATGTTGTCAAAAACTGTTCGAAATATCCAGTGTCTATCAAAGAATTATCGACGTCAGATTTCATGAAATGGCCTACTTTCACGACGAATTACCAACTTCAGAAAATGAATAAAGATAGGCCACTACTGAAGGAAATATCAGAAATAAGTGTAAAAAAGGGAAGTTATGTTTTGTATCACAAAACATGCTTCGACGGTCCAGAGAACGAACTCGTTTTGCTATCTAAGAAATGGCAAGGAACAAAACCACTCCCGGAACCTGAAGGTAACTCTTTAGCGAGAGGCATCACGGAAAAGAAAAAGCAGGGGATCATCCAGAGTCTCAAGGGATTATGTCCACCTCATAAACTAAAATTCTGGGAGAAACTGGATGTGAACGATAATGCTGTCGACCTAATCAATGAAGTGGATGACTGAATAAGTGCTATTTTTATTGCTGTATATGTAACGGTATCCACAATAAAAACTTTCACCACTTATGCTCGTCTATGCATTTTTTCTATATTTCAGAAATTTAAATTTTGGAAATTTTTCCTGTCTGCATATTATTATTTTTTGTCACTACTCCGTGGCCAGAATTAGTCGTTGAAAAAAATGGTTCAAATTATTGATTTGTATTAGTTTATATGACCATGTATTGTATAATATTTAGGAAACATAATAAAAAAAATATAGTAGGTATAAGTTAGGGTAGTACGGTAAGTAGAAATTTACTGCATTCTCTTTGTGTTGTTGTATGCGATGTATTATTCCACATGCGTCGTTTATACTAAGCATAGAAGATATTTCGTACTAGAGACTTTTGACGCATGTGGCGTTGTACTTGTTTTACGTTACTTGCGTTCTTTATGACAAGTATCTAAACTTAAGATAGTAGAGCATTTAGACGCAAGTGGCACTGTTTAGCTATTTAGAAGCAGTTTTTTTATTCCCCATGCTGTCATATGTTTAAAGAACAATATAATTAATCCTTGTATGTGAAAAAATCTACCAAAAATAAATTCCTGCAAAAATGGCGAGTAATTTTAGAGCCGCCAACTTTGACCGCCATTATTTCAGAACTACATTCGATGTACATGCGGTGTTTTTCCGTAGGACGGCAGAATAATGAGGGGGACATGTTTTGACATAAAACTCAACTTTGTCACATCAACCCCTTAAGGGTGGTGATAACAACCCTTATATTTTAAATAGGGTACATGCGTCGAGTGTTACATCATTTGAAAGTTTTATCA
This sequence comes from Tillus elongatus, assembly GCA_964006375.1. Lineage (NCBI taxonomy): Eukaryota > Metazoa > Arthropoda > Insecta > Coleoptera > Cleridae > Tillus > Tillus elongatus. The sequence continues at coordinate 35,060,564 of OZ023266.1, read as the reverse complement.
ACTCGTTTAAAAATTATTCACAGTTGGAGTTGCAAGAACGTATTTCATTCATTGTGATAAGATATGCACTAATTAGTCAATTTGTCGTTAAAAAAACTAAAAAAACAAAAACACAACCAAACGTTCAAAAATGGTTATTCAGTTAAGTAAGTGTTCAAATTGTTGACCACCAGCTTCCATACAAAAGTACAAATTTTGTTCAAAACGAGCTCTGACATTCTGGAGCATTTGTGGAGTTATTACACGGCATTCTTCAACAATGCGTCGTCGTAATTCTTCCAGAGACTCCGGTTCTGTTGCGAAAATTCTACTCTTTAAATGGCCCCATAGAAAGAAGTCTAAAGGAGTTAAATCCGGTGATCTAGGGGGACACTCAATAGCTCCTTTACGCCCAATCCATTGCTCTGGAAACTCTCTGTTCAAAAACTCGCTAACACGTTGTGAAAAATGCGGAGGAGCTCCATCTTGTTGAAACACTAATTGATTTTCTTGATAGCGATCATCATTTTCAACAATGTCAATTAGTAGAGGGTAAACGATATCTTCCAGTAACTCCAAATACGTTTCGCCACTCAAATTGCCATCAAGAAAAATTGGTCCGATAAAACGGTCTCTAGTCCAGACATTTAAATTCTGTGGAGTTCTTGGATTATTATCTGCCCAATAACGACAATTATGGCGATTCGATTGTAGAGTTTAATAAAAACGTACACTCGTCTGAAAAACAGATATTGAACAGAAAGTTCCCGTTATCGGCTATTCGTGCAGGCATAACTTCACAAAACTCCATCCGCCGATCAGAATCATCTTGATTCAGTTGTTGTACAAGAGGAATTTTATACGGGTGAAATTTATGATGCTTCAATATTCGCTGAATAGTTTTTCTTTTGATGTTTGAAACAGTGGCGAATTTTCTCGTGCTCAAAGTTGGGTCTGCAGCAATTTGTCCTAAAACTTCAATCTCAGTAGTATCATTTCTAACCGGAAATTCACATTCAGGATCCCGTTTTTTGTTGGCTACTGAACCACTTTGTCGAAACTTTGCAACTAACTTCAAAATGTATTTTCTGTTAACATGTATGTTAGGATGTCGTTCATTAAACAAATTTGCGGTACGGTTGACACAGTCATCGTTTTTGAAAAAAGAGTAATTATTTCAACTCTTTCTTCTATAGAATACACCAGTGTAAAAGTCATTTTCGGTAGTACTATCAAGTATCAAACCGACCGATAAACTGAAATAATAAACCGCATTTCTCTCATTCCGATAAGAAATGTTCTGATAGTCAATTTTTTGTTTACAAACCAACAAAACATTGACTATCAGCACATTTCTTATCGGAATGAGTGAAATGCGTTTTTGTATCTTCAGCTGTGATTAATTTCTAAACAAGTTGATATAACTTCCAACAAAATTTGTGTGCTGAATTCAGAAAAGAAAGAGCTTTCAAATGATGTAACGCTCGACCCATGTTTCCTATTTAAAATATAAGGGTTGTTATCACCACCCTTAAGGGGTTGATGTGACAAAGTTGAGTTTTATGTCAAAACATGTCCCCCTCAATATTAAAATTGACGTGTTTCAGCGTTTCTTAAAAAAATTCTCTGGACGCTATATATATATATATATATATATATATATATATATATATATATATATATATATATATATATATATATATATATATATATATATATACATATATCGTCTCTTGTCAAACAAAATTTATCTCTCTATAAATTTCTGGCGTGCGGAAGCCTATAAGATAATTAATTTGACATAGTATTGTCCAAATTTAAAAAAACTGTAACAATTTTGTCGTTTCAGTACATCTAAATAAAAGCTTGTTTTTTCAACAACAAAAATTATATATAGTTTTATTCATTACTTTGGTTACAAACACCAACTTTACGACTGCAACGCTATTAGGTGTCCTGATTGTTTCCATTCCTTTCACATTAACGCAACGCATTTCAAAGCGGTACATTCACGAAGAAAAACGTCTTGATGTTTGCCGACTAGCTAAATGTAACAACCACATACTTATCTATGTTACTCATATTGTTAATACAGTCAATTATATACACCACGAAGCATCATCCTGTGTAAATTGAGTGCCCCATTTTAATCTTATTCATGAAATGGTAGTAGTAAGAAGTAAAGCAATGAACTATAAAGTAAACCAGACGCAGTGCAATGCATTTTGTATAATTATGTTGACTATATGGCCCAAGTTGATGGCTCTTAGTTCAAGATGGTTCAAGGCTATCAAGAGCTTCTTTGATAATTTTTGTAATAATGAGTTATTTAAAGCATTATACTGCAATCTGCACACAGCTGCATTCCATGGAGTAGCAGCAATTAATTTAGAATTTTGTCGCGATTATGTTTGTTTTAATGACTTGAATTGTGTTGAAGATATGTTTAATTAGCTTAAAGTTAATGGATATTCTTTCGCGTTAAAGAAGTTGTGTTTTTTCTTGTCATTTCTAGTTATTTACCCAAACGATTCCAACGCTGGTACTAGTTATGAATGAAAAATTTCATTATTCTTATCTCCAAATATGAACGTAACGATAAAGAAATTAAACCTGACTACGAAAATTTTACATATATTATTCGCCACGCGCAACAGTAATCACTAGATGTTCGCAACGAAACATGAGTTTGTCTATTAAACTGAAACAAGAATTCGCTGAAGTATTTTTGTTTTTGCAAGACAATGCCCCCTCACATAAATCACATGTTGTCATGGTAACAATACACTCATTTAACTTCAAACTTGAATAACTCAATTTTCTATAAACTTAGAAAGTTTAAATTTGGTATGTAGTAAGATCTTTCCTAAGGTAAGATATCCACCAAATTTCATTAAAATAACTTTGTAATATTCGGAGAAAAATTTTTTTCCGAAAGAAAATTTAAATAACTCAATTTTTTATAAACTTAGAAAGTTGAATTTTGGTACGTACTAAGGTGCCTCTCAAGGCAACATATCCATTAAATTTCATTAAAACAGCTTTGTAATTTTCGGAGAAAATATTTTTTTTTGAAAGAAAACTCAAAATATTCCCGGAAAACCCTGTCCGATTTTCCTGGCTAACAAACTCAATCAAGCAATTAATAAAAGAAAGGCACTTGCACAGTTTCATCGAAATCAGTTAATTATTTTTTGAGTTATCGGATATATATATATATATATATATATATATATATATATATATATATATATATATATATATATATATATATATATATATATATATATATAAATAAATAAATAAATTGAAACTGACCTGGGATATGGGGCATCGGTGGTTCATTGGTAAGAACGCGTGCCTCTGAACCGAAGGGTGCCGGGTTCGACTCCAGCATTATACTTTCACTTTTTCAGTACATACTGTACCATTAACATCAACCGAGATTCTGGCATTGTATTTGAGCAAGTTGAATGGCTGCACGTTTCGCCCTTCGTAGGGGGCATAAAGCCGTCGGTCCCGTGTCCATGCGATGTTGGGCACGTTAAATATCCCTAACCTCTTTACAGAAAGGCAGGGATTCGGCAAAATTTCCAAAATAGTGAGGTAAAACTGCTCCCTGGAGTTGGTGATTGATCATAGACGCGGAAATACACCGACGTTAAAGAAAAAAAATTGTGTGAAATTGGTGACCAGAGAATGACACAAAACCATGTGTATGTGTTAAAGAAAATCTATTAATTATTACAGACAAAGTTTATTACTACATCGTCACAACGTGTGGAAGTTCGCATCGGTGATAAAAATTTCAATTTTTTTTTCGCTTGAACGTCTTAAAAAGTATCAAAACATATATAAAACATGATTTGGGAACGAATTTTTTTTTGTCTGTATGTATGTCTGCTTGTAGCCACGATAACTTTATAACGAATTGAGATATCGTCGTCAAATTTGGTATACAGTTAGCACTCGACAAACGAACGGTTATGATTGTTTTTGGGCAAAATCGTTATAGTGGGTACGGGATGAATGGGGGGGTGATTTGGTGGAAATTTACATTTTTTCGTTAAAACTCGAGTAATATAACCTTTTATGGTTTATTTTAAAAAAATATCTAATTTTATCAAACATCTGGTATTCTGTGCTGAAATTAAATTTGGGGTTGAAAGTGTGGGATATTGTTGACAACAATTTCGAATTTACTAACACGCGTAAAAAGTCTTAAAAGATATAGAAAACTTGATTTTGGAACGAATTTTTTTTTGGTCTGTCGGTCGGCCTGTCAGCATGTACGTCTGTTAATAGGCGCAATAACTTTCGCACGAATTAAGATATCATCTTACAATTTGGTATCCAGTTAGCACCCAACAAAGGAACACTTCTAATTATTTTTGGGTAAGATCGCTTCAGGGGGTACGCGATAAATAAGAGGTGATTTGGTGAAAATTTACATTTTTTCAATAAAACTCGAGTAGCATAACGTTTCAAAAGTTTGTGGGTACAGTAATACAAATAGTTTCTTTGTGGTCAAGTCATGGGCCCTAAATTCATCCCATGAGAATGTCTTTCTGAAGATAGTAAATTATCACAGCTATGTGAAAGTTATGATTAAATTTGCAGCACTGTTTTTCATTGCACAAAAAAAAAGTACGAGAAAAATTACTTTAAAATTTTTATAGTTTTTCTTCTATAAATGTCAACGTGGAGATTATTGAATTGGTAATCTTTGAATAAAGCTTCCATAACTAATGTTTAAAATATTGCATTTTAGAAGGTTTTAGATTTATGTTTCAACTGTTACTCTTCTCATTTGATTAAAATATTTACGAAAAATAGACCTTAGATATTAAAAATAAATAACTGAAGACCATTATGGGATATCTACCTTTTATTATACTTTACTTTGCATGCTACCCTTATCGGGGTTAAAAGACTGGCTTTATCATTCAAAAACTGCTAATATTATCTACACCAAGAAAGTTAACAATACCAAAATATTTACAAAATTAAAAATAAATGAACATGCTATCTCTCCGGCTTTATCAGTTAAGTACCTAGCGGTACATCTGGATAATAAATTAAATTATAAAAGTCATATAAAACACATATCCAAAAGAACTCAAAATGCAATTAGAAATTTATATCCAATTCTAATCAGAAACAATAAAGTTAACAAAAACAACAAAATACTAATTTATAAGTCAATAATCCGGCCGCCAATCATGACCCAGACCACCCCTGTCTGGTGTAATATCTCAAAAACTGCATTAAGACCCTTAGAAGTAATAGAAAATAAATTGTGAGACTTTGCAAAAACTTTTTCAAATGAGCGCGAACTAGGACACCTAGAACCCATATCCGGGGTCAGTTTCAAATTATATATATATATATATATATATATATATATATATATATATATATATATATATATATATATATATATATAATTTGAAACTGACCCCGGATATGGGTTCTAGGTGTCCTAGTTCGCGCTCATTTGAAAAAGTTTTTGCAAAGTCTCACCATTTATTTTCTATTACTTCTAAGGGTCTTAATGCAGTTTTTGAGATATTACACCAGACAGGGGTGGTCTGGGTCATGATTGGCGGCCGGATTATTGACTTATAAATTAGTATTTTGTTGTTTTTGTTAACTTTATTGTTTCTGATTAGAATTGGATATAAATTTCTAATTGCATTTTGAGTTCTTTTGGATATGTGTTTTATATGACTTTTATAATTTAATTTATTATCCAGATGTACCGCTAGGTACTTAACTGATAAAGCCGGAGAGATAGCATGTTCATTTATTTTTAATTTTGTAAATATTTTGGTATTGTTAACTTTCTTGGTGTAGATAATATTAGCAGTTTTTGAATGATAAAGCCAGTCTTTTAACCCCGATAAGGGTAGCATGCAAAGTAAAGTATAATAAAAGGTAGATATCCCATAATGGTCTTCAGTTATTTATTTTTAATATCTAAGGTCTATTTTTCGTAAATATTTTAATCAAATGAGAAGAGTAACAGTTGAAACATAAATCTAAAACCTTCTAAAATGCAATATTTTAAACATTAGTTATGGAAGCTTTATTCAAAGATTACCAATTCAATAATCTCCACGTTGACATTTATAGAAGAAAAACTATAAAAATTTTAAAGTAATTTTTCTCGTACTTTTTTTTTGTGCAAAGAAAAACAGTGCTGCAAATTTAATCATAACTTTCACATAGCTGTGATAATTTACTATCTTCAGAAAGACATTCTCATGGGATGAATTTAGGGCCCATGACTTGACCACAAAGAAACTATTTGTATTACTGTACCCACAAACTTTTGAAACGTTATGCTACTCGAGTTTTATTGAAAAAATGTAAATTTTCACCAAATCACCTCTTATTTATCGCGTACCCCCTGAAGCGATCTTACCCAAAAATAATTAGAAGTGTTCCTTTGTTGGGTGCTAACTGGATACCAAATTGTAAGATGATATCTTAATTCGTGCGAAAGTTATTGCGCCTATTAACAGACGTACATGCTGACAGGCCGACCGACAGACCAAAAAAAAATTCGTTCCAAAATCAAGTTTTCTATATCTTTTAAGACTTTTTACGCGTGTTAGTAAATTCGAAATTGTTGTCAACAATATCCCACACTTTCAACCCCAAATTTAATTTCAGCACAGAATACCAGATGTTTGATAAAATTAGATATTTTTTTTAAATAAACCATAAAAGGTTATATTACTCGAGTTTTAACGAAAAAATGTAAATTTCCACCAAATCACCCCCCCCATTCATCCCGTACCCACTATAACGATTTTGCCCAAAAACAATCATAACCGTTCGTTTGTCGAGTGCTAACTGTATACCAAATTTGACGACGATATCTCAATTCGTTATAAAGTTATCGTGGCTACAAGCAGACATACATACAGACAAAAAAAAATTCGTTCCCAAATCATGTTTTATATATGTTTTGATACTTTTTAAGACGTTCAAGCGAAAAAAAAATTGAAATTTTTATCACCGATGCGAACTTCCACACGTTGTGACGATGTAGTAATAAACTTTGTCTGTAATAATTAATAGATTTTCTTTAACACATACACATGGTTTTGTGTCATTCTCTGGTCACCAATTTCACACATTTTTTTTTCTTTAACGTCGGTGTATTTCCGCGTCTATGATCAATCACCAACTCCAGGGAGCAGTTTTACCTCACTATTTTGGAAATTTTGCCGAATCCCTGCCTTTCTGTAAAGAGGTTAGGGATATTTAACGTGCCCAACATCGCATGGACACGGGACCGACGGCTTTACGCCCCCTACGAAGGGCGAAACGTGCAGCCATTCAACTTGCTCAAATACAATGCCAGAATCTCGGTTGATGTTAATGGTACAGTATGTACTGAAAAAGTGAAAGTATAATGCTGGAGTCGAACCCGGCACCCTTCGGTTCAGAGGCACGCGTTCTTACCAATGAACCACCGATGCCCCATATCCCAGGTCAGTTTCAATTTATTTATTTATTTATTTATATATATATATATATATATATATATATATATATATATATATATATATATATATATATATATATATCCGATAACTCAAAAAATAATTAACTGATTTCGATGAAACTGTGCAAGTGCCTTTCTTTTATTAATTGCTTGATTGAGTTTGTTAGCCAGGAAAATCGGACAGGGTTTTCCGGGAATATTTTGAGTTTTCTTTCGAAAAAAAATATTTTCTCCGAAAATTACAAAGCTGTTTTAATGAAATTTAATGGATATGTTGCCTTGAGAGGCACCTTAGTACGTACCAAAATTCAACTTTCTAAGTTTATAAAAAATTGAGTTATTTAAATTTTAAATTTTCTTTCGGAAAAAAATTTTTCTCCGAATATTACAAAGTTATTTTAATGAAATTTGGTGGATATCTTACCTTAGGAAAGATCTTACTACATACCAAATTTAAACTTTCTAAGTTTATAGAAAATTGAGTTATTCAAGTTTGAAGTTAAATGAGTGTATTGTTACCATGACAACATGTGATTTATGTGAGGGGGCATTGTCTTGCAAAAACAAAAATACTTCAGCGAATTCTTGTTTCAGTTTAATAGACAAACTCATGTTTCGTTGCGAACATCTAGTGATTACTGTTGCGCGTGGCGAATAATATATGTAAAATTTTCGTAGTCAGGTTTAATTTCTTTATCGTTACGTTCATATTTGGAGATAAGAATAATGAAATTTTTCATTCATAACTAGTACCAGCGTTGGAATCGTTTGGGTAAATAACTAGAAATGACAAGAAAAAACACAACTTCTTTAACGCGAAAGAATATCCATTAACTTTAAGCTAATTAAACATATCTTCAACACAATTCAAGTCATTAAAACAAACATAATCGCGACAAAATTCTAAATTAATTGCTGCTACTCCATGGAATGCAGCTGTGTGCAGATTGCAGTATAATGCTTTAAATAACTCATTATTACAAAAATTATCAAAGAAGCTCTTGATAGCCTTGAACCATCTTGAACTAAGAGCCATCAACTTGGGCCATATAGTCAACATAATTATACAAAATGCATTGCACTGCGTCTGGTTTACTTTATAGTTCATTGCTTTACTTCTTACTACTACCATTTCATGAATAAGATTAAAATGGGGCACTCAATTTACACAGGATGATGCTTCGTGGTGTATATAATTGACTGTATTAACAATATGAGTAACATAGATAAGTATGTGGTTGTTACATTTAGCTAGTCGGCAAACATCAAGACGTTTTTCTTCGTGAATGTACCGCTTTGAAATGCGTTGCGTTAATGTGAAAGGAATGGAAACAATCAGGACACCTAATAGCGTTGCAGTCGTAAAGTTGGTGTTTGTAACCAAAGTAATGAATAAAACTATATATAATTTTTGTTGTTGAAAAAACAAGCTTTTATTTAGATGTACTGAAACGACAAAATTGTTACAGTTTTTTTAAATTTGGACAATACTATGTCAAATTAATTATCTTATAGGCTTCCGCACGCCAGAAATTTATAGAGAGATAAATTTTGTTTGACAAGAGACGATATATGTATATATATATATATATATATATATATATATATATATATATATATATATATATATATATATATATATATATATATATATATATATATATATATATATATATATATATATATATATAGCGTCCAGAGAATTTTTTTAAGAAACGCTGAAACACGTCAATTTTAATATTGAGGGGGACATGTTTTGACATAAAACTCAACTTTGTCACATCAACCCCTTAAGGGTGGTGATAACAACCCTTATATTTTAAATAGGAAACATGGGTCGAGCGTTACATCATTTGAAAGCTCTTTCTTTTCTGAATTCAGCACACAAATTTTGTTGGAAGTTATATCAACTTGTTTAGAAATTAATCACAGCTGAAGATACAAAAACGCATTTCACTCATTCCGATAAGAAATGTGCTGATAGTCAATGTTTTGTTGGTTTGTAAACAAAAAATTGACTATCAGAACATTTCTTATCGGAATGAGAGAAATGCGGTTTATTATTTCAGTTTATCGGTCGGTTTGATACTTGATAGTACTACCGAAAATGACTTTTACACTGGTGTATTCTATAGAAGAAAGAGTTGAAATAATTACTCTTTTTTCAAAAACGATGACTGTGTCAACCGTACCGCAAATTTGTTTAATGAACGACATCCTAACATACATGTTAACAGAAAATACATTTTGAAGTTAGTTGCAAAGTTTCGACAAAGTGGTTCAGTAGCCAACAAAAAACGGGATCCTGAATGTGAATTTCCGGTTAGAAATGATACTACTGAGATTGAAGTTTTAGGACAAATTGCTGCAGACCCAACTTTGAGCACGAGAAAATTCGCCACTGTTTCAAACATCAAAAGAAAAACTATTCAGCGAATATTGAAGCATCATAAATTTCACCCGTATAAAATTCCTCTTGTACAACAACTGAATCAAGATGATTCTGATCGGCGGATGGAGTTTTGTGAAGTTATGCCTGCACGAATAGCCGATAACGGGAACTTTCTGTTCAATATCTGTTTTTCAGACGAGTGTACGTTTTTATTAAACTCTACAATCGAATCGCCATAATTGTCGTTATTGGGCAGATAATAATCCAAGAACTCCACAGAATTTAAATGTCTGGACTAGAGACCGTTTTATCGGACCAATTTTTCTTGATGGCAATTTGAGTGGCGAAACGTATTTGGAGTTACTGGAAGATATCGTTTACCCTCTACTAATTGACATTGTTGAAAATGATGATCGCTATCAAGAAAATCAATTAGTGTTTCAACAAGATGGAGCTCCTCCGCATTTTTCACAACGTGTTAGCGAGTTTTTGAACAGAGAGTTTCCAGAGCAATGGATTGGGCGTAAAGGAGCTATTGAGTGTCCCCCTAGATCACCGGATTTAACTCCTTTAGACTTCTTTCTATGGGGCCATTTAAAGAGTAGAATTTTCACAACAGAACCGGAGTCTCTGGAAGAATTACGACGACGCATTGTTGAAGAATGCCGTGTAATAACTCCACAAATGCTCCAGAATGTCAGAGCTCGTTTTGAACAAAATTTGTACTTTTGTATGGAAGCTGGTGGTCAACAATTTGAACACTTACTTAACTGAATAACCATTTTTGAACGTTTGGTTGTGTTTTTGTTTTTTTAGTTTTTTTAACGACAAATTGACTAATTAGTGCATATCTTATCACAATGAATGAAATACGTTCTTGCAACTCCAACTGTGAATAATTTTTAAACGAGTTGATAAAACTTTCAAATGATGTAACACTCGACGCATGTACCCTATTTAAAATATAAGGGTTGTTATCACCACCCTTAAGGGGTTGATGTGACAAAGTTGAGTTTTATGTCAAAACATGTCCCCCTCATTATTATAATTGACGTGTTTCAGCGTTTCTTAAAAAAAATTCTGTGGACGCAAATCGGTTTGTTTCGTTTTCAATGCGCCACCCTGTGTGTGATATATATATATATATATATATATATATATATATATATATATATATATATATATATATATATATGTGTGTGTGTGTGTGTGTGTGTGTGTGTGTGTGTGTAAGCGGGGGTCCTACAGCCTGTGCCGCATTTCGATCGCCATTTCTTCCTTTCCTTCAAGTCCTCGGCCTCGATGGATTGATCTCTTATATTTGTCGCAGTTCCTTTTATCCATTACATTGTCGGTCTTCCTCTTCTCCTTCCTTGGGGTGTATACTCCAGAGCTCTCTTTGGCCATCGTGTCTGCTCCATCCTCATTACATGCCCGTACCATAGTAACTGTCTGCATTCTACGCTTTCTGGTGTTCTAAATACGCACCCCGTTTTTCTTCTTATTTCTTCGTTTATAATGTGTTGTATTCTCGAAATATTACATGATCTTCTTAAGAAGTCCATTTCCACGGTTTCTATCATCGTTCTCTCTTTCTTTGAAAGCTGCCAGCATTCACAGCCGTAAGTTAAAATAGGCTCCACTATAGTTGTGTATATTGTCGTTTTGGTTTTGAGTATCAATTTGCTTGACCAGGGTAATGTGCAGTAAACGAACATCATTCTTTCCTTGTTGTGCCCTATTTTTGATATCATTTTTGTTGTTCCGTCTTCTGAAACAATGCTTCCCAAGTAGATAAATTCGCTACATTTTTTAGTCTATGCAGTTGTAGATCTGGGTCTTGTTCATACACGTCTCCTATTTTCAGATATTCTGTTTGAGCGATGTCTGTATTTAGACCCACAAGTCTTAGATATGTCAGCTCAACGCCTACTTAGATATTGAAGAAAAAAGAAACCGGCAAATTTTTGTTTTTACAAAATAACTCGAAAACGAAATGAGGCAGGGCAAAATGCAAGTCATATTTGGAACGAGCATTAAATTCTACAAAACATTGCTAATTTAACCGTCTCCCTATATCTAATAATAACGGAGATAGCACTACATTCCCATCCAGTTTGGGACATACTGTATAGGTTATACTGCTAACCAATTTAAAAACAAGATATATTTGCCATAAAACATTTTTACGAAAATTTGCTACCATAGCGCACTTGCTGCGTCCAGACTTTTTTTTTAATTGCAGGTTCGGAATTCGACATTTTTTTATGAAAATTCTCTAAAAGCAGTTATTTAAGTCGAATTATGAATCACATTCTCTTTTTTACGTTGATTAAAATAATGTATCTAACTAGAACAAGCAACATAATAGTATACTCTCATTGACGGGGTATATATTTGACCTGATTTTAAGGACTGTAAGAACAGAATAGAATATTAACTGAACTTGATTATGTTTATCTAAGAATTTTATAATGTAGAGAAACAAAATCAAGGTCTGCACAAGCAATCAGAACACCTCAAACCGTTCAAAATCGCGGAACGGTCCATTACCGCATTAGTTTCAGTACATCACGTGGCTCATTATCGCGACTAGGTTCTGTAAACATTAACAGCATAATCCGCTCTTGTATTTACTGTTTTCTGTGGAAAAAAACATTAAAGCTGAGTACACCAGTTATTTCCAAATAAGAGAAAATGAAGAAGTAATAATATTTTGTGAGCTGTGATGATTTGTCGGGTGATTCGCCTGTATATGTTGTTCATTAACACACTTTCGTTATTACATAAATGCACTATAACCAATTACATTTATCCTGTCTGCTATGTGGAACGCGGCTTATACATTCAACTGGTATATAGAGGATTTCTTAGGTATGTAAGGTATATTTTACAAGGAGTCTTTCATATGTTACTAGCTGAAGTAGTAAGATACATAGATTTGACAACATTGTCAAATGACTTCAGTATTGCAAGCTGGCAACACCGCCTCTTCCAAACAAAAGAAACCCAAATGAAAATCAAATTAAGCAACAACTTACCTAGTCACGTGGCGTCTCGGAAAAATTATCTAGACCACGACGAATAAATCAGAAATATTATTTTGGATAAAATAATATGGACATTATACATTTCGCGAGCTTAGTTTTGTAGGTAGTCACGCCAAAAAAAAACGTATAGAATATAGGACACTGAATAATAAACATTTGTTCTCTATCGTTATTACTTTCGTGAAATTTATATAAATTTACCCTCCTTAAAATAGGCAAACTGAAAAGACGTTATACAACTTCTACGAGACTAAGTTAAATTGTTGGAAGTCTTTTGGTGAATTATAAGTGACGGATGTTCACCTCCAGCATCTTTAAAAAACGATCTTCTAAAACTGGTGTAACTTATTACTGAAATGCTCCCTGGGTAATTACTAAGTACACTTTGAGAACCCAAATCACCACAACATATCTTTTTAAAGACCTGACGATCGTTTCACTAACAAAATTAGCGTCATCAGAGGATGAAAAATTCTACCTACTTTATTGCTAACATCACCTTTTATACTTAATCTATTTCGTAAAACGAAAAATTCACTAATGGGGAGATCTGTATATATATATATATATATATATATATATATATATATATATATATATATATATATATATATATATCGTATCGATAACTCAAAAAATAATAGGCCGATTTTAATGAAATTTGGTACGTACCTTCCTTTTGTAAGTGGCTTGGATAAGTTCGTTAGCGAGGAAAATCGGACCAGTTTTTCCGGGAAAATTTTCGTACCTCCGAAAATAACAGAGCTATGACAACCAAATTTGGCATATACGTTTCTACTCCTACTTACCCTACATGCCAAAATTCAGATCCCCAAGTTGAAAGGGAAAAAAGTTATAGGCATTTTAAGAAAAAAAATTGGGTGCCACTGGTGATCAGAGGTAAGCACAAGAACAAAATATCTTGTGTGATTAACAAAACCAATTGAATATTACATCCAACGGTTAAGTTTTCTTGACGCAAAAACGTCAAGAAATAGCAGAAAAAAATATTTTAAAAATTTGATAATTTTTCTTCTTCAAACGTCAAAGTCGCGATTTGAAACGTCAAAATTTGCAATTTTCAGACAGCGAATTTGGAAAAAATACGGATTATGTAGACGATATGTCGTAGGAAGTCTGTTTTACAAAGCCTTAAGATTCAGCTTCAACCATCATTGTCCTTCATTTTACTAAAATATTTTCAGAAAATCCATACCAAATAGACCCCCTTTCTGATGCTTCGGCAGTAGTTTCAGCTATAGAGTTTATGGTTTAATAGTCTATATTTTAGTTATTGAGAAGACCGCGACTTATGAATTTTCAAAAGATTTCTTCAAATGAGCGCGAACTAGAACCCCAAAAACCCATATACGGGGTCAGTTTCAGTTTTTGTCTGTTTACACATATACAAGGTGACGCTTTTCTACGGCAAAGCTCAATATATCCGTTATTATACAAGATATGACAAAAAAAGTATATACGTTAATTATAGGGTATCTCGAGCTGCATCTTATAAACTTATTTTGACAATCATAAGTCGTTGGTGATACACACTTTCTTTTTTTTTTTAGTAAAACACCCCTTTATTTTATTGCATTTTTGTGTTTTTCAGCGAATTATAATGCGTGTTTGTAAGAAAAAAAATTGATATCGTTCATCGTTTTGGGTTATTTCAATTGTTTTGAAACCTTTCACGTTTTTTGCACATATTTCAAACACATATCACAAATTGCTAAACGGCGTTTTTATCAATAGATAGCGGAGGTCCATGGAAGTGACGCATTCAGAGAGCTTTTTGTTTGTATTAGTCGTCGAAAAAATCGAGCTGTCGTATATAGGCACGCTCAAATAGTGGCTGAATTTTAAAAGTTTTCGCAGAAATGTTTTCAGTGTTTCTGTGGAATTTATTTTTGTAAGATTTTGTGATATGTTGGTAATTAATAATAAATGTTTAGTAAGTTATTGTAAAAAAAGTTGTCGAATTTTTGTGAAATATGTAATTTAGTGTAACATTACTGAAGGCAATTTCTTTTTAAAAAAAAAAAAGGTGATTTCCTGTAAAAGAAATTTTGGCAAATTTTCATATATTTTTTTTCAATTTTGTTCCTAAAGCTGTTTGTGAATAATTATATCCTGGCAGGTGTGTAAACAGCTTAAAGAGGTTCGTTGGCCAGGAAAATCGGACCAGTTTTTTTCTGGAACTTTTAAGGTTTATATTCGGAAAATATTTGTACTTTTTGAAACAATAAAGCTATTTTAATGAAATACCCTAGATTGTTACTAATATATAGATTATACTGCCAACCAAATGTCCTTTAAAAATCAAGACATATTTGCCATTAAAAGCATTTTTACCAAAAATTCGCTACCATAACTGCACTTGCGTCCAGACTTTTCTAAATCCGTCTCAAATCTACTCACGAAAAGGTCCGCAATGAATGGAGAGAGTGGGTTGCCCATTGCCGTGCCTTCTTACGGCTAGATGCGTACGAGAGTATATATATTTCTAGGGCAATAAAAAACGAAAGTTCCTTAGACCGAGCCCCGCCACTGGCTTGTAGTCCACTGTTTGCGATGTGTCTTCGATGCAGATAAACAGTCCAAAGCCTGTCAGGTAGTGATAAAGGAAGTTGGAAAACTTCTTCCGACAACTAAAATACGATACGCTGAAAAATTTGCCTGCGATTTAGTCTCCCTCTCGGTATCGTATGTGTTGTGGTAATTTGGGTTCTCCAAGCGTAATTATCAGCGCCCATCACAGGTTCCAATCTTCACTTAGTGGGTAACTACTTTTTAAATGTTGGTGCCTTATGTACAATACAACTTGGTTTGGATGGTAAGGTAAAGGTAAGATGCTTACTGGCAATTAGGCCATTGCTGACCCTTTTTGCTCATCTAAACTAACCTACCCTCCACCTTGAGCTCGATCTCAACGGCAGCAGTGATTTGAAAACCGCCGCTGGTGAGTCTCGAACCGTCGTCCCCCGAGTCCGTATTGGAAAGTCTGAGTCGACTTTCCCGCACGGCCACGGAGGCGCTTGGTTTGGATGGTACACTTAACACTGAAATGGTCGTGTACCCAAAAGTTACAGGGAAGGTCGGTGGGGTAGTATGCTACCCAAGGAGGATATTTTTTTTTTTGTAAAAAAGAACAGTGATTATTTATTTTTTGAGTTTTAAACAATGTATGCTTATATTTGGTACTTATACCACAGATGACATTAAGAATATTCTCAGAAATAGTAGATAATAAAAATAAATAAAGAAATAAGAAAGAAAATTGCTTTATTAGACAAGATGCATCAATTCTAACGCCAATTTTCATATTATGTACCTACAATCATTTCTAAAATTATATGTAGTGGATGCGTAGTGTGGAATAAAATAAAAACACAACAAAAATTTCGGGACGCAGCAAGTGCGTTATAGTAGCGAATTTTCATTAGAGTTGTACACTATTATTATACGGCATATTAGTAAAGTTAATACTTTAAACTTACACAGACCTTGTAGATTGAGTTTAGAGGTCCTAGTACGCGCACATTTGAAGAATTCTTTCGAAAGTGTTACCATCGATATCTCTAGTATCAAAAAAATCTTGCGTTCTAACTCCTCTTGAGGAAAATCCCCAAAACCTAATTTTCTATGAAGCTGAAGAACTAAATTTTGCTATATCTGTAGATAGTGTAACTCTCTTTAATATAAACTTTTCATTAAAGTTATACAGAAGATTTCCAGAAGGAAACTTAATTCGTATTTAGAAAAGTAAAGTATCTGCCAAATTATAAACGAAGCAGTTATTTTTCCTTATTAATCACAGTATGATTTCGTTTTAGCCAACCTAATCAAACCGGTTTTTTTTATATCAACAATAACAAAATTATAGTTTTAGACTCAAAGGTGACAAACTTATTTAGGCGTTTTAAACAAAAATGAGATCTTGTTCGAAACGTATGAAATCTGTGCACAATTGTTTCTCCAAACGTCAAAATAAAACATAAAAAACATCTAATTGGATACGATCGCGTAACCTTCTGCTTATGAGGCAAGAGCGACGCCTCTGAGCCATCTAGGTATACGTCATAAAACGCTTTGTTTACGTGATACATTAGATCGGCTTCATGCCCGGGATATTATATTCAAAGTATACGTAACAATTAGTAGAATTACCATTGAAACACACCCCACGACTGTTTCTGCCTTATATGACGTCTTATGTTTAAGTTTAAAGATAAAAGAAACTATTTAAGAATCATTTTTATACAGACTGGGTTTGATTTTGTTTACATTCGTACTATATTATGCGACAGCATAATATATCTATGCTGCGCTAAAAGTGTATTTGAGGCCGTTTATAAAGCTACAAATATTGTGTCTTTTAATAATTGATTGAATCCCCCAGTTAAATAACAATCACTTGGCAAATTGTTACTTTCGTGTCTGTCATTTTCCATAATTGCGGCCGAGATTTCACGATTGTTGGTTCGGGTAGTATGTGTTATGCCTGGTATATATTTAGTTTGGTTATCGTTGATTGTTACCTGTTCTATGAATCATATACACCTGGCAGTTAACTACTCTGTCAGACATTGGACTATAACCACTAAGTCGTCTCAACGCATGTCTTTGGGATTTTATTTTTAATTTGGAAGAACTCTAAGTATTGTGTACCAAGTTACTAAAAAATTACAACATAGGTTTATGTGCACTGTTTCTAGCCACATGTAAAGTCTCATTTCAGTTACTCTGATATTTACAAAAATATAGCGTTTTCAAAAAGTTTCCCGATTTTCCACCGGAAAAACTTGAACATACAGGCTGATTAACGAACTCGACCTCGGTTTTCGCCCAAACAAGATTTTTGCCAAGTTTGATTCAAATCAGTATTTTTGAGTTATCGCTCGGATACATGTATATATATATATATATATATATATATATATATATATATATATATATATATATATATATATATATATATATATATATATATATATATATATATATATATACCTTTTAACTGGAAATGGGTTCTAGAGGCCCTAATTCGCGCTCATTTGAATAAATCTTCTGAAAGTCTCACCATCGATATCTCTCTATTAGTGAGTTTTCTTAATGCAAATTCACTAAAAGCTCTGCTGGGTTACAATATACCCCACGCGACCATTCCAGTGTTAATGAAGTTGGTCATCACATCCAGTCGGGTTTTTTTTTTTTTTAAGTTGGAGCTTCCACTACTGAACAACATGCTGAGAGGAATGGGACACCGGCGCTGCTCGATTTGGCAGCTATGTAAGAAAATGTGTTTCGTTGAATAGGGCGAATCAGGCAGTGATAGGAGGCGTTTAACCAGCGAGCCCAGGGATTCAACGGTTTCAAGAAAGGTTCTTGACGATCCTGCATAAGTGAAGCAAATCACCAAGAGGAAAAATACCGTTTACGATTTCAAAATTCCTTGGTAATGGATGTATATGGTTCAAGGTATTCCAGATTCTACAAACATAAGGATCCAGTAGGTAAATGTGGATAGGTTTGAGAACCTAGGATTGCTAACTACGTTCCTACTGAAAGAGGAGTGCATAGAATACCTAAATGCATTAGTTTTAGGTGTCTCACTGATCTTTAACGCATAATGCATTAAAAAGAAGACATTTACGAACCAATCCCTGTATCTTTATGCTTCTAAATACTTTATAATCTTTCCTTGAGATACGTTGTTGCTGTAACTTGTAAATTACAACAAACGATGTGTAATATAAATTATAAAGCGGCTTTAGAGTGTAGTTTACATTAGAAACAGTTTTCATGTTGCTACATTATCATATTTTTCAAATAACAAAACCTACTTTCGTAACGCTTCCAGTAATTATAGTCACTTCTGTCGAAGAACCAATGAATCAAGAAGTAAACCAGCGTCGTCAGCATGGTGTGTTTATTTCTTGACGATAATCATTACTTCTAAGTGATAAATTATATACATAATCTATAATATTTTTAAAATAAACAACACAATTGTTTATAAGTAAAACGGTTCTATTTTCATAAAAATCGTGCACTAAACGGTTTAAAATAACTTTCCAAACTATTTAACATGGATTTATGTTTTAGATTACTATGTGGTTCATAATTTATTTTGGATATAAAATTGCATGACTCAAATTGTGCTTGAATATTGTGAGATGTACGACAGGGTCGCCATCTCGGTGCGGAATCAGGTAGTATGTTGTCACGACAGCTCCAATTAACACAAAATGTTATAAATAGAGACTGTGTACAACCAACCAACACTTTTTGTAAATTGTCAGTCTTGCAGTCTCTATTTATAACATTTTGTGTTAATTGGAGCTGTTATGACAACATACAACCTAGTTCCGCACCGAGATGGCGACCCTGTTGTACATCTCACAATGTTCTAGTGGGCTAGCTGTATTACTTTATAGGTGTTCTCGCTGTAGCTAGTATAGCGCACTGATAAGCTCTAATTAGAGCGAAACCGAATCTTAAATTGTGCTGTTAATTGTTGACTGTTTTTGGTTCAAAACTAATTTGAAAATTATATTGATTCACTTTTTTGTTTTTAGTAGTTCGTCATTAAATTACCGCGCCCCCGAATTTATATGTGTGTATTCTGTAGACGAAAGAGTTGAAATAATTACTCTTTTTTTTTAAAAACGATGACTGTGCCAACCGCACCGCAATTTTTTTTAATGAACGACATCCGAACAAAAAATACATTTTGGAGTTAGTTGCAAAGTTTCGACAAAGTGGTTCAGTATCCAGCAAAAAACGGGATCCTAAACTATTCAGCGAATATTGAAGCATCATAAATTTCACCTGTATAAAATGCATCTTGTACAACAACCGAATGAAGATGATTTTGATCGGCGGCTGGAGTTTTGTGAGGTTATGACTGCACGAATAGCTGATAACGGAAACTTTCTGTTCAATATCTGTTTTTCAGACGAGTGTACGTTTTTATTAAACTTTACAGTCAATCGTTATAATTGTCGTTATTGGGCAGATAATAATCCAAGAAATTTTCACGAAGTCCACACTCAACCTCCACAGAAATTGAATGTCTGGACTGGCATTTTTGGAGATCGTTTAATCGGACCAATTTTTCTTGATGGCAATTTGAGTGGCGAAACGTATTTGGAGTTACTAGATGATATCGTTACCGTCTACTAATTGACATTGTTGAAAATGATGATCGCTATCAAGAAAATCAATTAGCGTTTCAACAAGATGGAGCTCCTCCGCATTTTTCACAACGTGTTAGGGAGTTTTGGAACAGAGAGTTTCCAGAGCAATGGATTGGGCGTAGAGGTGCTATTGAGTGGCCCCCTAGATCACCGGATTGAACTCCTTTAGACTTCTTTCTATGGGCAAAAAGTTCAGCCTTGCCCAGGGCGGTAGAAACAATTTCATCCCCTGAGACAAGAGGTGGGAACGTACTTTTGCAGAAATTATTCCCAATAGATTTAGCAAGAGTCCAGAAGAGTTTGCTGCCATTGGAGCTTGAGAGGACTTGGTGTTTGATGTGGTTATTAAACGAGTTTTTTGCCTCAGAAAAAATCCGGTTTCTTGCGTCGTTAAATGCTTGACGGTTTTCTTGACTGGGATTGTGTAGAAGCGTTTTGTGAGCTTTGACCTTTTCAAGTCTGCCTTGTCACAGGATTTAGAGAAGCAGGGCTTTTGAGTGGCTGAAGAGGTTTTCTGTAATGTTTTGCTGTTTCAATACTAGTAACGACATCTACTAGATCGTTATTTTGTGACTGTAAACCGAATTTCAGCCCCTTGTTTAAGAGGTAGATCTCATAAGCGACTGTGAAGAAATATTTTTTACGAGATCAATTTTCTGACGAACTGTCTGATAAGCAAGCAGTGGATGTTTGTTTGTTTGAAATACCCTCAAGGGTCTGCGGTCTGCACAGAATATGAACACCATTGTAGTCGTCAAACGGTTAGAAATTTTTATCTTCTGATGACGCTAACTTGGTTAGTGAAACGTTCGTCAGGTTGTTTGAAAATGTGTTTTGGTGATTTGGGTTTTCCGAGTGTACGTATTATTGGTCATCACGGGTTCCAGTCTTCATTTAGTAACGTTGTATATTTTGAATACCTATAATCTTAGGTTGAGCGTGTAAGAATCACATTTTAAAAGAAAGTCTGGCTCAAAACAGAGGCCTTCGATACTTGAGTTTATAACTGAACTATCCACAACCCAGTTCGCAAAAGCCGCTTCTCACCCAAATGCTCTTCTCCGTAGTGCCACCGACTTCGATGAGCAACTTCCATATAAGCATAAGCGTCCAAAGCTTATACTTACCCGCTAACGCCCCCGCGGCAAAATCAGAATGTAACCATTCAAACCCAAAAGTCATGGTGAGTATTCTTTCCGACGGAGGTATGGATTAAGGTCCGGTACTCCTAGGGAGGGAGTTTTAGTGAGTAGGTGTGCTAAGAGTACGAGTCTCACAGTACTTCGATATCCCACGGCACTACGGTGTCGTGAATGAGGTCTGCATGAGGCATCTCTCCCTCCTGTATCAAAAAAAAAAACGGTTACACATGTGTATCTAGTTCTTAGAATACATACCCCATAAATGTTAATGTTATTTCCTTCAGATAGAAACATCATCACGGAAACGGACAGTATCGAATTAACTTTTTTGTTGTCAGATTTATTGGAGCAGCACATCACAGATGAAGCATAGAATTTACAATGTTCAACTAACCAAAGAATTGTGTAGATTTCATCGAATTTGATTTTTTTATCTGTGGTAACACTTGTTTTAAAGCTGTTCACGGTTTTTAGAATATTATTATTATGGTTAAATAAAGAAATCTTTCCCACAGCATTGAAAATGTATTTATGGAGTAGCTAAAAGGTGCAAAGGAAGGTCAAAACTGGACACGTACTTACTAAACGGAAACGTTATGACATAAATAATTAATAAAATTATTGCAATTTTGGTTGTGAGAACTAATTTAAGCTCTTCTATTGTTACAGGTATTGAACTTGAATTTCATTGTGGAATTTGGCGGTGTTTACAAACCTGTCACAAAATATTTGGTGAGACTTTTTGAGTTGTTAGATGCTTAGATATTTTTCTAGTTATTAATTATGGTAACTTCATGTGTTTAAAATGTTTGTATAATATATATTGCACACACTAAAGGTGGTGCTTATACAAAAGAAACGATATTTTGGTTTAAGGGTCGAACAAAAAATAAGATTTGTTTCGTATTAAAAAAAAAACGAGAACGTAGGCGTAATATATTGGATAATTCATGGTTATATTGCTTGTATGTCATTGACAAATACCAGATCTAACTTCAAACTGACAGATTCAATAACCTAAGATTTGTTGACGTATTGTGAAATGCAAGTTCTTCTTCATATATTTATGTTTTGCTGCATGGTATGCCACACTTATAGTAGAGGATGAAGTCAAGGACTTAGGTAGCATTCCAATGCAGGTGACCGAACTGATTACAGAAAAACGAAGAGCTATGGCTATATGGCATCAAACTCATCACCCGGTAGACAAAACACGCTACAACAATATTGCTAACAGACTGAAGCGTAAATTACAAAATACTAGAAATGAAACATTCCGTTATAACATACAAAACTTAAATGGCCAAGATCACTCCATATGGAAAGCCACGAGAAGCTATAAGAGTCCTCAAAATCATATACCACCCATTCGGGAAACTGGAGGCATCTGGTCAAGGTCAGACAATGAGAAAGCCGAATTGTTTAGTCAACATTTATCAGAAGTCTTCCAACCTTACACAGATGAGCCTGATTCAGAAATAGAGGAATATCTTGACATACCGCTACAGCTGTCTCCTCCAATCCGTAAATTTTAAGTTAGAGAGGTAAAGGAACAAATAAAGAGGCTAAACAAACGTAAAGCACCTGGACTAGATCTTATTACTGGCACGGTACTGAACGAACTACCAGAGCAAGGGCTCAAATTTATAACTATAATCTTCGATGCGATATTACGGTTAGCCTATTGGCCCAAGCAGCTCAAATTTGCTCAAATATTGATGTTTTTGAAACCAGGAAAGCCTCACACAGAAGTAAAGTCATATCGACCTATAAGTCTGTTGCCCATATTATCAAAAGTACTTGAGAGGCTCATCCTTAATCGCTTACTAAGAGAACTGGACGAAGAGAACTGGATTCCTGAACACCAGTTTGGATTTAGAAAACAGCACTCAACAGTTCAACAATGCCATAGACTCGTGAATATAATACAAAAAAACCTAGAATCAAAAAAAAATTGTTCTTCAGTTTTCCTAGATATAAGTCAAGCTTTTGACAGAGTATGGCATAAAGGAGTCCTGTACAAAATCAAGAAATCCTTCCCTTATCACTATTACCTCATCTTTAAATCGTATCTATCAGATCGATACTTTCAAATTAAACAAGGCGAAGAAGTTTCATCTATCAGACCAATCCAATCAGGGGTACCTCAAGGTAGCGTGTTCGGTCCGATTCTATATCTACTATACACCTCAGATATACCGACTACCCAAGAAACTGACATGTCCACATTCGCAGATGATACAGCCATACAGTCTGTAAATGAAGACCCTGAATTAGCCAGCTATCATATACACAATCACCTTTCATTGCTACAAAGATGGTTAGACAAATGGAAGATAAAGATCAATGAAGCAAAGTCATTGCATGTCACATTCACTCTGAACCGCCAGACTTGTCCACCTGTCCACATCAACAACACAGAAATTCCTCAAGCTGGTCATGCTAGATATCTGGGACTAAATCTAGACAAACGACTCACATGGAGTACCCACATTAAAAAGAAGCGTAAAGAGATGGATCTGAGAATGAATAAACTGTACTGGCTAATACGTAGAAAATCTCCAATTTCCATACAAAACAAAGTCGTGGTTTACAAGGCTATAATCAAGCCAATCTGCACCTATGGCCTAGAATTATGGGGATCCTCCAAAGTATCCAACACTAACCTAGTTCAACGCTTTCAGTCCAAAGCCCTCCGCGTCATAACAGATGCTCCTTGGTATGTAAGCAACCACACCCTTCACAGAGATCTAAATATACCCTTCGTATCAGAAGAAATCACTAGAAGAGCAAACAAACACCTTCAAAAACTGGAAGCACATCCAAATGATGCCGTTAGATAATTGCTTGAAACCCAAACAAGACGACTGAATAGAAAGTGGGCATCAGATCTATGGAGGCAGGTATGAAATAAAATCACAATTGCCGGATGGCACCAATGGGTGTAATTCCTTCATGTCAATTTCTCGTCAGCAGATTTACTTATAGAACTCAATGTATATACATATTAGTTAATGTATATAATACATTGGGTGGTTCTGATTGTAAATATTAGTGTACAATTATATATATATATATATATATATATATATATATATATATATATATATATATATATATATATATATATATATATATATATACATATATTTATATTTATGTTTACCTTTTCACCGTAAACTTTTTATTATTGTATTTCTTTCAATTTGTATTAATTATTAAACTAACAAATTTTTAATAAGTACCTATTTGACATTAATTATTAAATGACATGACGTGAGAAACAATTTATCAATAATATGTTAGGATCAGGTCGATTGATTTGGGCAATGTTCTGCTGTTTCAATACTAGCGATGACATCTACTAGATCGTCGTTCCTTGAAGAATTCAAATCACCCTAACACATTTTTAAAGACATAACGATCGTACTAAACATTATGTTTACATTAGGTGTCCGGTAAAAGGATTTCACCCTACAGAAAGGAATCACAAACAAACTTTTTACGTTGCCCTTACTTTGTTGTTTCCGAAGATATATTTTTTGAAAGAAAACACAAAATTTTCCGGGAAAACTTGGGCCGCGAACAAACTTATCCAAGACACTTGCAAAAGGAAGGCACGTACCAAATTTCATCAAAATCGGTCAATTATTTTTGAGTTGTCGGTCGGATCTATATATATATATATATATATATATATATATATATATATATATATATATATATATATATATATATATATATATATAATAATACTTTATTGGTTCAAATCGCCCCAGTAGGGCACAGAACACGTCAGTTACATACATGCAGACATATGCACGTTTAAATATATATATATATTATATATATATATATATATATATATATATATATATATATATATATATATATATATATATATATATATATATATAGAGCATACAACAGTTTTTAAAATCTTACATCTAGTCGTATAATAATGTACAATGCAAAAACAACCACACCTCAAACAAACTACACCAAATATCATCCAAAAAGTCTATACAGAGTCATTAAACCAAAAAACCAAAATATCCAAAAAATATCACAGAGATCTACCAGTCCAGTTTCACCACTGACAATTAAGTCTGTGTCGGCCAACGCTGAACTGCTAAAAATTCTTTCTTGGAGTAAAATGCATTCTCAGCCAGCATCCGCCTCAGGACACCGCCAAATTTCTTCTCAGGTAGTTCCTTCATCGTGTCCGGAAGTTTATTATAGATCTCTATCAATGGATAGCGAACATTTTTTTGTACCAAAGTGAGTTTGGTATTGACATTGGCTAGGTGAGATCTGCTTCTTGTGTCATGGCAATGATTGCCCTGCAGGTGTACAAATTCACTATAATTTTTCTTTACGTATATGGCACACTCATATATGTACAATGATGGCAGGGTAAGCATGTTGTTTTGCCTAAACATATCTTTACATGACTCTGTTTTTTTCATGTTAAGCATAGTTCTTATACATTTTTTTTGCAAACGAAACACTCTCTGCATCCATGGAATTTCCCCAGAATATGATTCGCACCCTGGAGTACACATATGCATAGTAGGCTGCAACACAAGTGTCCCTATCCACCGCTTGGGTAAGTACCCTTAGAGCATATATATATAACAACTTATATCATTACAGACCTGATCGATATGGCTCTTCCAGTTCATTCTCTCGTCTAATATTAGACCCAAGAATTTTGTGGTGGTGTCGGAGGTGAGTTTACCCGTCGCCACGTTTACCAACAGCTTTTCATTGCAAGAGCATCCAAAATTGACAACCTTGGTTTTCCCAAAATTTAGTTTCATGTTGTGCTGACAGAACCACCCATCCAACTCAACCAAAACATCACCCACTCTATTCTGCACCGATTCAGCAGACGACACCCTGACAATCACAGAGGTGTCATCAGCATAGAGGGTTACTTTTTCCCGTGTTATACAGGCAAGCTCATTTGTATAGACCACAAAAAGCAGCGGGCCGAGGATGCTACCCTGCGGTACCCCTGCTATCGCCAACCCATAATCTGAATACAAAGTCCCACCCTTTCCATCGGCTGCCTTAACACATTGTCTTCTGTTTGTCAAGTATGATCTCATGAGATTTAGTGGAGCACCCCGCACACCATAACATTCCAACTTTGTGATAAGGATATCCACATCCACACAATCGAAGGCACCCGACAGATCAACAAAAACCCCCGCCACTTTATCCCCTGAATTTACACCGTCAAGTAGTTCCTCCATAACCTGATAGATAGCTCTATCAGTACTACTTTTTTTTTATGAATCCATTTTGCCTACTTGTGAGGATATCGCTAGATGACAGAAAATTATATAATCTTTTATGAATTATCCCTTCCACTATCTTTGCCACGTTAGAAAGTAGGGCTATAGGCCTATAATTCTCTTTCAAATTATTATCACCCTTTTTATACACTGGTATAATTTGTGCAACTTTAAGCTTCTCAGGAAAAATCCCGCTCTGAAAGCATACATTTATTATTTGCGCCAGAGGCTCAGCAATAGTTGCAGCACAGTGCTTTAGTAGTCCCACGGTAATGTCGTCACCACCTGTCGACCGTGTGTTTTTTAGCGATGTTATCGCCCTATAAACTATATATATATATATATATATATATATATATATATATATATATATATATATATATATATATATATATATATATATATATATATATATATATATACACGGATCTCGTCATTAGTGAATATTTTAAAGAAAATTCACCAAAGGGGACATAGTTCATTGTTAATTTCAAATTTGTGAGTAAATATTATTGAGTCAACTTGACTGTTCAGTCTATCAATAAAAAATCTTCAAGATACAATTTAACGAAGTGGTTGACAAAAGAATTTAAAGGCTTGCCTATCAAACAAATATTTGTCAGCGTCAAATATAGTTAAATATATTAATGTAGTTGAATTTATAATGAAGTTCGAGATGTTAAATTGGTTGAAGGCGGGATTTTGCTTTCATTTCATGTAGCCTCTTTGTTTCCTATAGTATGGTTTCGTTAGTAAATTGCCAGCCCTGGCCCTTTTCAGCCCTAATATAGGGACAAAGTATGTAAGGCTAGATGCATTCTCACCACAATTAGAACCGTAGACCGGTTTCGCTCTAATGGGAGCTCGTCAGTACGGCATACCAACTGCAGCGAAAATACACTTATAAAGTAATAGAGCTGACAATTTACTAAATTGTTAGTTGGTTGTATACAGTCTCAATATTTAACACTTTGTGTTATTTGGAGCTACCGTGACAACATACTACTTGGTTCCGCAACGAGATAGCGGCACGTGCTTCGTGTCTTATATCTCACTTAATCTCTCCGAACATATCCACAAATTTTGCCTTCCCTCCCTAAATTTCTTTTAGCGAGCACCTTTCTTTTCTTACCTTTTCTAAGAAAATTCGCTATTAATACAAAGGTGTGTAAGATAAAAGTTATGCAGATTTTGTCTCCAGCCTTCCCAGAAATTTCAAAGAAACCAGGCTTGTGATAAATTACCAGCTAAATTGATAATGAACTCTTGAAGCAAATAAAAAACTCGGGACGCAGCCAGTGCGTTATGGTAGTGAATTTTTATTAAATGCTTCAAATCTAAATAACTCAATTTTCTATAAACTTAGAGAGTTTAATTTTAATACGTAGTAAGGTCTTTCCTAAGGCAAGATATCCACAAAATTTCATTAAAATAACTTTGTAATTTTCGGAGAAAAAAATTTTTTTCGAAAGAAAATTGCAAATTTGAATAACTCAATTTTCTCTAAACTTAGAAAGTTGAATTTTGGTACGTAGTAAGATCTCCCCTGAGGCAACATATATATTAAATTTCATTGAAACAGCTTTGTTATTTTCGGAGAAAAAAATTTTTTTCGAAAGAAAACTCAAAATTTTCCCGGAAAACCCTGTCCGATTTTTCTGGCTAACGAACTCATCCAAGCCATTTATAAAAGAAAGGCACTTGCCAAGTTTCATCGAAATCGGTTAATTATTTTTTGAGTTATCAGACTGATATATATATATATATATATATATATATATATATATATATATATATATATATATATATATATATAATATATATAAATTATATATATATATATATATATATATATATATATATATATATATATATATATATATATATATATATATATATATATATATATATATAATATATATAAATTGAAACTGACCCCGGACATGGCTTCTAGGGGTCCTAGTTCGCACTCATTTGAAAGAATTTTTGCAAAGTCTCACCATCGATACCTCTCTATTAGTGAATTTTTTTAAATAAAAATTCACTAATTATGCATATTGTGCTTTCTCAATATTCTGTGTATTGCCCAGATAGATAAACCCAAATCTTTAGACCCACTTCTTAACGAACTTTGTAGACATGCTTCAAAATATGCAAGAACTATAATTTCATTCATTTGATTGTCTTCAATTTTGAAACGTTTAACAACGCGTCGTGTCAGTATTATTCCATGACTTGACGACTTACTTTTAATTCTACTGAATTTTGTTCTATTCATTGGAGCCAAATAAAGGAATCTGTTGTTAAATGTTCGAACTTTTGTCTCAACTCTTCTGTTACATTCACCATATATTGAAAACAAATTGAAAACATCATCTGCAGAATAACAAACTAGCATGTACAACATTAGTTGCCACTGCCTATCCTCTCATGTGATTCTGATACTACAGACGTGAAAATCGTGTCTTCGTTTCTACGATTTCTGTGGTAAAAACATCATGTTAAATATTAAATGCTTCAAATTTGAATAACTCAATTGTCTATAAACTTAGAGAGTTTAATTTTGGTGTGTAGTAAGGTCTCCCCTAACGCAAGATATCTACCAAATTTCATTAAAATAACTTTGTAATTTTCGGAGAAAAAAAAATTTCGAAAGAAAATTTAAAATTTGAATAACATAATTTTTTATAAAGCTAGAAAGTTGAATTTCAGTACGTAGTAAGATCTCTCCCAAGGCAACATATATAGTAAATTTCATTAAAACAGCTTTGTTACTTTCGGAGAAAAAAAATTTTTTTCGAAAGAAAACTCAAAATTTTCCCGGAAAACCCCGTCCGATTTTTCCGGCTAAAGAACTCATCCAAGCCATTAATAAAAGAAAGCCACTTGCCAAGTTTCATCGAAATCGGTTAATTATTTTTTGAGTTACCAGACGGATACATATATATATATATATATATATATATATATATATATATATATATATATATATATATATATATATATATATATATATATATATAT
The DNA here is from genome assembly GCA_964006375.1 of Tillus elongatus. NCBI lineage: Eukaryota > Metazoa > Arthropoda > Insecta > Coleoptera > Cleridae > Tillus > Tillus elongatus. Next base: position 35,030,953 of record OZ023266.1, on the reverse strand, counting down.
ATATAAACATATAAAAATTGAAACTGACCCCGGATATGGGTTCTAGGGGTCCTAGTTCGCGCTCATTTGCAACATTTTTTGCAAAGTCTCACCATCGATACCTCTCTATTAGTGAATTTTTTAAAATAAAAATTCACTAAAAACTCGGAAACCAATATGTTTGTAACAGGATTTTTTGACATTTCTGTTATGACGAAACGCTTATTTTGTATTCAGAAGGTAACGTGCTGTCCACCTGGTCAACCAGTGACAGAATACGTGAATATTGACTTCCATTTAGCTTTGTTGTATAGCATGTGGTACCGTTCGAAATTTTTATGTTCACGTAAAACCCTACTGTGCCTCAATATCTGTTGACTATTCACTGTTGACGTTTATCTCTAATCTCGTCACAAACGCGAAGAAAATTACAAGAACTCCATGTTTTGTTTAGCAAATGGCTTGTTGAATAGGTATAGCAGCAATACGTTCAGGTTTACCTACATAAACACGAATTAATTAGGGTTTTGTTGTTAAAAATCGTTTATAATGTGAATGCTGGAAAATATCTCACGGTTTCTGATTTCTCTTTCACGAAATACAGTCACTTTTTAAAACTTATACACACGCACAGCGGGAAATTAAATTCGTTGATTTTAACGCTTAAAAAATGCATTACAATCAGACTTGGTTGTTAAGATTTAAAAAGGTCGGGACGCAGCAAGTGTGTTATGGTAGTGAATTTTCATAAAAATGTTTTTAATAGCAAATATGTGTGTATTTTTTTTTTCAGAAAGCAGGCATCAAATTTGATTGCCAGTATAACATATATAGTAAAAACAATCTGCCATGTTTCATCAAAATAACTTGATTGCTTGAAAACGTACAGAAATTTTCAAAAGTAAACTTGAAGTGTAACCGAAAAAATCCGTTTCTTGGTCAACCTTATAGGTTAATAGCAAATTGAGCTTTTCAAATATGAAGCATTTAATCAAAATTCGCAACCATAACGCACTTGCTACCTCCAGAATTTCTTAACTTACAAACATGCATTATATTTCGATGGAAAATGCAAAAACATAAGGCGTTTTCGACTAAAAAAATATTATTTGTATAACCAACGACTTATGGGCCACCCTGTGATTGTCGCAACAATTTTTTAAGATGTAGCTCAAAACACCGTATAATTAATGTATACAATATTTTTTCATATCTTGTATAATAACGGATATATTGAGCTTTATTGATTTTTTACGAAAATTCGACAAAAATTATATACCATTAAACGATGAACTCTATAGCCAGGGCTACTTCCAAGCATCAGAGAAAGGGTCTATTTGAAATGAATTTTCTAAAAATATTTTAGTAAAATGAAGGACAATGACGGTTGAAACTAAGACTTCGGTGTTTGTAAAACATTCTTCTTGAGACATTTTCTTTCCATAGCCCGTATTAGATTCAAGTTCTTTGCCTAAATGTTGCGAATTTTGACGTTTTAAATTGTCACCTTGACGCTTTGAGGAAAACCCCAATTTATTTTTCTTTAAATGCCCATAACTTTGTTTTTTGACCTACAGAGCTAAATTTTGGTAGGTAGCACACCTATAACGATATAAACCAGCTTACCAAATTTGGTTGCCCTTACTTTGTTAATCTTGGAGATATAAATTTTTTCGAAAGAAAACACAAAATTTTCCGGGAAAATCTCGGCGGATTTTCCTGGCTAACGAACTTATCCAAGCCACTTGCGAAAGGAAGGTACTCACCAATTGTGACGTTTAAAATCGCGATTTTGACGTTTTGAGGAAAACCCAAATTTATTTTTCTTTGAATACCTGTAACTTTTTTGTTCTTTAACCTACGGAGCTAAATTTTGGTAGGTAACTTGCCTATAATGATAGAAACCCGCGTATGAAATCTTGTTGCCCTTACTTTGTTAATTTTGGAGATATAATTTTTTTTCATTTTTTTCGAAAGAAAACAAAAAAAATTCCGGGAAAGCCTCGGCGAATTTTCCTGGCTAACGAACTTATCCAAGCCACTTGCGAAAGGAAGGTACTCACCAAGTTTTATCAAAATCGGTCCATTATTTTTTAAGTTATAGGTGTGACACATAATATATATATATATATATATATATATATATATATATATATATATATATATATATATATATATATATATATATATATATATATATATATATATATATATATATATATATAAACATATAAAGTCTGAAACTGACCTGGGATTGGGGTTCCGGGGGTCCTAAGTAGCGTTCATTTGAAGAAATTTTTTCAAAATTCAAAAGTCGGGATCTCCTCATTAGTGAATTTTTTTAAAGAAAATTCACTAAAAGTCTGGACGCAGCAAGTGCGTTATGATAGTGAATTTTCGTAGAAAAAATTCACCAATGGGGAGATCACGACTTTTGAATTTTGAAAAAAAATTTGCAAATGAGCGCGAACTAGGACCCCTAGAACCCATATCCGGGGTCAGTTTCAATTTTTAGATGTTTATATATATATATATATATATATATATATATATATATATATATATATATATATATATATATATATATATATATATATATATATATATATATATATAAAATAAGGGGCCGATTTGGATAAAACTTGGCGTGTACCTTCCTCTTGTAAATGGCTTGGATAAGTTTGTTAGTCAGGAAAATTGGACAAGGTTTTTCGGGAAAATTTTGAGTTTTCAATCGAAAAAAATTTTTATCTCAAAAAATAAAAAAGTTATGATAACCAAATTTGGTAGGTAGGTTTACGATATAAAAAGTAAACTATACACCAAAATTTGGATTTCTATGTTACAAGAAAAAAAGTTATAGTAAAATATTTTGTGCCAGATCATTTCTATGAAAATTCACTACCATAACGCACTTGCTGCGTCCAGACTTTTTTTAATGAAAGCAAGTATCCCATTTGGTTACCAGTATAACCTATATGTATAGTGGAAGCAATGTAGCATACTTCATCAAAATAACTTTATTTTTTAAGTACAAAAATTTTCCGAAAATAAACTTAAAATGTTTCTAAAAAAACTGGTCCGATTTTCCTGGCCAACGAACTTCTTCAAGTTATTTACCCACCTCCCAAGATATAATTATTCACGAAAAGCTTTTCGGCAAAACTTACAACAAAATAAACATTTTTTCACGAAATTCCGAAAACCTTTTTTTTACGATAACTTATCAAACATTTATTTTAATTACCAAAATTTCACAAAAATTTTATAAACCAAAAAGAAAGTGTCTACGGGACCTCAATTTTTTTCACGAATAATATAAACGGAAACAGCTCTGAATGCGTCATTTTCATGGGACTCTGCTATATATTGGTAAAGACGCCGTATCATAATTTTTGATATATTATGCCAAAAATGTGAAACAATTGAAATAAGTCGAAAACAATTAACGTTATCAATTTTTTTTACAAATATGCATTATAATTCGATAGAAAATACAAAAATACAATAACATAAGAGGTGTTCGATTTAAACAAAGTCTGGACGCAGCAAGTGCGTTATGGTAGGGAATTTTCATTAAAATGTTTTTAATAGCAAATATGTGTGTTTTTTTTTTTAAAGAAAGCAGGCATCAAATTTGGTTACCAGTATAACCTATATAGTAAAAACAATGTGCCATGTTTCATTAAAATAACTTTATTGTTTGAAAATGTACAAAAACTTCCGAAAGCAAACTTAAAGTGTTCCAGACAAAACTGGTTTCTTGGTCAACCTTATAGGTTAGTAGCAAATTGAGCTATTCAAATTTGAAGCATTTAATGAAACTTCGCTACCATTACGCACTTTCTGCGTCCCGAATATTTTTTCTTACAAACATGCATTATATATCGATTGCAAATGCAAAAGTGCAATAACATAAGGCGTGTTCGACTAAAAAAAGGAAAATTTGTATCACCACCGCTTATGGGCCATGCTGTGATTGTAAAAATGATTATTTAAGATGTAGCTCAAGACACCCTATAATTAATGTATACAATTTTTTTTTCGTATCTTGTATAATAACGCATATATTAAGCTTATTGATTTTTTTACGAAAATTCGACAAAAATTATAGGATAAACTCTAAAGCTAACACTACTGTCAAAGCACCAGACAAAGGATATATTTGAAATTAATTTTCTGAAAATATTTTAGTAAAATGAAGGACAATGACAGTTGAAGCTAAGACTTCAGGGTTTGTAAAACATTCTCCTTGAGGCGTTTTCTTTCCATGGTCTGTATTAGTTTCAGGTTCTTTGCCTAAATGTTGCCAATTTTGACGTTTTAAATCGCGACTTCGACGTTTTCAGGAAAACCCCAAATTATTTTTCTTTGAATACCTATAACTTTTTTGTCTTTTTACCTACAGAGCTAAATGTTGGTAATTATTTTTTGAGTTATCGGTGTGATACGTGCGCGCGCACACACAAATATATATATATATATATATATATATATATATATATATATATATAAACATATAAAAAATGAAACTGACCCCGCGGATATGTGTTCTATGGGGCCTAATTAGCGCCCGTTTGAAGAAATTTTTTCAAAATTGAAAGGTCGGGATCTTCTCATTAGTGATTTTTTTAAAAGAAAATTCACTAAAAAGAAAATTTGTATCACCAACGACTTATGGGCCACCCTATGATTATCGAAATAATTTTGTAAGATGCAGCTCAAGATACCCCATAATTAACGTATACAATTTTGATATCCACACATCTTTTGTTTTTAGTGAATTTTCTTAAAAAAAATTCACTAATGAGGAGATCTCGACTTTCGAATTTTGAAAAAATTTCTTCAAATGAGCGCTATTTAAGACCCCCGGAACCCAAATCCGAGGTCAGTTTCAGACTTTATATGTATATATATATATATATATATATATATATATATATATATATATATATATATATATATATATATATATATATATATATATATATATATATATTATATATATATATATATATATATATATATATATATATATATATATTTATGTGTCACACCTATAACTTAAAAAATAATGGACCGATTTTAATAAAATTTGGCACATACCTTCCTTTCGCAAGTCGCTTGGATAAGTTCGTTAGCCAGGAAAATCCGCCGAAGTTTTCCCGGAAAATTTTGTGTTTTCTTTCGAAAAAAATCGAAAAAAATTTATATCTCCAAAATTAACAAAGTAAGGGCAACCAAATTTCATACGCGGGTTTATATCACTATAGGCAAGTTACCTACCAAAATTTAGCTCCGTAGATTAAATGACAAAAAAGTTACAGGCATTTAAAGAAAAATAAATTTGGGTTCTCCTCAAAACGTCAAAATCGCGATTTTAAACGTCAAAGTTGGTGAGTACATTCCTTTTGCAAGTGGCTTGGATGTGTTCGTTATCCAGAAAAATCCGACGAGGTTTTCCCGGAAAATGTTGAGTTTTTTTTCGAAAAAAATTTATATCTCCAAAATTAACAAAGTAAGGGCAACCAAATACGCGGGTTTATATCATTATAGGCAAGTTACCTACCAAAATTTAGCTCTGTAGGTCAAAAGACAAAAAAGTTATAGGCATTTAAACAAAAATATATTGGGGTTTTTCACAAAACGTTGCGATTTAAACGTCAAAATTGACAACATTTAGGAAAAGAACTTAAAAACAAAGTTATGGGCATTTAAAGAAAAATAAATTGGGGTTTTCCTCAAAGCGTCAAGGTGACAATTTAAAACCTCAAAATTCGCAATTTGCGATTTAAACGTCAAAATTGACAACATTTAGGCAAAGAACTTGAATCTAATACGGGCTATGGAAATAAAATGTCTCAAGAAGAATGTTTTACAAACCCTGAAGTCTTAGTTTCAACCGTCAATGTCCTTCATTTTAATAAAATGTTTCCAGAAAAGTCATTTCAAATAGACCCTTTCTCTGACGCTTGGCAGTAGTAGCCTTAGCTATAGAGTTTATCGTTAATAGTATATAATTTTTGTAGAATTTTCGTAAAAAAAAATCAATAAAGCTCAATATATCTGTTATTATACCAGATATGAAAAAAATTGTATATATTAATTATAGGGTGTCTTAAACTACATCTTAAAAATTTATTTCTACAATCACAGGCTGGCCCATAAGTCGTTGGTGATACAAATTTTCTTTTTTTTTTAATCAAACATGCCTTATGTTATTGCATTTTTGCATTTTCCATCGAAATATAATGCATGTTTGTAAGAACAAAAATTCTGGACGCAGTAAGTGCGTTATGGTAACGAATTTTGATCAAATGCTTAATATTTGAATAGCTCAATTTGCTATTAACCTATAAGGTTGACCAAAAAACGAGTTTTTTCGGGAACACTTTAAGTTTACTTTCGGAAATTTTTTTACATTTTCAAACAATAAAGTTATTTTGATGAAACATGGCACATTGTTTTTACTATATAGGTTATACTGGTAACCAAATTTGATGCCTGCTTTCTTAAAAAACACACATTATTGCTATTAAAAAATAGTTTTATGAAAATTCACTACCATAACGCACTTGCTGCGTCCAGAGATTTTGTGCATTTAATTGCCTATAACTGTTTTTCTTCTGGTTTCCATAATTTGTTTTTTTTTAAGTTTTTTTTTACACCACGAGAGCTTACAGCCTTAATAATATCGTACCGTGGGTGTCTACAAGGAGGAAAGAGGCAACTTGTTAATTCTGGACTTGAAGGTTTGGAGGTTCGGCATGTGCCGGCAAGGAATTCCACAGCTTGGAAGTCATCGGGACAAAAAAAACGGGCATAACAAGATGTTCCATGTCTGGTGACCTGGACAGTAAAAGGGTGCATTCGCTTTGTTCCCCTGGTAGATCTGTTGGGGGCAGTAGATGGAGGTACTATGGAAGAAAGCTCCTCTAAGCAGTGCCCGTGCAGATATATATAACGGCACGTCGGTGGGCTAGGGATGGCAGCCTTTGGGTGAGGGTAGGGTCACCGATGAGACGTATAGCTCTCTTCTGAATGGAGTCCAGGATAGCGAGTGTAGACGCGGCAGCAGCACCCCAGATGTGGGAGACGAGAGCATCTTTCGTACCTTTTTAGTTTTGAAAGTGATATCCGTCATTTTATGCGCGACATTGGGGACTGTTGGTGGTTGAACATTTGGAGGTGGGTTGAGAGTAGAATTGCTGGCTAACAACGAGGCAAAAAGTTCAGCCTTGCCCAGGCCGGTAAAAACAATTTGATTCCCTGAGACAAGAGGTGGGAACGTGCTCTTGCAGCAATTATTCCCAATAGATTAAGCAAGAGTCCAGAAGGTTTTGCTGCCGCTGGAGCTTAAGAGGACTTTGTTTTTGCTGTGGTTATTAAACGAGTTTTTTGCCTCAGAAAGAATGCGGACATAGCGGTTTCTTGCGTCGTTAAATGCTTGACGGTTTTCTTGACTGGGATTGTGTAGAAGCTTTTTGTGAGGTTTGACCTTTTCATGTCTGGCCTTGTCACAGGATTTAGAAAACCAGGGCTTTTGAGTGGCTGCAGAGGTTTTCTGTGTACGTGGAATAAATAATTCCATGCCAGCTTGGATAATTTCGGTGACGGGTTGCATTGGACAGGAAGCAGTGTCGATGCCGTGGTCTGCGCGACCCAGGGGGGCGGTGACTGATATCTTATAACAGTCAGGATTTGTAGTAAGAAGGAGATCCAAGGGATTTGAGCTGTATATTGGGATGCGAGGAAAGTATGTAGATTGCTGAACCATATTGGCTAAAGAATTGCTGACTGCAAAGGCCTCCGCTGCTCTTCCTTGTGGATCAGTTTTTGAAGATCCTAGCCATTCCTTATTATGGACATTGAAGTCACCAAGAATAGTGACCTCGGAGGAAGGATATTCAGAAATGAGATGGTCGATTTTTTCAAAAAGGTAGTCAAAGACCTGGACCAAGTTGTCAGAAGGTGACCGGTAAATGCAACAGATGAATTTAGTTGCCGCCCTGAGAGAGAGTCTTATCCATAGTATGTCTTTTCTTCCAGCTTCTAAATTTGGGAGTCTGGTGCAGGGTATATTGCTACGGACGTACACGCACTCGCCTCCATGCAATCTCAAGGAAGTAAGGAACTCATACCCCGGGAAATTAAGGTGATTATTGGCTGTTTTGGCACTGATTTGAGTTTCGGTGAGGAAGAGGAGTTGGGGCCTATTAGCCTGGAGGAAATGGTGGACGGAGTTCAGGTTAGAATTTTAGCCACATATATTTGAGAAGGATATGTTAAATCTTGATGCTGGCGCCCCCTGTACACCCCTCTCCCGGAGATCCGAATGGAGGGGTATTTTACCTCCGGAATATTTTGTACAAGGAGGAGCCATTATCATTTTTGCTTATAAGGGAAGCCGACTCATACACTAGAACGGGAAACGTTGGGATTTCACCGGCCCCTTGATGTAAGGGGTGGTACCTATTTACGGAAATATAAAAATTTTCCGAAAGAAAACACAACATTTTCCGGGAAAAACTGGGTCGATTTTCCTGGCTAACAAATTTATCCAAGCCATTTGCAAAAGGAAGTTAATCAAAATCGGCTCATTATTTTTTGAGTTATCAGTGTGATTTTTTTTAAGAAAATTCACTAAAAAGAAATATTTGTATTATCACATACTTTCATTGGCGTGTCCGTTTGTAACTTATATTACAGATGACTAGTATATGACGTTTTTGCCTACTTAGTAATTGAGATTTGTAAGCTGAGAAATATCAGTTTCGTTTTTACGCATTTCCTAATGCAGTAAACGTGATGTTTTGATGCTTTGTAACTGTCAGCAAATTCAGTGTTATGCTTTCCAGCTATCAGCAAAATCAATGTTCAAATTGTTAAATAAACATAGATACTACCCACGCTACTTTTGAATCACCGGGGGATAAGATTACGTCTTCAATATTTCATAAACAAATGTTATTGTACAAGGTTATCCAGGTTGATCGCCTGTTAGACATTTACGAAAAACCGTTCAAGCTACAAAATAAATAAGTCTGGACGCAGCAAGTGCGTTATGGTAGTGAACTTTCATATAAATGATCTGGCACCAATTTTTTTTTTTCTTGTAACATAGAAATATAAATTTTGGTATATAGTTTCCTTCCAATATCGTAAACGTACGCACTAAATTTGGTTACCATAGCTTTTCTATTTTTTAAGATAAATTTTTGCCGAAAGAAATCACAAAATTTTCCCGGAAAACCGGGTTCTATTATCCTGGCTAACGAACTTATCCAAGCCACTTACAAAAGAAAGGTATATGCCAAATTTTATCAAAATCGGAGCATTATTTTTTAGTTATCGGTGTGATACACACACACTAAATTCATCTGTTGCATTTACCGGTCACCTTCTGACAACAACTTTGTCCAGCTCTTTGACTACCTTTCTAAAAAAAACCGACCATCTGATTTCTGACTATCCTTCCTCCGAGGTCACTATTCTTGGTGACTTCAATGTCCATAATATGGAATGGCTAGGATCTTCAAAAACCGATCCACAAGGAAGAGCAGCGGAGGCCTTTGCAGTCAGCAATTCTTTAGCCAATATGGTTCAGCAACCTACTTACTTTCCTTGCATCCCAACACACAGCTCAAATCCCTTGGATCTCCTTACTGCAAATCCTGACTGCTATAAGATATCAGTCACCGCCCCCCTGGGTCGCTCAGACCACGGAATGGTCACTGCTTCCTGCGCAATGCAACCCCAAGTCACACAGTCATCACACCCACGTATCGTTTGGCACTACAACTCCGCGAACTGGGACGAAATGCGAGATTAATTTTCCTCATTTCCATGAGCATCTGTCTGCTTCTCTCATCCTGACCCCTGTGATATCTCCCAAACGTCACCGAAACTATCCAAGCTGGCATGGAATTATTTATTCCACGTACACAGAAAACCTCTGCAGCCACTCAAAAGCCCTGGTTCTCTAAATCCTGTGACAAGGTCAGGTCAGGTCAGGTCAGGAAAAGGTCAAAGCTCACAAAAAGCTTCTACACAATCCCAGTCAAGAAAACCGTCGAGCATTTAACGACGCAAGAAACCGCTATGTCCGCATTCTTTCTGAGGAAAAAAACTCGTTTAATAACCACATCAAAAACAAAGTCCTCTTAAGCTCCAGCGGCAGCAAACCCTTCTGGACTCTTGCTAAATCTATTGGGAATAATTTCTGCAAGAGCACATTCCCACCTCTTGTCTTTGGGGATGAAATTGTTTCTACCGCTCTGGGCAAGGCTGAACTTTTTGCCTCGTTGTTCGCCGGCAATTCTACTCTCAATCCACATCTAAATGTTCAACCACTAACAGTCCCCAATGTCGCGCATAAAATGACGGATATCATTTTCAAAACTAAAAAGTCAAGAAAGATGCTCTCTTCTCTTAATGCCAGGAAAGACTCTGGCCTTGACGAGATCCCAGCAATTGTTCTCAAAAAATGCGCACCAGAACTTGCTCCTGTCCCGAATCGTCTGTCTCAGACATCTTACAATAGAGGCATATTCCCTAGTAACTGAAAAACTGTTCGAGTACAACCCGTTCCTAAGAAAGGATCCAAAGCGCTTCCTAGCAACTACATGCCTATTTCTCTCATTTCAGTCGTCTCTAAAGTGATGAAAAGTATATAAACACCGAATTACTAAAATTTATTGAAAAACACAGTCTAATCCACGACAGGCAGTATGGATTTCATCAGCGCAGATCAACTGCCGACCTCCTTTGCCTTGTCATCCATTCTTGGAGCAAGTCTATGGAACTACACGGTGAATCCCAGATTATAGGCATTTATTCAGACGTAATTTCAGGTCGTATCGTAGATTATTTATGTTTATTTACGAAAAAAGTTGAGATTTACTGAACCAATTGAATTGAAATTTGGTATATAGGACCACTTATACGATATCTACGTGCGTGTAAAGTTTTAATTTCAACTTTTCTGTAATTTAAGATATTACGTCTTCAAAAAGTTTTTCGCATTTTTTTCAGAAAGTATTTCAATGCCAAAACTATCTAACGAACTCATCCAAGCTATCAACAAGATGAAGGCAATAGCCAAATTTGGTTTCGATTGGTCAAGTATTTTTGGGTTATGTGTGGGGTATATATATATATATATATATATATATATATATATATATATATATATATATATATATATATATATATATATATATTATAAACACATAAACATTCAAACGGACGTTGGATATGGGTTCTAGGGGCCCAAATTCGCGCGCATTTGAAAAATATTTTCGAAAGTCTTACCATTGATACCTCTATTAGTAAATTCTCTTAATGAAAATTCTGTAAACACTCAGCAAGCATTGGAATATTTATGGAAGCTTACATAGACTATATGACTCATCTCTTTCTTTTTATCAATATGTACTTAAACATGTAGAATAGAAAACCAAATCTTTTAATTTGAGCATTTGGTTTTAATTTAAGCTATTAAATCTTTCTGCAAATTTGTGGTATACCTAAGGATTTATTAGGAATGTGGAGATAATCATTCTGTTTTATTTACTTTTGTGAATAAGTTTGAAGGAATTCAATTTGGGTTTTAAATTAATCTATATTACTAAAGCAGCAAGGAAAAAAAGCATCAGATTTTGACAGTAAACGGATGAATGTGAATAATGTTGAAAATTGTTGGATTTTGATGGGTCAAAAAGTGTCCGAGGCGGACGTGATGGACCCAGGCAGAGCGGTGAGGAGCGACACGGGGGCCCGAATAAGCAGTTTTTTTAGAACGTCGCCGGGAGCGAACAGAAAACTGCAGGAGAAAACGGCCCGCCCGGAACGTAAAGGGGCGAATCTTATATCTATATCTTAGTTTGGGGGTGTTGGGGTGAAACAAATTGGAGAAACAAGAACAAAAATTATATTTTCGACCTAAAAAGGTGCTCCGATGACGGGTCTATCTACTCTAAAGATACGGCACTGCGAAACGCACCATTACCATAAACGGAATCTCCAGAAAACTTTACATCGAGCAGGCCGGTTTTTTTATTCTTTTAAGAGTCGAGGGGATTTTTTTATTAAACATCAAAGTTGAAGAACTTTATGAAGAGCGGCTGGTTTGCGTGAAATTAGTCCGGCTTAAACAAATCACGCCAGTGCATTTTTGACAGGGAGGGTTTAAACATTATTTGCTCAAACGTCAAAATTTGCCACACTTTCCACGCTAAACACCACGTGTACGTTACGTCCGAAATTAATATAGTGTCCGATTACCCTCGATTGACTATTAAAGATTTCATTTTTATCCACAGATTGGGTTAATTGATTCCCTTTGCAAGTGGCTTGGATAAGTTCGTTACCCAGGAAAATCGTCCCAGGTTTTCCCGGAAAATTTTGTGTTTCCTTTCGGAAAAAAATATATCTCAGGAAATAACAAAGTAAGGGCAACAAAATTTGGTACGCGTTATTGTATTTTTTTTTTTTTTTTTATATAAAACTCTTTATTTACAATAAAGTAAGGTACATATTTCTCAAAATAAATCAAAAAGTAAATTCCTACATTTTAAACGTATAAATTAAAATATTTCCTACTTAATAAATTAACCTTTTTCTTGTTATCTTAGTATCTGTTGATATTGTCTTATCCTGTCTTTCAGTAACTCAATAAACACATTTAACTTCACATGGTTGTCAGATTCAAATATTGTATAGTTAATTAAGGAGGCAATCACAATAACAGCAATATTATTTTGCCATGAATCAAATTTATAATCTAAGCTTAGCAGTAAACTTAGGTCCAGTTTTTCTATAAGTGTCTCTGCTCTGATAAATTCCAAACTATACTCTGTTATTTTTAACCATTCACTACCACACGTTAATCTATGGACTAAGGTGTCTGGATACAATTTGCATCTTCTACAATTTGGTGAATTACTGAGACCAATTTTATGTAAAAAAATCTGAGAGGTAAATGAGTTATGCACAATACCGTACAGAAGGCTTTTTTCTTGATGTGACAAGTATTGATTATTGACATTTTTCCAGAGCTGATTATTTCTGTTGTCTGGTTTTCTTTTCCCTCTCATGATATCCCAATAAACTATTTTTGTTGTAGTGCTCTGAAAATCAGTTATCTCTAGATAGGCCATCTCCTCAAAGATTCGGCGAATGTGTGGTGCTTGGTGAGGAACCTGAGCAGGAAAGGGTGGGTTTCCAGGGCACAGTACAGAGCACTTTAAATATTCAAACATGTCAGGACTGTCTTTTACTGATTTTATCGTTCTAGCTATTAGTAATGCATTGCACTTACTTAAAGGATCTATCAGTCCTAGACCACCCTTCTGTTTCGGCTGTATTAGTGTTTCTCTGGATATCCTGTTGATTTTTCCGGCCCAGATGAACTTCCCACACATCCCAGCCACCCTTTTTGCTGCTAACTTTGGAATAGGCAAAACTTGTGCCAAATACCACATTTTGGACATTGCGTATGTATTAACAAAAAACACTTTTTGATACAAGCTGAAATTTCGAGATTTATTAGATGCTATCACTTGCTGCAACTTGTTCACTGCATTGTACCAATTGTTGTTAATCATTTGGTGTACATTACTGCAATAGCTTATTCCAAGGATGTTAATTGAATTTTCTATGCTAAACCAGCCTGCATTTGAGATATCCGCGTTTGCATTTGCTCTACCCAACTTTACTGCTTTACATTTACTGGTGTTCAGCACTGCACCTGATATGTTTGTATACAAATCAATTGCGTTTTGGATCTTACTGATTTCATCACATTTTCGTATTTGCAGTGTCACATCATCTGCGTAAGCATGTACTTCTACATTTTGGGAACTCAGATTCTGTAAAAAGGGTTCAAGACTAATTACAAACAACACCATTGAAAGTGGGCACCCTTGTCTAACGCCATTATTAATCCTTATGGGGTCTGAAATACCTCCGTTTATCTGGATGACTGAAGTAGCTCCTGTATAGATATTCTTTAAAATTTGTATTATCGACTGATCAAAGCCAAACTTTTCGAGTACTTCCCACAAATACTGATGACTGACTCTGTCAAAAGCATGATCAAAATCCAAGCTAAGAAGTATTTGAAATTTTCCATCCATTGCTCTTGCTGCCACTGTTTCCCTGAGATTAACGAGCACCTCAAAAATCGAACCATCTTTTTTACAGCCAGCTTGCTTGCTAGTTATTATTTCGCTTAGATGTTCCGCTATTCGTTGCTTCATGCATTTCATAAAGATTTTGTAGTCTGTGTTCAACATGGAAATTGGCCTAAAATCATTTACGTGCTCTGCGTTGCCTACTTTTGGTATCAACACCATTACTCCCTTTTTAAATTCACTTGGGATTTCTACTCCCCTAATTATTTCATTCAAAACTTCAGTTAATTCGTTTTTGATTATGCCCCAGTATGATACATAAAACTCCAGAGTCAGGCCGTCTATACCTGGTGATTTGTTTTTTGTGCATTGTTGTAATGTATCCCAAACTTCATCTTCCGTTATGTTTTCCAGTATTTGCTTGTTTGCTTTATCCGATAGCTGATTTTTAAAGTTTCCATGTATAGCCTGTTTATTAACCTGATATTGTTGGCTTTCATAAAGTTTGGAAAAGTATTCACAAAATTGTTGCTTTATCTTTTGTTTATCTTCTTCATAACTGCTTCCTTGTTTAATTTTGCTTATATTTTTCTGTTGTATGGCTTTATTTTCTTTCATTATATGAAAAATCGAAATTTGTTCATTGTGGACGTATCTGGTATTTTTCGTTACACTTTTATATCTACGTAAAAGTTTATTTTGATGTTTTAGTAGCAGGGCTTTGTATTTCTTGATTTCTATGTAAGTTGCCTCTTCATTGGGATCTTTATCGTTGCAACATTTAAGACAAGATTGATAAAATTCTATAGTTTTCTTCTCTGCACTTCTTTTCATTTTAGTTTGCCATTTAAAAAACGATTGTATTTTCATTTTTGCAAAATTTGTCCACCACACGATTGTAGAAGAATATCTGTTTTTTGTCCTTTTCCAGGAATTCCAGTTTGACTGAAACATGTCTTTTACGTTTCTGTCACCAAGAATGTCATTCTCTATTTTCCACAAATATGTATAGGATGATTTTATTCTTCGGTCTGACATTTCAATCGATATTAGCACTGCAGAGTGGTCAGAGAATGGCACCGGAAGTGTTTTGCTTGATTTTAACTTTATGACAGCTCCCTGATCAATGTATATTCTGTCCAGCCTTGAAGCTCCTTTTTTATAAAAATATGTATAACCAGGTGTAGCATTCTTGTTTGTCCAGCAGTCTTTTAAACTAAAGCATTGTAGAAGGGAGTTCAGTGCACTACAAAAGTTGTACGAACTTGGATTTGATGTTTCGTTTTTATTTACAGTACAATTAAAATCTCCCCCAATTAATATATTTTCTCTTTTATCTGTCAGTAATGTTGGCAATTCATTTGCAAAAAACTGATGCCTCTCCCCTTTGTTTTGATTTCCGCTTGGTGCATATATATTAACTATTTTGAAGCTTCCTACATTTAGGCTAATTCCTCTTGAATTTTCTAAATATTTCGCATGTGAAACCTGAATGTGTTCTTTTAAAAGAATTGCAGTGCCCCTCTTGTTTTCATCTACATTTATCAGAGCTTTGTAGCCTTGAATAAAACTAAAATCTAAGATAGAGACTTCCTGTAACAGCATGATATCTATACTGTGCCTGTGTATAAACTGTTTGAGCATATGCAGTTTTAAGGTGGAAGAAATTGTACATAAATTTAGTGTTCCTATGACATAACTAATAGCTGGTAGTGACATTAGTTTTACCTTTTATTCGTCTTGTGACTCGGACGAAACCGTGGTTTCTTCCATATCCTGATGAGGTGTCGCTTCCTTTTCAAAAACTATTGGATGACTTTCATTCTGGACGATCAGTCCATCCATTAGATCTAACCAGGATGTGTCTACTTTTTTCTTCGCAACCCGCGCATTTTCACCTGTCTCACTCATTTCTTCACTAGATAACCTTACCAGGGCTTTTCTCTTTCGATTTTCCTCCTCCTCTTGATATGATATTACGGGTCCAGCGTTGCTTTTTGAATTAGTTACTTCTGTTTGTTCAGGTTTGGTTTTTCTGTCATTTTTATTCTTACCAGTTTCATTTTCCTTTCTACCAATTTCTCCAGAACCACAATTGACATTGTCTATTTTTATGTTTTCTAAAATAAGAAACTTTTTGGACGTTTCTTCACTAGTTTGCTTTTGGAGGGGTTTCGCTACAATAGTTGTGTCTTTCCTCGGTGCTATGGGATCACTTTCTTGTCTGTCACCTCTCAAGGCTCCAGCGTAATTTCGACCTAGTCTTGAATTTATTTGAAAAGTACAGTCTCGTGCCTCATGTTCAAGAGAGTTACACTTTCTGCATGTTCTCTGTTGACCTACATATGTTATCCAATACTGACGTGCCCCTATAAATATATATGATGGGATAGGCCTTTTGATCTCCATTTTAACTGATTTGATCTCGTTATAGCATTTATAAGGTAGATTAGTCCATACATTATTCTTAATACTTTCTACCGCACCATATTGCAACAGTGTTTTCTTTATATCAAAATCTGACACTTCGATCGGGATTCTATGTATTCTTACAATTTGTTTGTTGCTTTCATTTAGAATTTTTACTTTGTAAGTTTTATCTTCCTCAGTATCAGTATACAGAAGTTTATCTTCAAAATTTTCAAATATCCTTTCAAATAGCTCATTCGAATCGACTTTTATCAATACTTTTTCATTTTGTATACCTATCGATACAACATTTTCTGGTCTTAATTTTAATGAAATCATAATATATTTATGATATTCCTCAGCTGACAGTTTTCTGTTTACTTCCGAAAAATCCAGGCTAAATGTATTCACTCTCATTTTGATACTGCACTTTATACCGACAATAAACTATTGCACTTGTCACCTGCAAATACCGCACACGTCCGATGCGTGGTACGTCCCACGCCGGACTCCATATTAAAAAGAGCGAACTATGTACCGAAATCTAGGTCTGTAAGTTTAAAGACACAAAAGTTATGGGCAGTTAAAGAAAAAAAATGGAGCTTTCCTCAAAACGTCAACGTCGCCATTTGAAATGTCAAAAATCGCAAGATTTAGGTAAAGAACCTGAAACAAATACGGATTATCTAAAGAAAATGTCGCAAGAAGAGTGTTCTACAAACCCTTACGTTTCAGCTTCAACCGTCATTGTTCTTCATTTTACTAAAATATTTACAGATAATTCATTTTAAATAGACCCTTTCTCTGATGTTTTGGCTGTAGGTTTGCTTTTCCTGTAGGTTTAGTTATGTTTATGGTTTAACGGTCTACAATTTTTAGCTAATTTTCGTAAAAAAATGTCGTTAATGAGACCACGACTTTTGAATTCTAAAAAGATTTCTTCAAATGAGCGCAAACTAGGCCCGCAAGACACCATATCCGGGTTTACTTTCAGTTTTTATCTGTTTACGTATATACAGGTGACGCATTTCCACGGTAAAGCTCAATATAATTGTTATTATACAAGATACGAGAAAAAATTGTATACGTTAATTATAGTGTCTTAAGTTGCATCTTTTTAAAATATTTTGACAACCACAGGGTGGTCCATAAGTCGTTGGTGATCCATACAATTTTTGTAAGAAAAAAAATCGAGACGCAGTATGTGCGTTTTGGTAGCGAATTTTCATTAAATCCTTCAAATTTCAATAACTCAATTTGCTATTAATCTAAGTTTTGTTTGCTGGGAAACCAGCATTTTAAGTTTATTTTCGGAACTTTTTTGTACAATTTCAAACAACAAGTAATTTTGATAAAATATGGTACATTGTTTCTACTATATAGGTTATACCGGTAACCAGATTGATGCCTGCTTGCATTAGAGGGACATATTGACTACTAAAAATATTTTTATAGAAATTCACTTCCATAACGCATGCTGCGCCCAGACTTTTTTTTACTGAATCATAACTCCGAGAATATACGAAATAACCACCTTTGTATCAGGCCTCATGATATTCATACCCAGGATTTAAGTTCAACAACACACCACGAGGGCTTACAGCCTAAATACTATCGTACCGTGGGTGTCGACAAGGAGGAAAGGGACAACTTGTCAATTCTGTACTTGAAGGTTTGGAGGTTTGGGGGAGAAGGAAAAACAGTGCCGGCAAGAAATTCCACAACTTGGAAGTCCTAGGGACAAAAGAACGGGCATAACAAGATGTTATATGTCTGGTGACCTGGACAGTAAAAGGGTGCATTCGCTCTGTTCCCCTGGTAGATCTGTTGGGGGCAGCAGGTGGAGGAACTATGAAAGAAAGCTCCTCTGAGCAGTGCCCGTGCAGATATCTATAAAAGAGAGAGAGGCTACCAACGGCACGTCAGTGGGCAAGGGATGACAGCCTTTGGGTGAGGGTAGGGTCACCGATGAGACGTATAGCTGTCTTCTGAATGGAGTCCAGGATAGCGAGTGTAGAAGTGGCAGCAGCACCCCAGATATGGGAGCAGTATTCGAGGTTTGGTCTTATTTGTGAAGTATATAAGGTATAGAGATTAGCTGGTAAAAACTATTTGCGAGCCCGGAAGAGGAAACCTCATTTCTTAGCAGTCGCTTCTGCAATTGATGTGACATGTTGGTGCCAATTGAGATTTCGATCCGCAGAAATGCCCACAAGCGAAAAGGACTCATTACTTTGAATAACTTGGTTGTTTATTGTGATGGGTCTAGCGCTGGTGTATCTCTTATGAGACAGAAAGCAAGACTGTGATTTGGTGGGGTTGAATTGTACAAGATTTCTACTTCCCCAGTCTAATATTTTTTGGAGATCCACGGAGATAGAACCCTCTATGAGTCTGCAATCCTCATCTAATTGGGCTAAAGAGACAGGCTTAGAATATTGTATATTTGAGTGGAGGGTGCTGTCGTCCGCGTAACTGTGAACTGGGTGGGATGTGCTAGAGAGGAGGTCATTGATGTGGAGAAGAAACAAAGTAGGGGCTAAAGCTGAACCCTGAGGAACTCCTGCATTAATTGGATACAGTTTAGAGGAATGGCCATCCACGGCAACAAAAATGCTCCGGTTGGAGAGGTTTGCTGTCCACGTACAGAGTTTTGGTGGTAGGCCATAGGCCGGTAGTTTATTAAGCAGCGCTGCGTGCCAGACCTGTTCGAATGCTTTGGATATGCCTAGAGCGACAATCTGGGATTCACCGTGTAGTGCAATAGACTTGTTCCAAGAATGCAAGATACGGTATATGTGGTGACACTGCGGAGGGAAAGGAATTTGGGTCCAAGTTAGAACTAGGAAATGAAGTTGTTTGTCTTGGTGATCGTGATAAACAGTTCAAATTAACGTTCAATCTTGTAGTTAAATTTAATTGTAAAGTTGTCTTTCAGCTACCTCAGCAAAACATTTTCCTTTTCTTGTTTTTGCCAAGTTGAAGTTTTGTAGTTTTTTTTTTGTTTTTTTGTTAATTAAGTAGTTGCTTAGCTTACGCAGATTTCACTAGAGCTCTAGACTGCTGTATTAGAAGAATCTAAGTAATATATTGAATTTCAGTGTAACCTTACATCAGTGGGTTCTATAGAAGATTGCCGACGAGAAATACTGGAAGCCAAAAGAAAGCATGAAGATTAAGGGCGTGGCAGTAGCGGCTCGTGCCTTAATGCATTGGGGATGCGCAAGGAAAAAAGTTCGGGGCGCAGCAAGTGCGTTATGGTAGTGAATTTTTATTAAATGCTTCAAATTTGAATAATTCAAGTTTCTACGAACTTAGAAAGTTGTAGTGTATGGTAGGGTCTTACTCAGGGCAACATATCCACCAAATTTCATCAAATTAACTTTGTAATTTTCGCAAAAAAAAATTTTCTTCAAAAGAAAACTCAAAATTCGAATAACTCAATTTTCTAAAAATGTAGAAAGTTGAATTATAGTGTGTAGTAAGGTCTTTTACAAGGCAACATATCCACTAAATTTCATTAAAATACCTTTGTAATTTTCGGAGAAAAAATTTTTTTTAAACTAAACTCAACATATAAAAATTGAAACTGACCCCGGATATGGGTTCTAGGGGTCCTAGTTCGCGCTGATTTAAAAAAATTTTTGCAAAGGCTCTCCATCGATATCTCTTTATTAGTGAATTTTTTAAAATAAAAATTCACTAAAAATGAAGGGCTCGCCTATTTTTTTCCCGAAAATGTATTATAAAGAAACCTACTTACTAAACTTAATAATTATTAACTACTTACCTAGTTTTCCTTTAGTTAGTTATACGTTATAGTAGTTAAAAAGTCTCTTAAAAAGTTAACCTTTAAATTTAAAATATCCACTGAATTAAACACAGTATCACAATTATTTTGTCCACTTATTAAGCAATCCGAAGTAGTGGCCATCATAATAATAATTGTCTTGTTAGAACATGTAAACAACAACGAAATAATCTAATTAAAAATCAATCCGACGCGAAGACCAAAATTACTAGGTAGTGGGTACACAAGCTCTGCGAAAAGTCCCTTACAAACTGTGTAATTTTATAGCGCACAACAGATTGCTTATTTGGTCGTTTCCGACGATGATCGGCGATCATTTCGCACTGAAGTATCGCATTTCCTGAGAGCGCCGAAAAATACACACCGCCGCCCGACTGCTTTATATGGATATGGATGTATATAACGTTTGCAACGATTAAAACTATACTTATTCTGATTCTGTATTCTGTATTAATGGCTGCCGACTTTTTGCGATCCTCGATATACTAATTTTGTTTGTTGAATGCAGGAGGTAAAAAAGTTAATAAAAATTTATTAAAATATAGCATAGCAAAAATATTGTTTTTTCCACGGCAGGCGGCAGTGCGCGCGCACGGGCGTACATTTTGAGGAGCCGCCCCTGGGACATGGCGTTGCTATATTTATGCAAGCTACAATTATGCTTACAAAAATATATAAATTGCAGACGATCCACCACCAATTTTAATTTATTATGTGCCCGTATCTTGTTACTTAATAGTTAATAGTCAATTGAAATTCATCGTACCATTAAATGGAAATCTAATAAAAATGCAGGACTTAATAGATCACGTCATGTGTCAAAATCTATGCGTGAATACGCGTCAGGAAATAAAACACACATTTCCCTTAGCAAAGCAATTTTCTATAAATTCTATCACGCCCGATATAGTTAGTATATGATATGAAACAATAATATATCAGGTACTTTCTAACGTCAAAGCACACGGTGCTGATGCATAACATCGTTTGCATTAACGTCGAGAATAGATCTAGGCAGTTATATCTGAAAATTAACTATAAGAGAGTGAAAGGGAGAGTAAAAGTAATAATGGTGAAAGAGGTAAAGTAAAAGAAATGAGAAGAAATTTCGGAGAAAATAGAATGAAATGTAGTTAAAAAAAGAAAGATAACTAACAATTTTACGTGAAGGTGAAAAGTCCTACGTTCCTTAACAATATCACTAATACTAGGAGGTTTTTACAATAGAAAAAAAATATTGAACATAGTTACATATTAGTATGAAAGGCTTACTCTTCCTGACAAATATTATTTTATTACCTTACGCGTTTCGGATGTGAGACAGCCATCTTCAGAGTACAATTGAACAATACAATAAATGGTTTATTAGAAACATTGTTTCTGGTAGATATTGTGTGCTGAGATGTAGAACTCACTCATTACAAAACATCATCAAAGTTACTATATCAAATTAGAAGATTATAACAATGTTAAAACATGCAAAACAGCGTCAAGACATAAAATACGCTACAAATTAAAAGTCACAAAGAATTGAGAGACTGAAAGCAACAGTTGCTAGCAGACCCTAGAACTGAGAAGACCTTTAAGAGAATATCATAAATTCATTGATTGTTGTTGCCCTTACCTGGTGAAACTTGTCCATACTACATACAGACTTGGAGACTACTTCTCTGGCTTCACTGTTGGTTTTTGTAGGTGAAGGACGTAGCCAGCGCGTGAGCTAACTGGAGCAAGTGGCCCTTGGAATTCTGGAAGTTCTAGGATGTTCTTCAACGTTTCTGTGACTATAGTTTCGCTGCTTGACAGCATTCTCAGACAGATTAAAATTGAATTAGTATGAAATCATGCAACTACAAATAAAGATCTGTTGCTATGTTATGATATGATGTTTTGATCAAAAAAAAATTTTTCATTTTGATAAATTTTTTTGATCAAAACATCATAGTCAGCAATTCTTTAGCCAATATGGTTCAGCAACCTACTTACTTTCCTCGCATCCCAACACACAGCTCAAATCCCTTGGATCTCCTTCTTACTACAAAACCTGAATGCTATAAGACATCAGTCACCGCTCCCCTAGGTCGGTCAGACAACGGCATGGTCACTGCTTCCTGCGCAATGCAACCCGAGGTCACACAGCCATCACACCCACGTATCGTTTGGCACTACAACTCCGCGAACTGGGACGAAATGCGGGATTACTTTACCTCATTTTCATGGGCTTCTGTCTGCTTCTCTCATCCTGACTCCTCTGATATCTCACAAAACGTCACCGATATCATCCAATCATCCATGGGATTATTTATTCCACGTACACAGAAAACCTCTTCAGCCACTCAAAAGCCCTGATTCTCTAAATCCTGTGACAAGGCCAGACTTGAAAAGGTCAAAGCTCACAAAACGCTTCTACACAATCTCAGTCAAGAAAACCGTCAAGCATTTAACGAGGCAAGAAACCCCTATGTCCGCATTCTTTCTGAGGCAAAAAAACTCGTTTAATAACCACATCAAAAATAAAGTCCTCTCAAGCTCCAAATGCAGCAAACCCTTCTAAACTGTTGCTAAATCTATTCGGAATAATTTCTGTAAGAGCACGTTTCCACCTCTTGTTTCAAGGGATGAAATTGTTTCTACCGCCCTGGGCAAGGCTGAACTTTTTACCTCGTTGTTCGCCGGCAATTCTACTGTCAACCCACCTCCAAATGTTCAGCCACCAACAGTCCCCAATGTCGCACATAAAATGACGGATATCATTTTCAAAACAAAAAGGTACGAAAGATGCTCGCTTCTCTTAATACTAGGAAAGCCTCTGGCCTTGACGAGATCTCAGCAGTTGTTCTCAAAAAATGCGCACCAGAACTTGCTCCTGTCCTGACTCGTCTGTTTCAGACATCTTACAATAGAGGCATATTCCCTAGTAACTGGAAAACTGCTCGAGTACAACCCGTCCCCAAGAAAGGATCCAAAGCGCTCCCTAGCAACTACAGGTCTATTTCTCTCCTTTCAGTCATCTCTAAAGTGATGGAAAAGTATATAAACACCGAATTACTAAAATGTCTGGAAAAACACAGTCTAATCCACGACAGGCAGTATGGATTCCGTCAGCGCAGGTCAACTGCCGACCTTCTTTCCTTTGTCACCCATTCTTGAAACAAGTCTATGGAACTACACGGTGAATCCCAGATTGTCGCTCTAGACATATCCAATGCATTCGACCTGGTCTGGCACGCAGCGCTGCCTAATAAACTTTCGGTGTATGGCCTACCACCAAAACTCTGTACCTGGACAGCAAATTTCCTCTCCAACCGGAACATTTCTGTTGTCGTGGATGGCCATTTCTCTAAACTGTATCCAATTAATGCAGGAGTCACTCAAGGTTCAGCTTTAGTCCCTACTTTGTTTCTTCTCCACATCAATGACCTCCTCTCTAGCACATCCAACCCAGTTCACAGTTACGCGGATGACAGCACCCTCCACTTAAATATACAATATTCTACGCCTGTCTCTCGAGCCCAATTAGATGAGGATCGCAGACTCATGGAGGGTTCTGTCTCTGTGGATCTCAAAAAAAAAATATTTCTGTGAATCGAAATCTCAATTGGCACCAACATGTCACATCAATTGCAGAAGCGGCTGCTAAAAAATTAGGTTTCCTCTTCCGGGCTCGCAAATACTTTTCACCAGCTAATCTCTATACCTTATATACTTCACAAATAAGACCAAACATCTAAAACTGCTCCCACATCTGGGGTGTCGCTGCTGCTTCTACACTCGGTATCCTGGACTCCATTCAGAAGAGAGCTATACGTCTCATCGGTGACCCTACCCTTACCCAAAGGCTGCCATCCCTTGCCCACCGATGTGCCGTTGGTGACCTCTCTCTTTTATAGATATCTGCACGGGCACTACTCAGGGGAGCTTTCTTCCATAGTTCCTCCACCTGCTGCCCCCAACAGATCTACCAGGGGAACAGAGCGAATGCACCTTTTTACTGTCCAAGTCACCAGACATAAAACATCTTGTTATGCCCGCTCTTTTCTCCCAAGGACTTCCAAGTTGTGATTCCACAACTTGGAAGTCCTTGTCCTTGTCCATGTGCCGGCAAGGAATTCTCCTTGCCGGCACATGTTTTCCTTCTCCGACCCTCCAAACCTTCAAGTCCAGAATTAACAAGTTGTCTCTTTCCTCCTTGTCGACACCCACGGTACGATAGTAAGTAGGCTGTGTGCCCTCGTGGTATGTTGTTGAAATAAAAAAAAATCGGGACGCAGCAGGTGCGTTATGGTAGTGAATTTTTATTAAATGTTTCAAACTTGAATAACTCAATTTTCTATAAGTTTAGAAAGTTTAGTTTTGGTATGTAGTAAGGTCTTTTGTAAGGCAAGATATCCACCAAACTTCATTAAAATAACTTTGTAATATTCGGAGAAAAAATTTTTTTCGAAAGAAAATTAAAAATTTGAATAACTCAATTTTCTATCAACTTAGAAAGTTGAATTTGGGTACGTAGTAAGGTCTCTTCCAAGGCAACACATCTACTAAATTTAATTAAAACAGCTTAATAATTTTCGCAGAAAAAATTATTTTTCGAACGAAAACTCAAAATTTGCCCGGAAAACCCTGTTAATTACTTTTTGAGTTAGCGGTTGGATATATATATATATGAATTGAAACTGACCCCGGATATCGGTTCTAGCGGTCCTAGTTCGTGCTCATTTGAAAAAAAAATTGCAAACTCTCACCATCGATACCTCTCTATAAGTGAATTTTTTTAAATAAAAATTCACTAAAAGGTATATCCCATATCTCTTTTAATGTTGACTTTTGGACTGGGGTAAATTTCGTTGAATTTCCACTGCTGCTCTGTGTACAATTACTTATAGACCACACTGTATACAAACTAACAACATAATTTGTCTTGATATGCGCAGCAAAGAAGAAATAAAAAAAGGAAATCGAGTGTACACAAACTAAAAGGTACTACACTATTTATACTTAAACTGGCAACACTGGCTGCATGAGTCGTTACAACTGGACCTCTAAAAAGACTGTAACTGCGGCAGAAGCAGAAGTCAATGGAAGCCGTGTGTGTTCAGGAAGAAACTATTGACTATTAATAACAACAATTGACTAAAAACGATGCGAGTTGTAAGGAAAAAAATAATTATACTACAGAGGTGTTAAATGATGATAAATTACAATAGGGTTATATATAATCGTAAATGCTGCCAATGATTAACAATCAGTGAATTCAGTATTATTGACATTCCTCTGAAACTTAAAAATGAATTTCATGAGTCAATGACATTAATAGCAGCTGTCATTGACTAACCAACAGCAACCACATACTTCATCTATGATTTATATGATTTAAACATAAATGTTTCAAATTTGAATAGCTCAATTTTCTGTAACCCTAGAAAGCTGAATTTTGGCACATAGTTAGGTCTTTCCCAAAGCAATATGTAGACCAAATTTTATCGAAATTTTCGGAAAAAATTTTTTTTTCGAAAGAAAACTCAAAATTTTCCCGAAAAACCCCGTCCGATTTTCCTGGCCAACGAACTAATCCAAGCCATTAATAAAAGAAAGGCACTTGCCGAGTTTCATCGAAATCGGTTAATTATTTTTTGAGTTATCAGACGGATACATATATATATATATATATATATATATATATATATATATATATATATATATATATATATATATATATATATATATATATATAAACATATAAAAATCAAACTGACCCCGGATATGGGTTCTAGGGGTCCTAATTCGCGCTCATTTAAAAAAATTTTGCAAAGTCTCACCATCGATACCTCTCTATTAGTAAATTTTTTTAAAATAAAAATTCACTAAAAGATATAAAAATGAGATCGTAAGAATGCGCCTTTATAGTTTTCATCATTCCAGTAGTGTTCTCTTCATTGGGGACAGCCGTATAAGCCTGTGACACTTGATATCAAATAAAGTTCAAACAGATGCATCCTACTTATCAGTCGCTTTTTAGTAAACTTTAATTAATGTTTTCATTATTTGTGATTAACAGTTTTAACGCATGGGTAAATAGATACTTACATAGACTTGTCTAATAAATATGCATTTAAATAATCTGGAAACATAAAATAATAGTTTAGGCGATTGAGAAAAACAGGTGCGTTCACTTTTCCCCGCAACTTAATTTATGGTTGTTTTGTGGTTTTATTTACAAGACCTACATTTTTAATAAGCTGCTGCATAGTTGAATTAAATTTGTTGCTTTTTAATTATATCGCCGTAAATCATAATGACGGGTCGTGGCAAAGTTAATTCGTGTAACCGTTTAATACGCCAGTCACAACTAATCTAATAAACAAGCCTGAATTGAGAAAAATTAGAACATCGGTTAACAGTTTTTATATTTCCTTGTTTAGTGTTCTCATGCGACTATTATTCTTATTAATTGTATCAGTCTTTTTTACAGTTTTGTTTCTTTTGTATGCTTAAATAGTGCAAAATGTAGATCGAATATCGCAGGTGAGATCGTAGAAACTTTTTATATGTTTATATATATATAATATATATATATATATATATATATATATATATATATATATATATATATATATATATATATATATATATATATATACAGTGTCCCACGTCGAGTAACGTATTAGATTATTTCCGAAAATAAACACTTTTGAGTGCTGAAAATTTGTATACGGGGGTTTCCGAAGATGCTCTATTTAATGGAAATAATTTCCAAAATGGTGGACTTCCGGTTACACTGTAAATAGATATAAACATCGTTATTTCAAATAGAACACCCTGTATATTATTGCATTTTTAGAATACTCATCTAATTTTAGATTAAAAGTTATTAGAGTATGCTTTCCCTATCTTCAACTGTTTTCGAGTTGTGTCAATTTATTTGATAATTCTGTTCAAGTGGGGGCTGACTTAATGAAGGTGATGTCGTGTCTGTTAGGATGCTGAAAATTATCTAATTTGTCAGACACGTTCCAAGGCCATTAAGCTTCGACAAGATTGTGAGGAAAAATTGTTTCATATACAGGGTGTTTTGTAAGATGTATTAGAATTTGATGTGCTTTAAACTAGAATAACTCATTTAATTCAAATGGAACATCCTGTATATTATCTTCTCATGGAATAGAGCAGATAACTCTCTTTGAAACTGTATTAGCATTCCCTATACCTAAAGTTTATAATTGTCGAGATATTTGCGGTTTACCAAAAAAAAGACTAATTTAGGAGTATGTCTAAAATCTGTATGAATTTTAAGAGTGCTCTGTGATGTTTGACATTTTCACGTTTATTGTCAGTTTTATATTTATGTCATTCACGCGAGTTATTTTGTCCTTGTTGTCTGAATTAATAGGAATTCGACGTTATAATGGCCAGCTATTCAAACAAACAATTCCTGAATTTATTTTATTTTCATGGAGAGTGCAACAGAGTGGTCAGCAGAACATGTCGGCTGTTTAATGATGGGTATCCCGAGTCCTCGCCAATGACTGCGTTGAAATTCTGACGTTATGAAACCAATCTCTTGAGAACGGGAAGTTGCACGATTAAACAAACATCAAGATCAGTTCCAGTTACAGAAGACGAAGACACACAAATTTCTGTGTTGTCTTATTTCGAGGCTCATCCAAAGGCGTCAATACATTCAGCTGAACATGGCATGAACATAACACGTTCCTCCATACAGAGAATATTGTCCAAGCATAAAATGCATAATTATAAATTTATAATTGTACAAGCTCTGGAACCGAACGACCCAGTCCACCGAATTGAATTTTGTCACACTCTCCTTGAAAGACACCGAAACGATCCTTTATTTCTGAAAAGCATAATTTGGACCGACGAGACAAAGATGTACCATGAAGGAATATTTAACAGACGTGATATTCACTACTGGGCTCAAGACAATCCTCATGTCAAAAGAGAACGCTGTTTTCAGAGAAAAATCAGCTTCAACTTGTTTGCTCTTCTGATGGATGATAAAATATCGTACTGCATTTACGATAATAATCTGACAGCTGTGCAGTACCTAGAGATTTTGCGAACCACTGTCTCTGATTTCTTGGACAATTTACCACTTACTGCGTATGTGAATTGTTGGTATCAACTAGATGGGGCTCCGGCGCATTAGTCAGCAGAGGTGAGGAGCTTTATAAATGATAAATTTTGAGAGAGGTGGATGGGACGCGGCGGAACATACAATTGGCCCCCACGGTCGCCCGACCTCGCTCCTCTGGATTTTTACCTATGGGGTAAATTGAAGTCAGATGTTTATGCGACTCCAGTCAACACTAGGGAAGAACTTGAAGGTAAAGTCCGTAATTGTTTGGATAATATTGATCCCGCAGAAATACGGCATACAACAAGTGAAGGAGTTGTAATACGCTTAGAGCGATGTATTAGTGCGAATGGTACACAATTTCAACAATATCAATGATGAGTTTCTTAGATAGTCATTATCATTTTCAACTTTCAATACTTTTGGTTATTCTCTGTTATTTGTTGAAATTTCATAAATATTAAATTAATTATTTTTGTTTTGTTTGGTAAACCGCAAATATCTCGACAATTATCAACTTTAAGTATAGGGAATGCTAATACAGTTTGAAAGAGAATCTGCTCTATTCAATGAGAAGATAATATACAGGGTGTTCCATTTGAAATCAATGAGTTATTCTAGTTTAAAGCACACCAAATTCTAATACATCCTACAAAACACAATTTTTCCTCACAATCATGTCGAAGCTTAATGACCTTGGAACGTGTCTGACAAATTAAAGAATTTTCAGCATCCTAACAGACATGAAATCACCTTCATTGAGTCAGCCCCCACTTGAACAGAATTATCAAATAAATTGACATAACTCGAAAACAGTTGAAGATAGGGAGAGCATCCTCTAATAACTTTTAACCTAAAATTAGATGAGTATTCTAAAAATGCAATAATATACAGGGTGTTCTATTTGAAATAACGATGTTTAAATCTATTTACGGTGTAACCGGAAGTCCGCCATTTTGGAAATTACTTCCATTAAATAGAGCATCTTCGGAAACCCCCGTATACAAATTTTCAGCACTCAAAAGTGTATATTTTCGGTAATAATCTAATACATTACTCGACGTGGGACACCATGTATATATATTTTGATCAAATTTGACATGTACCTTACTTTTGTAAATGGCTTGGACAAGTTTGCAGGAAAATCGGACGAGGTTTTCCTGGAAAATTTTGAGTCTTCATTCGAAAAAAAATTTTTTGCTCAAAAAATAATAAGCCGATTTTGATAAAATTTGGCATGTACATTCCTTTTGTAAATGGCTTGGATAATTTCGTTAATAATAAGCCGATTTTGATACAATTTGGCATGTACGTTCCGTTTATAAATGGCTTGGGTAAATTCGTTAGTCAGGTAAATCGAACGAGGTTTTCCGGGAAAATTTTGAGTTTTCATTCGAAAAAAATTTTTATCTCAAAAAATAAAAAAGCTATGATAACCAAATTTAGTAAGTAGGTTTATGATATAAAAAGTAAACTATGCACCGAAATTTAGATTTCTGTTACAAGAATAAAAAAGTTATAATAAAATATTTTGTGCCAGATCATTTATATGAAAATTCACTACCATAACGCACTTGATGCGTCCAGGCTTCTTAAATGTTGAAAAAATGTCTAGAAATGAGCGGGAAGTAGGGCCCCTACAAGGTTGCAGTGCTATCGGGGCGGCAAAGCCGCGGACGAGCCCTGAGGGAGAAAAAAAGCGCCCCTACAAACCATATACGGGGTCAGTTTCAATTTTGATATGTATATAAATTTATAATAATATTTGACAAACTTCAAAATAATTATTTTGCCTCTGAACAAAATTTAGTATTTTTGGATAAATATAAAAGTCTAATAGAAAAGAGGCGTTGAAAACTAAAATCAAACAGATGTTGAGTTATTTGTAAATAAAATCAACGATTGAAAACTTTTTTTAGATGTTAGGAAAAATGGCAAAAATGTAAATCTCGTCTGATACAACAAAATTTGAAATTTATCTAACTTAGAAAATCCAACAAGTATTTTTCAATGAAAACATTTATAAATCATTTCATACAGCACAAGTCGTACTAGACATATTATATTATATCAGACATAACATAACATTTTAGAAAGTAAAAAATAGTATAGGATAGGATATATAAAGTGGTGTGTGTGTGTGTTATATATATATATATATATATATATATATATATATATATATATATATATATATATATATATATATATATATATATATATATATATATATAGAGAGAGAGAGAGAGAGAGAGAGAGAGGGGGGTTTTTGTCCAGCAAGTGATTTCTTTGCCATTGTGAAACCTTAAATAATAAAAGAACCTTAGCAGACTTTGAAATTACTTTTCACGAAAATTTAATAAGTCTGGATGCAACAAGTGCGTTATGGAAGTGAATTTTCATAAAAAATGTTTTTTAGCAAATATGTCTCTTTGATGCAAGCAGGCATCAGTTTGGTTACCGATATACCCTATATAGTAGAAACGACGTACCATATTTAACGTATTGTTTGCAAAGATACAAAAATTTTCCGAAAATAAACTTAAAATGTTTCCGAGGAGACTGGTTTCCTAGCCAACAAACCTTAGGTTAATAGCAAATTGGGTTATTGAAATTTGAAGCATTTAATGAAAATTCGCTACCAAAACGCATCTACTGCGTCTCGATTTTTTTCTTACAAACATGTATCATATTTCGATAAAAAAATGCAATAATATAAGAGCGAAATTTTTTTTATGGATTACCAACGACTTATGGGTCACCTGTGATTGTCCAAATAATTTTATAAGATGCAACTCAAGACACCCTATAATTAACGTATACAATTTTTTCTCGTATCTTGTATAAAAACAATTATATTGAGCTTTACCATAGAAATCCGTCATCCTGTATATATGTAAAGAGATAAAAACTGAATGTAAACCCGGATATGGATTCTAGGGGGCCTAGTTTGCGCTCGTTTGAAGAATTTTTTTTAATTCAAAAGTCGTGGTCTCCTCATTAACGAATTTTTTCTACGAAGCTTAGCTAAACATTATAGAGCGTTAAACCATAAACTTAACTACAATTACCCCAAAAGCATCAGAGACAGGGTCTATTTGAAATGACTTTTGTGTAAACATTTTAGTAAAATGAAGGACAATGACACTTGAAGCTGAAACTTAAGGGTTTGCAGAACACTCTTCTTGCGTCATTTTCTTTACATAATGCGTGTTTATTTCAGGTTCTTTGCCTAAATATTGCCAATTTTGACGTTACAAATCGCGATCTTGACGTTTTGAGTAAAACCCCATATTATTTTTCTTTAAATGTCCATAACTTTTTGCCTTTAAACTTACAGACCTAAATTTGGGTACATGGTTCACTCTTTATAATGCAAATACGCGTACCAAATTTGGCAACTATTACTTAGTTATTTCCGGAGATATAATTTTTTCCGAAAGAAAACATAAAATTTTCCGCGAAAGCATGGGCCGATTTTCATGGCTAGCAAACTTGTCCAAGCCACTTGCAAAAGGAAGGTACCCACCAAATTTGATAAAAATCGGCCCATTTGCGTCCAGAGAAATATTTTTTTAAGAAACTCTGAAACACATGTTTTGACATAAAACTCAACTTTGTCACATTAACCCCTTAAGGGTGGTGATAACAACCCTAATATTTTAAATAGGGAAATGGGTCGAGTGTTACATCATTTGAAAGCTCTTGCTTTTCTGAATTCAGCACACTATTTTTTTGGAACTTTTATCAACTCGTTTAAAAATTATTCACAGTTGAAGATGCAAAAACGCATTTCACTCATTCCGATAACAAATATGCTGATAGTCAATGTTTTGTTGGTTTGTAAACAAAAAATTGACTATCAGAACATTATCGGAATGAGAGAAATACGGTTTATTATTTCAGTTTATTCGTCGGTTTGGTACTTGATACTACTACCGAAAATTAATTTCACAATGGTGTATTCTGTAGAAGAAAGACTTGAAATAATTACTCTTTTTTTTCAAAAACGATGACTGTGCCAACGACATTTGAACAGACATGTTAACAGAAAATACATTTTGGAGTTAGTTGCAAAGTTTCGACAAAGTGGTTCAGTAGCCAACAAAACGGGATGCTGAACGTGAATTTCCGGTTAGAAATGAGACTACTGAGATTAAAGTTTTAGGACAAATTACTGCAGACCCAACTTTGAGCACGAGAAAATTGGCCACTGTTAAACATCAAAAGAAGAACTATTCAGCGAATATTGAAGCATCATAAATTTTACCCGTATAAAATTCATCTTGTACAACAACTGAATGAAGATGCTTTTCATCGGGGGCTGGAGTTTTGTGAAGTTATGACTGACGAGTAGCTGATAACGGGAACTTTCTGTTCAATATCTGTTTTCAGACGACTGTACGTTTTTATTAAACTCTACAGTCAATCGTCATAATTGTCGTTATTGGGCAGATAATAATCCAAGAAATTTTCACGAAGTCCACACTCAAACTCCACAGAAATTGAATGTCTGGACTGGCATTTTTGCAGACCATTTAATCGGACCAATTTTTCTTGATGGCAATTTGAGTGGCGAAACGTATTTAGAGTTACTAGAAGATATCGTTTACCCTCTACTAATTGACATTGTTGAAAATGATGATCGCTATCAAGAAAATCAATTAGTCTTTCAACAAGATGGAGCTCCTCCGCATTTTTCACAACATGTTAGGGAGTTTTTGAACAGAGAGTTTCCAGGACAATGGATTGGGCGTAGAGGTGCTATTGAGTGGTCCCCTAGATCACCGGATTTAACTCCTTTAGACTTCTTTCTATGGGGCCATTTAAAGAGCAGAATTTACCGGAGTCTCTGGAAGAATTACGACGATGCATTGTTGAAGAATGCCGTCTAATAGCTCCAGAATGTCGAGAGCTCGTTTTGAACAAAATTTGTACTTTTGTATGGTGGTCAACAATTTGAAGACTTACTTAACTGAATACACATTTTTCAACGTTTGGTTTGGTTTTTTAGTTTTTTTAACGAAAAATTAAATAATTAGTGCATTTCTTATCACAATGAATAAAGTTCGTTCTTGCAGCTCCAACTGTTAATAATTTTTAAACAGGTTGATAAAACTTCCAAAAAAATTTGTGTGGTGAATTCAGAAAATAAAGGTCTCTCAAATTATGTAACACTCGACCCATGTTCCCTATTTAAAATATAAGGGTTGTTATCACCACCCTTACGGGGTTGATGTGACAAAGTTGAGTTTTATGTCAAAACATGTCCCCCTCAATATTAAAATTGACGTGTTTCAGCGTTTCTTTTAAAAAAAATTCTCTGGACGCAAATCTGTCTGTTTCGTTTTCAATGCGCCAACTGTATATATATATATATATATATATATATATATATATATATATATATATATATATATATATATATATATATATATATATATATATATATATATATATATATATATATATATATATATATATATATTGGCGCTCATTTCAAGAAATGTTTTCAAAAGTCGGAATCTCCTCATTAGTGATTTTTTTTAAAGAAAATTCACTAAAAAGTCTCTATATGTATATTTCACCAAATTAGGACAACCCATTATCAATGAGACTAGATGGGTTAATTGTTTCACTTACAGCTACAGTTTTCAAGTATAAATCACTTTAAACACCATCCACGAAAGTAGGTGGTATTTAAAAGGGTATTACATTTTGATGGTTGATCAAATAAATATATTAACATTTGCCGGTATTTATTTCCTTGTCAGCATTATCTGTCAACAACATAACAATTGTGTTGAAATGTTGCGACAGCCTCATGAGAATAAATGTACAAAACAATGATATTTTCTGTTGTTTTCTCATGTAATTGGGGAATCAGGAAGGTCATGTTAAAGTGCTGTAATAACTTTTTAATGACAACTTTGACAATCAGTGATTTCTATTAGAGACGTAAGTAAATTTATCCGTGAATACTGATAAGTTAACTAATAGCTTTTGTATTTAGATCCATTGTCCACCTGTCGAGATTATTATTGTTATATATTTTTTTTAATATCTCTTATTGCTTTGCTTATAAATGTAGCCGTATTAACGCATAATAAAAGTAAGATATCAAATTGTACTGAATATAATTTTAAAGGTGACTTTTACGTACTTTATCATGAGTTGAGTGTTACTAATAATTGGTCTATCATTTTAGTGAATTTTCTTTAAAAAAATTCACTATTGAGGAGATACCGACTTTTGAAAAAATTTCTTCAAATGAGCGCTGATTAGGCCCCCTCGAACACATATCCTGGGTCAGTTTCAATTTATATATATATATATATATATATATATATATATATATATATATATATATATATATATATATATATATATATATATATATATATATATACAGGGTGCCCGATTTTCGAGGCTCATCATGAGGAACTCGCTTATCTTAAGAGATACGAGGTCCGTTAAATTAGGGCAAAGTTGCGTAATCCGGTGCTGATAATTAAAAAAAAACAGATATCTTTTACAGTTTTCGAAATAATTATAAAAAGTCTGGGCGCAGCAAGTGCGTTATGGTAGTGAATTTTCATAGAAATGCTCTGGCACAAAATATTTTATTATAACTTTTTTTTCCTGTAACATATAAATCTAAATTTTGGTGTATGGTTTACTTTTTATATCCTAAACCTACCTACCAAATTTGGTTATGATAGCTTTTTTATTTTTTGAGATAATTTTTTTTCCGAAAGAAAATTCAAAATTTTCCCGGCAAACCTTGTCTGATTTTCCTGGCTAACAAACTTATCCAAGCCATTTACAAAAGGACGGTACGTGCCAAATTTGATCAAAATCGGCTTATTATTTTTTGAGTTATCGGTGTCATATATATATATATATATATATATATATATATATATATATATATATATATATATATATATATATATATATATATATATATATATATATATATGTATGTATGTATGTATATATAAACTTATAAAAATTGAAACTGACCCCGGATATGGATTCTAGGGGTCCTAGTTCGCGCTCATTTGCAAAAATGTTTTTAAAATTCAAAAGTCGGGATCTCCCTATTAGTAGTGAATATTTTCTACGTAAATTCACTAAAAACCAAATTTTCGATTTTCGTATTTTCCAATTTTCTGGAAAACTATTGAATCTAGATATTTGCAAAAATACATTATTATGACACTTTTAAAGAAGGAATCTAAAGATGTGAATTGTTTCAGAGTGGCACGCACCACACTCCTACAGCGATTGTCAACGTTTTTTTTTTCTTATGGGAGCCATATTTTAGTTTTACATTTCCGGAAACAGATTTTTTTTCTGATTACAATGATGTATCACATCATATGGTTTCCTCTATCATCGCGTTCATAATATTAGATTTATTGTATTTGTAAGAGTGCGTTGGAGAAAATTCGATACTGTCATCTAAAAACAAAATTATTACAGTTTATTGTTACTTTCAATCAGGGAAAAAATTATATCTCCGAAACAAACAAAACAAGGGCAGCGAAATTTGGTACGCGAGTTTGTATCATAAATAGTGACGTACCAAAAATTAAGTCTGTAAGTTAAAAGACAAAAAAGTTATATGCATTTAAAGAAAAAAAAGGGATTTTCCTCAAAACGTCAAAGTCGCGATTTAAAACGTCAACATTCGCAACATTTAAGCAAAGAGCCTAAAACAAATACGGATTATGTAAAGAAAATGTCGCAAGAAGAGTGTTCTGCAAACCCTTAAGTTTCAGCTTTAACCGCCATTGTCCTTCATTTTACTAAAATGTTTACAGAAAATTCATTTCAAATTCAAGTTTATGGTTTAACAGTCTATAATTTTTAGCCAATTTTCGTAGAAAAAAATCGTTAATGAGGAGACCGCGACTTTTAAATTTTAAAAAGATTTCTTGAAATGAGCGCAAACTAGGCCCTCTGAATCAATATCCGGGTTTACTTTCAGTTTTAATCTGTTTACATATATAAAGGTTGAGGCATTTCTACGGTAAAGCTCAATATAATTGTTATTATACAAGATACGAGAAAAAATTGTATAGGTTAATTATGGGTTGTCTTAAGCTGCATCTTATAAAAATATCTTGACAACCACAGGTTGGTCTTTAAGTCGTTGGTGATCACTACAGTTGTTTTTTTCGAACACCCTTATATTACTGCATGTTTGCATTTTTTTATCGAAATATGATGCATGTTTGTAAGAAAAAAAATTCTAGACGCAGCAAGTGAGTTTTGGTAGCGAATTTTCATTAAATGCTTTAAATTTCAATAACCCAATTTGCTGTTAACTTAAGGTTCGTTTGCTAGGTAACTAGTTTTTCGGGATCATTTTAAATTTATTTTCGGAAATTTTTTGTACATTTTTAAACAATAAAGTTATTTTGATAAAATATGGTACATTGTTTAAAAGGTTTTATCTAGATACCTAGTAAAGCTATCACTTTGAATTTAATAGTAAAAATCAAGACAAATTTTCTGTGAGCAACCTTCAAGAAAGTTGGGGACCTAGTGCGAATAGGGGTGTTGTGCGGGGTAGGTAAGGTTTAGGGGGGGGGGGGGGGGTTATGGCTTCAGAATGTAAAAAAAGAAACTTTTCGAGGTCCGATTAAGATGTGGTCCGCATTTTCTGCTCATATTTCCTTTATATCTTATTTACATTGAACCCCCAACACCACCACCACCCCTATTCACTCGTGGTCACATAACCTTCTTGGGGGTTGTTAGCGAAAAATTTTTCTTGTGGTTTGCGCATCCAGAATGGGTTCTAGGCACGTTTCTGAACAAAATAAATAAAATGCCTTCGGGATATTGCAGATTTACCGGAACAAATTAATTCGGAATGTAATTCTCTAACAAACGCAGCTTATTTTATGATCTGACGATCGAACAGTTTCCTCGCAGAGCAGGGCATTTACATGTGTCGTAATAAACTATTTTTTCTGCAAAGTTCAAGCCTTGCGCGTCCTTAATCGACCTATCTTGACAGATTTTAAAAATCCTATTTAGTTTTGAAGAAAATGACGTATGTAGTTTTAGGTGGCAAATCCTATATACACAATATACCGAGTGACAACTTTCAAAGCGGAACATAGGCGAATAACATGGGAAATCACATATTTGCAGTTTGCTACTCATCTTTTATCTACAAGAACGGTAGGGGTGTCTATCAAAAGAGAATTAATTTTCTGACCCTGCTGATACCAAATACCTTTTAATTAAAAGCACTTTTTATCATGAGATGATAATTTAAATATTTACAAAATGAGCAGCCATGACATGCTAAATTCGAATAATTTTGTTACTGTCAAATCAAACATTTTTGACATGCTAAATTCGAATAAGTTTGTTACTGTCAAATCAAACATTTTTGTTTACCAATACATATTTTCCTGAAAAGCTTTAAAATGAATAATAATAATAATAGCTATAGTAATGAGGAACGAGTGTTTATTGTAAAAACATATTACACTGCTGGCAGTTTGCGAATAGTTCGAGGTTTGTTTTCAGTTAAGTACGATGATCGACCCATTCCATCCGTGAGCACAATCCAACATATTTTAAGAAACTTTGAAGAAACTGCAAGTGTAGCAGTAGAAAATAGGGGTGGTAAGCTTACAGCTGAATTTGTATTATTTCAATATCAATGTATTTTTACAATGAAACAGGCGTTAGAAGACAAGTTAATGCAGAGCTAGAGGAAAGGGTGCTAGCGTTATTCAATGTCAATCCAACTACAAGTACTAGAGTTGCAGCAGAAGAATGTGGTGTTTCTCGGGAGCGTGTGCGAAAAATCCTTAAAAACACAACTACCACCCGTACAAGCTGTAGTGCCATCAAGAGTTGTTGGCAATAGATAAAGAGCGGGGGTGTATTTTATGAAGCGCATCGGGATCGCCATTTTCTTTCATCGATTTGCTTTACTGACGAGTACACGTTTACGCGAAATAATGAACCTAACGTACAGAATACAAGATAACGGGCGCAACAAAATCCAAGGTTACAACTTTCGACGAGATTCCAATACCTTCAGAAAATTAATATTTGGACAGGCATTTTTAATGATCATATCATTGGACCGTTTGAATTAATTGGCAATTTAAATTCAGAAAATTATTTGGAACTCTTGGTAAATAAGGTATGTCTTGCATTAGACGAAGTTGCAAATGAAAATCGGGAAGGTTACAGCAGGATGGGTGTCCAGCTCATTTTGGTGTAGACGTAAGAACCTGTTTAGATAATTTTTTTCCTAATCGTTGGATTGGTCACGGTGGTAATATTAAGTGGCCGGCCAGATCTCCCGATTTGGCACCTTGTGACTTCTTCTTGTCGGGTCACCTTAAAAACAAAATTTATAAAACTCGTCACCCAAATGTTAATTCTTTGAGGGAGGCTATCTTTGCTGAATGTGCACGCGTTAATAACCAACAACTCACACAAGTTCGAAAGGCATTGTATAATAGGTTGGGATATTGTTTATATCAAAATGGGGGACTATTTGAATATTTGTTGTAATTGTTTCAGTTAAATTATTGTTACTTATTTTTTATTAATAGTTAATGTTATTATTGTTCTGGAACTGCAGGCACTACTGTTATAATTGATTTTTCTTCAAAGTGTCTTATGTTAAAACAAAATCATGGTAAACGAGGATTTTCGTAATTTTTAGTGAATTTTCTTAAAAAAAAATTCACTAATGAGGAGATCCCGACTTTTGAATTTTGAAAAAATTTCTTCAAACGAGCGCTATTTAGGACCCCCGGAACCCAAATCCGAGGTCAATTTCAGACTTTATATATATATATATATATATATATATATATATATATATATATATATATATATATATATATATATATATATATATATATATATATTTATGTGTCACACCTATAACTTAAAAAATAATGGACCGATTTTGATAAAACTTGGGGAGTACCTTCCTTTCGCAAGTGGCTTGGATAAGTTCGTTAGCCAGGAAAATCCGCCGAGGTTTTCCCGGAAAATTTTGTGTTTTCTTTCGAAAAAATTCGATTTTTTTTATATTTTCAAAATTAACAAAGTAAGGGCAACCAAATTTCATACGCGGGTTTATATCATTATAGGCAAGTTACATACCAAAATTTAGCTCCGTAGGTTAAAGGACAAAAAAGTTACAGGCATTTAAAGAAAAATAAATTTGGGTTCTCCTCAAAACGTCAAAATCCCGATTTTAAGCGTCAAAATTGAGGAGTACCTTCCTTTCGCAAGTGGCTTGGATAGGTTCGTTAGCCAGGAAAATCCGCCGAGGTTTTCCCGGAAAATTTTGAGTTTTCTTTCGAAAAAAAATTATATCTCCAAAATTAACAAAGTGAGGGCAACCAAATTTTATACGCGGGTTTATATCATTATAGGCAAGCTACCTACCAAAATTTAGCTCTGTAGGTCAAAAGACAAAAAAGTTATAGGCATTTAAACAAAAATAAATTGGGGTTTTTCACAAAACGTCAAAGTTGCGATGTAAACGTCAAAATTGGCAACATTTAGGAAAAGAACTTGAATCTAATACGGGCTATGGAAATAAAATGTCTCAAGAAGAATGTTTTACAAGCCCTGATGTCTTGGTTTCAACCGTCATTGTCCATTTTAATAAAATGTTTCCAGAAAATTCATTTCAAATAGACCCTTTCTCTGACGCTTGGCAGTACTCTTAGCTATAGAGTTTATCGTTAATGGTATATAATTTTTGTAGAATTTTCGTAAAAAAATCAATAAAGCTCAATATATCTGTTATTATACAAGATATGAAAAAAAATTGTATATATTAATTATAGGGTGTCTTGAGCTACATCTTAAAAAATTATTTCTACAATCACAGGCTGGCCCATAAGTCGTTGGTGATACAATTTTTTTTATTTTTTTAATCAAACACGCCTTATGTTATTGCATTCTTGCATTTTCCATCGAAATATAATGCATGTTTGTAAGAAAAAAAATTCTGGACGCAGTAAGTGCGTTATGGTAGCGAATTTTGATCAAATGCTATATATTTGAATAGCTCAATTTGCTATTAACCTATAAGGTTGACCAAGAAACGAGTTTTTTCGGGAACACTTTAAGTTTACTTTCGGAAATTTTTGTACATTTTCAAACAATAAAGTTATTTTGATGAAACATGGCACATTGTTTTTACTATATAGATTATACTGGTAACCAAATGTGATGCCTGCTTTCTTAAAAAAAAACACATTATTGCTATTAAAAAATAGTTTTATGAAAATTCACTACCATAACGCCCTTGCTGCGTCCAGAGTTTTTTAATAATGTGCAATCAGCATTATGCCAGATTATCAGATCATCGTACTTAACTGAGGACAAATGTCAAACTTTTCGCAAACTGCCAGCACTGTAATATGTTTTTACAATAAACACTTGTTCCTCATTACTATAGCTATTATTATTATGCATTGTCAAGCTTTTCAGGAAAATGTGTATTGATAATCAGAAATGTCAGATTTGACAGTAACAAAATTATTCAAATTTGGCATGTCATGGCTGCTCACACTTTTAATTTTGCAAATATTTGATTTCCCATGTTATTCGCCTATGTTCCGCTTTGAAAGTTGTCACTCGGTATATTATATAAAAGTATATAAACTATTTTGCAACGAACTAAGGTTTCGTTTGTTTATATTCGTATAGTGATTGCGTTAATTCATTGTAAATAGGTCATACGTATATCAATGCATATTGTAATCTAAAAAATATATTTATATATGTATTTTTAGATCTCAAAACACAGTAGCTTTACTAGGACAAATTCTATAAAATTTCTTTAACTCATATGAAACACAATTAAGTTATTTTTGATGCCGATTGTTAGCTTATATTGTAACGCTAGAAACAATTATATTTATGGTTTACAAAAGATAAGATAAAACTAAATAAATATTTTATCTTTTCAGATAATTAAGTATGGCACTTGTGTGGCAGAAGACAGTGTCCCTTGAACGGTCGACCGACAGCTACAAAAATTACATCAATCAACATTCAACTTTGCCTAGACAAAAACCCGAACCAGTACCGTTAAACAACAACACATTCCTCCACTTCCAAAGACTGAGACAGAACCTTATTGAATCTAGAAAAGCATTCCTAAGTTTTCCTGAGAAAACGGCAAATACCACAGATGACACGAAACAGGAAAATGTCAGCTCGGACACCAGGAAAACTCCGTCCAAAAAGATAAGCTTTAAGGTGAAGAAAACATCATCAATATACAGGCGCAATCCTCCAGTTACACCTAAAATTACCACGATAAGCGCTAACAAGGTTGCAGAATTAACAAAGAAATTTAATCAGTTGGTGGCAGAAAACAGTGCTTTACTCGAAGAACCAAAGTTCAAGAAACTCGTGAAACGTGTCAATAGCCAAAGAAGTTCTGATAGTGACCGTGTAAATGTTACTAGGAATCCAAGTGTAAAAAATAAAGAATACGGTGTTAAAGTAACTAGAAAACCCAGTATAAAAACTAAACCCGCGAGGACAGATGACAAAAACATCGTCGTTGTTAAATCAAACATTCAAAGAAAACCTAGTATTAAGTCATGTGATAAAAATGATAGGACGAATAATAGCGAAGATAAAAAGTGTGTGCGTGCTAAAATAACCTACCTAGAGTCACCTCAGATTCCCCAGAAAAGTGATGAACAAACACCGGTTAGGCCGAAAACACTTAATTGTAAAAATATGCCAGACAACGAAGACTGCACTAATAAACAAGTATCTCCAAATACCGGCACCGTACGCGCTGCAATAGAAATATTTGAAAGGCGAACTTCTGAATGCGCGAGTCCTACAAGAACTGCTCAAGATACAGTTAAACGTGTGCCAAAACCCAAAGTGCCTGAGAAAAACTTTACACCCAAAACCAGGGAAGTAATTGCAAAAAATTATAAACAGAAATCGAAACTACATGAAGATTTAGGATATCCTTATAAACAAAATACACAAGAAAAGAAACATTTGACTATCAATCAGAAAACATTCATATATACCAACAGATCTAAAGACTGTATATCAAGTAGAAAGCTCAAATTTGAAGAACCTAAGCCTGGTTCGAATACCGTCAAGAAAGAACTTATTCAAGTTTATAATCAACACACAGATAAAGAATTAAACCATACTAAAAGTGCGGAGGTCAGTTATGAAGACACTAACAAGCACAAAGAAGATAATCTCGTAAAAACTGATATTGCCGAAGCAAATGGATTTGATGAAACTGAGAAAATCGATAGTTTAGTTATTCCTAATGATACTAACAAAGTTAATCAAAAGACTGATTTTGAAGAAGAAAAAGTACAAATAGTGAACATTCCATCCACATTACCCCATCTTAAGTGTGATTCAAAATACGAGACACTTCAATTAAAGAAAAATTTGCCACCAAAACAAGTACTTAAACTTGATGTATCCGAGAGCAGTGATAACATTCCAGAAGAATCTCCACCTCAAAGTCTTCCAGCACCAGAAATGATACCGAATACTTCATTCCTATGGAGCCGAAACCATGATAAATCACCCTCCACTGCCTATAAAATATTCCTGCCAGATACAGATAATAAAGAAGAAGAAGCGAGCGATCCAAAAAATACATCCGAAATGGAGTCTCTTTATGATTTTGTTGATACCAAAATCAATGAAGATGTCAAATTAGTACCAAAGGAAAGCCCTGAAGTACCTCCAAGACCAAGCAGTTTAAGCCTGAAACCTCCGGTTCTCCCACCCAAAACTGTTGATAAGAACACTTCACCAGAAGAAAAAATATATGAAGAACTGAACAACAAAGAACAAGACAATGGATATGAATATTGCGAATCTTCAGCAAAATATGAAGACCTTGAAA
The DNA here is from genome assembly GCA_964006375.1 of Tillus elongatus. NCBI lineage: Eukaryota > Metazoa > Arthropoda > Insecta > Coleoptera > Cleridae > Tillus > Tillus elongatus. Next base: position 34,987,598 of record OZ023266.1, on the reverse strand, counting down.
GTAAAACAGATGATGGATATGAATATTGTGCGTCGCCTAAAGATGAGAACATATATGAAACTCTTCCTCCAAGAAAATCACCGCCATTGCTTCCTAGGAGACAACAGCAAGAACCTTTGCCTCCAAGACCTCCTTCCAGAAGCTCTTATTGCACAATTCAGAATGGGGATGTGGTTTCCAATTGTTATGAATCTATATACAATCCAGAATCGACGATAAAAAAGGAGCTTGATTCTGAAAGTAATTATGAAAGTATTTATGGTTGTCATCTTCGAGAACCCAGTTCTAAAAGGGATTCCCTGGTATCTTCAGACCAGCAAAGTAACAGCTTGTATGGGAGATATTTTAGTGGCTTTGGTGATGATCCAAATCCGTACACCGGCAAGGCGACCAGTGATCTAAGTTCAAGTGACCGAAGCGACGAATGGATCGATATGTCTGATAACGAGGACAAAGATAACAACAGTTCCAGTATTATAATGTAAGTAATTTACTATACATAATTTAAATATCAGTGTGTATACATGGTAATCTATATTTTACCACCCTTAATTTTCGATAAGTACACTTGGAGAACTCAAATCACCAAAACACATATTTTTAAAGACCTAATGATCGTTTCGCTAACAAAGTTAGCTTCATCAGTGGATGAAATATTCTAAACTATTCTTCTACTACAGCAAGTAACAGTGTGTATACATGGTAATCCATATTTTACCATCCTTAACTTTTTAATTTTCGATAAGTACACTTGGAGGACCCAAATCACCACAACACATCTTTTTAAAGACCTAACGATCGTTTCGCTAACAAACTTAGCTTCATCAGAGGATGAACTATTCTAAACTAAATTCTACTACAGCGAGTATTTATATGGACTCCTTGGTAAAAGGAAACGAAACCGGCAGGGAGATTTCAATCGCAGGCGCATCTTTTGTGTATTGTATCTTCACTGTCGAACGAGATTATTGAAATTCTTCACAACATAGGTTTATGTCCACTATTTCTAGCCACATGTAAAGTCTCATTCCAGTTACTCTGATACTTACAAAAATATAGCGTTTTCAAAAAGTTTTCCCGCAGTTTCCACCGAAAAAACTTGAGCATAAAAGGCTGATTAACTAACTCGACAGATTTTTACCAAATTTGATTGAAATCAGTTTGGTATTTTTGAGTTATCGCTCCGACACACACACACAGATATATATATATATATATATATATATATATATATATATATATATATATATATATATATATATATATATATATATATATATATATATTTCAACAACACACCACGAGGGCTTACGAAGGTTTGGAGGTTCGGAGGAGAAGGAAAAACATGTGCCGGCAAGGAATTCCACAACTTGGAAGTATTCGGGACAAAAGAGCGGGCATAACAAGATGTTCTATGTCTGGTGACCTGGACAGTAAAAGGGTGCATTCGCTCTGTTTCCCTGGTAGATTTGTTGGGGGCAGCAGGCGGGGGAACTATGGAGGAAAGCTCCTCTGAGCAGTGTCCGTGCAGATATCTATAAAAGAGAGAGAGAGGTCACCAACGGCACGTCGGTGGGCAAGGGATGGCAGACTTTGCGTGAGGGTAGGGTCACCGATGAGACGTATAGCTCTCTTTTGAGTGGAGTCCAGGATAACGAGTATTGAAGCGGCAGCTGCAACCCAGATGTGGGAGCAGTATTCGAGATTTGGCTTATTTGTGAAGTATATAAGGTATATAGATTAGCTGGTGAAAAGTATTTGCGAGCCCGGAAGAGGAAACCTAATTTCTTAGCAGCCGCTTCTGCAATTGATGGGACATGTTGGTGCCAATTAAGATTTCGATCCACAGAAATGCCAACAAGAGAAAAGGACCCATTACTTTGAATAACTCGGTTGTTCATTGTGATGGGTCTAGGGCTGGTGTATCTCTTATGAGAGAGAAAGCAAGGCTGAGATTTGGTGAAGTTGAATTGTACAAGATTTCTACTTCCCCAGTCTAATATTTTTTGGAGATCCACGGAGACAGAACTCTCCATGAGTCTGCGAACCTCATCTAATTGGGCTAAAAAGACAGGCTTAGAATATTGTATGTTTGAGTGGAGGGTGCTGTCGTCCGCGTAACTGTGAACTGGGTTGGATGTGCTAAAGAGGAGGTCATTGATGTGGAGAAGAAGCAAAGTAGGGGCTAAAGCTGAACCTTGAGGAACTCCTGCATTAATTGGATACAGTTTAGAGAAATGGCCATCCATAACAGAAATGCTCCTGTTGGAGAGGAAATTTGCTGTCCAGGTACAAAGTTTTGGTGGTAGGCGATAGGCCAGAAGTTTATTAAGCAGCGCTGCGTGCCAGACCTGGTCGAATGCTTTGGATATGTCTAGAGCGACAATCTGGGATTCACAGTGTAGTTCCACAGACTTGTTCCAAGAATGGGTGACAAAAGAAAGGAGGTCGGCAGTCGATCTGCGCTGACGGAATCCATACTGCCTGTCGTGGATTAGACTGTATTTTTCAAGAAATTTTAGTAATTCGGTGTTTATATACTTTTCCATCACTTTAGAGACGACTGAAAGGAGAGAAATAGGCTTGTAGTTGCTAGGAAGCGCTTTGGATCCTTTCTTAGGGATGGGTTGTACTCGAGCAGTTTTCCAGTTACCAGGGAATATGCCTTTATTGTAAGATATCTGAAACAGACGAGTCAGGACAGGAGCAAGTTCTGGTGCGCATTTTTTGAGAACAATTGCTGGTATCTTGTCAAGGCCAGTCGCTTTCCTGGTATTAAGAGAAGAGAGCATCTTTCGTACCTTTCTAGTTTTGAAAATGATATCCGTCATTTTATACGCGACATTGGGGACTGTTGGTGGTTGAACATTTGGTGGTGGGTTAAGAGTAGAATTGCCGGCGAACAACGAAGCAAAAAATTCAGCCTTGCCTAGGGCGGTAGAAACAATTTCATCCCCTGAGATAAGAGGTGGGAACGTGCTTTTGCAGAAATTATTCCCAATAGATTCAGCAAGAGTCCAGAAGGGTTTGCCGCCGTTGGAGCTTAAGAGGACTTTGTTTTTCATGTGGTTATTAGACGAGTTTTTTGCCTCAGAAAGAATGCGGACATAGCGCTTTCTTGCGTCGTTAAATACTTGACGATTTTCTTGACTGGGATTGTGTAGAAGCGTTTTGTGAGCTTTGACCTTTTCAAGTCTGGCCTTGTCGCAGGATTTAGACAACCAGGGCTTTTGAGTGGCTGAAGAGGTTTTCTGTGTACGTGGAATAAATAATTCCATGCCAGCTTGGATAATTTCGGTGACGTTTTGTTATAAATATGTATATATATATATATATATATATATATATATATATATATATATATATATATATATATATAAGCATATAAAAATTTAAACGGACCTTGGTTTCGGGTTCTAGGGACCCAAATTCGCGCTCATCTCAAGACATTTTTTCAAAAGCTTTTCATCGTAACTTCTTTATTAGCAAATTTTTCTAAATGAAAATTCGCTAATAGAGTTGCGAATATAAGATATTTAAAACTATTCATCCTCTGATGACGCTAACTTGGTTAGTGAAACGATCATAAGGTGTTTTTTTTAAAATGTGTTGTGGTGATTTGGCTTCTCCACGTGTGCTTATCAGTGGTTCAAATCTTCACTTAGTATATAAGGTGATGTTAGTAAGCAGTTTAGAATTTTCCATCCACTGATGACACTGACCGTGTTAGGGAAACGATGGTCATGTCTTTAAAAATATGTGTTGCAGTGATTTGGGTTCTCCAAGTGTACTTATCAGTGCTCATCACAGGTTCCAATCTTCACTTAATAAAGATACCAAATAGATCTGCTAACTGTCACTTTATAATTTTGTTCATAATTCGGTGGTACTTCAACATTTCTTAAAATCTGCAAATGCGAAATGGATTTATTTGGTATCTCAATTATTATGCGTACTTATAAAAAATCTCAAAATACGTCAATTTTACATTAAAAAATGACATCCTGCAACGTGAAAACTTCAGCCCTAAATTCAACCCCAAATTTTTAGATAAGAAATAGGGAGCAGTGCTTGTTCCCTGTGGGTCCGGGGACTAACTAACAGAATAGACCCAAGGTAACTCCTGCCTGTCGTAAGAGTCGACTAATCGGAGTAGGAAGGTGGTATTGGACTTTTCCTTTACGTGATAGTAAAGGATTTTTTCTCGCCCGAGAAGGTACTACCCCTTACATGAAGTTCCAACGGACGTTTCCGGTTCTGGTGTATGAGTCGGTTTCCCTTATAAATAAAAATGATGATGGCTCCTCCTTGTACCATAGATTCCAGAGATAAAATACCCCTCCATTCGGATCTCCGGGAGAGGGGTGTGCAGGGGGCGCCGGCATCAAGATTTAACATATCCTTCTCGAATATATGTGGTCTAAATTCTAACCTAAACTCCGTCTTCGACCACCTTTCTGAAAAACCGACCATCTGATTTCTGAATATCCTTCCTCCGAGGTCACTATTGTTGGTGACTTCAATGTCCATAATAATGAATGACTAGGATCTTCAAAAACCGATCCACAAGGGAGAGCAACGGAGGCCTTCGCAGTCAGCAATTCTTTAGCCAATGTGGTTCAGCAACCTACTTACTTTCCTCGCATCCCAACACACAGCTCAAATCCCTTGGATCTCCTTCTTACTACAAAACCTTAATGCTATGAGACATCAGTGCCCCCCCCCCCCTTGGTCGCTCAGACCACGGCGTGGTCACTGCTTCCTGCGTAATGCAACCCGAGGTCACACAGTCATCACACCCACGTATCGTTTGACGTGTCTGGGCGTCTGTCACCGAAATCATCCAAGCTGCCATGGCATGGCATTATTTATTCCACGTACACAGAAAACCTCTTCAGCCACTCAAAATCCCTGGTTTTCTATATCCCGTGACAAGGCCAGACTTGAAAAGGTCAAAGCTCACAAAATGCTTCTACAGAATCCCAGTCAAGAAAACTGTCAAGCATTTAACGACGCAAGAAATCGCTATGTCCGCATTCTTTCTGAGGCAACAAACTCGTTTATACACCACATCAAAAAAAAAGTCGTCTCGAGCTCCAACGGCAGCAATACCTTCTGAACTTTTGCTAAATCTATTGGGAATAATTTCTGCAACAGCACGTTCCCACCTCTTGTTTCTGGGGATGACATTGTTTCTACCGCCCTGGGCAAGGCTGAACTTTTTGCCTCGTTGTTCGCCGGAAATTCTACTCTCAACCCACCTTCAAATGTTCAACCACCAACAGTCCCCAATGTCGGGCATAAAATGACTGATATCATTTTCAAAACTAAAAAGGTACGAAAGATGCTCTCTTCTCTTAATATCAGGAAAGCCTCTGGCCTTGACGAGATTCCAGCAATTGTTCTCAAATAATGCGCACCAGAACTTGCTCCTGTCCTGACTCGTCTGTTTCAGACATCTTACAATAGAGGCATATTCCCTAGTAACTGAAAAACTGCTCGAGTACAACCCGTCTCCAAGAAAGGATCCAAAGCGCTTCCTAGCAACTACAGGCCTATTTCTCTCCTGTCAGTCGTCTCAAAAATTATGGAAAGTATATAAACACCGAATTACTAAAATTTCTTCATCACAATAAATAACCAAGTTATTCAAAGTAATGGGTCCATTTCACTTGTTGGCATTTCTGTGGATCGAAATCTCAATTGGCACTAACATGTAGCATCAATTGCAGAAGCGGCTGCTAAGAAATGAGGTTTCTTCTTCCGGCTCGCAAATACTTTTCACCAGCTAATTTCTATACCTTATATACTTCACAAATAAGGCCAAACCTCGAATACTGCTCCCACATCTGGGGTGCTGCTGCCGCTTCTACACTCGCTATCCTGGACTCCATTCAGAAGAGAGCTATACGTCTCATCGGTGACCGTACCCTCACCCAAAGGCTGCCATCCCTTGCCCACCGACGTGCCGTTGGTGTCCTCTCTCTATTTTATGGATGTCTGCACGGGCACTGCTCAGATTAGCTTTCTTCCATAGTTCCTCTACCTGCTGCCCTCAACAGATCTATCAGGGGAACAGAGCGAATGCACCCTTTTGCTGTCCAGGTCACCAGACATAGAACATCTTGTTATGCCCGCTCTTTTGTTCCGAGGACTTCCAAGTTGTGGAATTCCTTACCGGCGCATGTTTTCCTTCTCCTCCGAACCTCCAAACCTTCAAGTCCAGAATTAACAAGTTGCCTCTTTCCTCCTTGTCGACACCCACGGTACGATAGTATTTAGGCTGTAAGCTCTCGTGGTGTGTTGTTGATATATTAAAAAACTTATATAAAAATGAATATGTTTAAACAGGTGAACTGATATCCTTAGGAGACAAAGTAAGTAGCGTGTATTACAAAACTTTTGAAAACTCGCTATTATAACGCACTTGCTGTCTCCAGACTCTTTTATATTGTGTGTGTTTTGTTTCTTTAACGTCGGCCTATTTCCGATACTATGGCCAATCACCGACGCCAGGGAGCAGTTACACCTCACTATCCTGGAAATTTTGCCGAACCCCTGCCTTTCTGTAAGGAGGGTAGGAATCTTTAACGTGCCCAACATCGCATGGACACGGGACCGACGGCTTTACGCCCCCTTCGAAGGGCGGAACGTGCAGACATTCAACTTGCTCAAATACAATGCCAGAACCTCGGTTGATGTTAATGTTACAGTTTGTACTGAAAAAGTGAAAGGAGTACCCTGGGATCGAACCCAGTACCCTTCGATTCAGAGGCACACGTTCTTACCCCTGAACCACCGAGGTTCTTAACTCTTTTATATTAGCATATTAGAAAATTTAGTTATCATTATTTAAACAGTATTATGAAAATTCGTCGCCAAAAGCTACTTGCTGTCTCAAAACTTTATTCGCCTCGTGCGAATATGATTCCGTAAAATGCAAATTATATGCCTCATGCCCCTGTCTTTTCAACTAGGAAGACAATTCTAAGAAAGTTGGTGCCACCTTCAATAATCGATGGCATAAGCCCTGTGAAGACTAACAATATGTGTCCCATCCCTGTCGTTCTCATAATTCTTTTGTGGACACTGGACTTTTAACAAAGTACAGTTAAATGCGAAATCGTGGGTGGGAGTCTGGTCCGTTTCTCAAATTGGCCCTTATAAAATCCCTCTTACCTGCCGAAGTCGGCCTATTTTGTATAGGACAGTCGACTAGATAGGACATCGTAGTCTCTTCAGTTTTCCAATTCGTTTTATGTTAAATTTTGTAAATTTCAGAATATCTAATTTTTAGTGCCCGCGCCCACGATTATATAAGTTTTTTGTGTGTAATTTTAAAAGTTTTGTGATTTAAAGACAATTTCAACGTAAAACCGGAATACCTCACAATATGTCGAAGGAGGATAAGGTAGATTCAAAAGCTACTTCTAAATTAATGGCCCAGTAAGTACCTTATAATATGGATTGACTGGTATATTTATAACATTATATAATAACATGTACTGCCTGGTGTATTTATAAGCTTATATAATATGTATTGTCTGGTATATTTATATGCTGTTTAATTTTCTGTTTTCTATTACTTCGTAACTTAATTTACTTTTCGAACCTTTTACCTGTTTATTATATATTATATAGGTGTTCTGGTTCAATTGGAATTTTTGACCGAAAAAGACATGAAAGTGTGAAAAATTCAGTTATTATTTATTACAATAAATCTTACATTTCTATACAATAATCAAGTCTTAGGACAATAACATAATTTAAGAAGATTATATCTAAATCTACTTGAAATTTAACATACTTAAAATTTTGACATACCAAATTTATTTTTGCTTCTATTTTTCTATCGAATGCTTCATCTCTTGCTTCCATTTTCCATGAAAGTTGATCTCTCCACTCTCCACAATACCTTCTGAACTCAAGTTCTTTCTCAGTAGCCCATGTTTTTTAACGAATTTTTTAACACACACATTTTGTGTGTGTAAATATATAGACATATAAAAATCTAACCAAACCTTGGATTTCTATTCTAGAGGGACTAGTTCGCGCTCTGACAAAATTTTCCAATAGTCTTACTATCGATACCTCTCCATTAGTGAATTTTTTAATGCAAATTCTCTAAAACCGTAAGTTTGTGGGTGGCGTAGAAGCTTCGCAAACAATGGATTCTCGGGTTCTAAACCGCGTGCATTTAAAATCTTTTTTCGAAAATTGAGACATTACTTGCCTATAAGCGAAATTTTCTTGATGAAAATTCGTATATATATATATATATATATATATATATATATATATATATATATATATATATATATATATATATATATATATATATATATATATATATATATATATATATACTTTTCAACTGACCTTGGATTTGGGTTGTAGAGGCCCTAATTCGCGCTCATTTGAAGAAATCTTTCAAAAATCTTACCATCGATACCTCTCTATTAGTGAATTTTCTTAATGAAAAGTCACTAAATAATAAAGATGGTTATATTAAATAGTTTTGGTCGGTAACGTTTCTAACCAACATATCACGCGATTTGAATGACATTTTGTTTTGAATTGATGGAAAATGCTTTAGAGTGAATTGTTAATAAAAGCTGTTATTTAAATGTAAGATAAATAAGTCGATACAGGTACATGATATGCTTAAGCAAGTTGCCACGACAGGCAGTATGGATTCCGTCAGCGCAAATCAACTGCCGACCTCCTTTCCTTTGTCACCCATTCTTGGAACAAGTCTATGGAACTACACGGTGAATCCCAGATTGTTGCTCTAGACATATCCAAAGCATTCGACCAGGTCTGGCACGCAGCGCTGCTTAATAAACTACCGGCCTATGGCCTACCACCAAAACTGTGTACGTGGACAGCAAATTTCCTCTCCAACCGAAGCATTTATGTTGTCGTGGATGGCCATTCCTCTAAACTGTATCCAATTAATGCAGGAGTTCCTCAAGGTTTAGCTTTAGCCCCTACTTTGTTTCTTCTCCACATCAATGACCTCCTCTCTAGCACATCCAACCCAGTTCACAGTTACGCGGACGACAGCACCCTCCACTCCAATATACAATATTCTAAGCCTGTCTCTTTAGCCCAACTAAATAAGGATCGCAGACTCATGGAGGGTTCTATCTCCGCGGATCTCCAAAAAATATTAGACTGGGGTAGTAGAAATCTTGCTTTCTTTCTCATAAGAGATACACCAGCCCTAGACCCATCACAATAAACAACCAAGTTATTCAAAGTAATGAGTCCTTTTCACTTGTTGGCATCTCTGTGGATCGAAATCTTAATTGGCACCAACATGCCACATCAATTGCAGAAGCGGCTGCTAAGAAATTAGGTTTCCTCTTCCGAGCTCGCAAGTATGTTTCACCAGCTAATCTCTATACTTTATATACTTCACAAATAAGACCAAACCTCGAATACTGCTCCCACATCTGGGGTGCTGCTGCCGCTTCTACACTCACTATCCTGGACTCAATTCAAAAGAGAGCTATACGTCTCATCGGTGACCCTAGCCTTACCCAAAGGCTGCCATCCCTTGCCCACCGACGTGCCGTTGGTGACCTCTCTCTCTTTTATAGATATCTGCATGGGCACTGCTCAGATGAGCTTTCTTCCATAGTTCCTCCACCTGCTGCCCCCAACAGATCTACCAGGGAAACAGAGCGAATGCACCATATAACTGTCCAGGTCACCAGACATAGAACATCTTGTTATGCCCGCTCTTTTTTCCCGAGGACTTCCAAGTTGTGGAACTCCTTGCCGGCACATGTTTTTCCTTCTCCCCCGAACCTCCAAACCTTCAAGTCCAGAATTAACAAGTTGCCTCTTTCCTCCTTGTCGACACCCACGGTACTATAGTATTTAGGCAGTAAGCCCTCGTGGTGTGCTGTTGCAATTAATATATATATATATATATATATATATATATATATATATATATATATATATATATATATATATATATATATATATATATAAGGCCAGGTGCATTCCGACTATTTGGAAGCGCATACCGGTTTCACTCTCATTAGAGCTCATCAGTGCGCTTTACCAAATTACAGCCAGAATACACCCAACAGTAAGTTCTGCTAAAGGTAGCCAGCCTCGGAGAACATAGTGAGATATATGAAGCAATATTTCCCGTTAAGGAACCAATTGTCCTTTTTTTCCACTATGATTAGCAGAATTTTCCCCGCATGACATATGGGTTTAGTGTAATGTTACCAACACTGGACTATATGTGTGTGTTTTGTTTCTTTAACGTCGGCCTATTTCCGCGACTAGGGCCAATCATCGACGCCAGGGAGCAGTTTCACCTCACTATCCTGGAAAATTTGCCGAACCCCTGCCTTTCTGTAAGGAGGGTAGGGATCTTTAACGTGCCCAACATCGCGTGGACACGTGACCGACGGCTTTACGCCCCCTCCGAAGGGCGAAACGTGCAGACATTCAACATGCTCAAATACAATGCCAGAACCTCGGATGATGTTAATGTTACAGTTTGTACTGAAAAAATGAAAGGAGAACCCTTCGGTTCAGAGGCACACGTTCTTGCCCCTGAACCACCGGAGGCTCTGGACTATATGTTGTAGTTACTGTTTACATTTTCGTGCGTCTATTTGGAATAGCAATACTATTGCTGTTTAGAAACTTCTTGTGCAGCTCTGTCGATTTGACATTTCGGTACCAGTTGATGAAATAATTTTTTGGTGATAGCATTTATGAATATTCTTTACTTTTAAATGCATGTATAAAGTAGTAAAAACGACGGCAGTAGATGCTAGTGCTGAGCCGTAAGAAATAAAAGTGAATAAAATGTCCATTCCAATGATGAATAATGAATTAATTAGCTATATATTTAATACACAATTTATAATTTCGAGATAAGTTGAAAGTTGATACAAGAAATTGTAATATTTATAGGAAATTTCCTGCATATTAAGATGCCACTTCGAAAGGCAGCTACCTGATTTGGTATTAGACAAAAATTAGATAACGTTACACGCTGATTTACAGACTAAAGTAATTGTAAGCTCTTATTTAATTATCTGCATTAAAATGTCGTAAATTCTAAAAGCCCGTGAAATCACAATAAAATCATAGTGAAAATATCTGATTTTGTCTATCTAAAACTGCGTGTAATATTATAAGACGAGAAATTCTCACATATAGTAATAGTAATACGTTTATTGGTAAAAATTGTACATGTCCTATACAAGAAATCACAGGGTTTGAAATTGGCAGTTAAAAATTTTTCACTGTTCGAAAATCTTCAAAGTAAAATAATTATAGGAAAGGGCAGATACAGTAACCTAACTCTTACCCTATGTGTCTCATTGTAGAGTTTTGGTTTTAAACGTCAGATAATTGAAATCTTTTGTATGCATACAAGTTTATTATATTAGGGGTTTCTGTCAATTTTTAGTGAATTTTCTTTAAAAAAAATCACTAATGAGGAGATCCCGACTTTTGAATTTTGAAAAAAAAATTCAAATGATATATATATATATATATATATATATATATATATATATATATATATATATACATATATATATACATATATATATATATATATATATATATATATATATATATATATATATATATATATATACATATATATATATATATATATATATATATATATATATATATATATATATATATATATATATATATATATAAACATATAAAAATCGAAACTGACCCCGGATATGTGTTCTAGGGGGCCTAATTAGCGCTCATTTGAAATTTTTTTTTCAAAATTCAAAAGTCGGGATCTCCTCAATAATGGGCCGATTTTGACAAAATTTGGCGAATACCTTCCTTTTGTAAGTGGCTTGGATAAGTTCGTTAGCTAGGAAAATCGGCCGAGGTTTTCCCGGAAAATTTTGCATTTTCTTTAGAAAAAAAATCATATCTCCAGAAATAACAAAGTAAGGGCAACCAAATTTGGTACATCGTTTTATATCGCTATAGGTAACTTACCTACCAAAATTTAGCGCTTTAGATCAAAAGACAAATGTTATGGGCATTTAAAGAAAAATAAATTGTGATTTTCCTCAAAACGTCAAAGTGACAATTTAAAACGTCAAAATTCGCAACATTTAGGCAAAGAATTTGAATCTAATACGGGCGATGGAAAGAAACTGTCTCAAGAAGAATGTTTGACAAACCCTGAAGTCTTAGTTTCAACCGTCATTGTCCTTCATTTTACTAAAATGTTTCCAGAAAATTCATTTCAAATAGACCCTGTCTCTGATGCTTGGCAGTAGCCTTAGCTATAGAGTTTATCGCTTAATGGTATATAACTTTTGTCGTAAAAAATCAATAAAGCTCAATATATCCGTTATTCTACAAGATATGAAAAAAAAAAATTGTATACATTAATTATAGGGTGTCTTGAGCTACATCTTAAAAAAATATTTCTACAATCACAGGGTGGCCCATAAGTCGTTGGTGATACAAATAAAATTTTTTTTGTCGAAAACGCCTTATGTTTTTGCATTTTCCATCGAAATATAATGCATGTTTGTAAGTAAAGAAATTCTGGACGCAGCAAGTGCGTTATGGTAGCGAATTTTGATTAAATGCTTCATATTTGAAAATCTCAATTTGCTGTTAACCTATAAGGTTGACCAAGAAACGGATTTTTTCGGTTGCACTTTCGTACGTTCTCAAACAATAAAGTTATTTGGATGAAACATGGCAAATTGTTTTACTTTATATAAGTACACTTGGAGAACACCCAAATCACCACAACACATATTTCAGAGACCTTACGATCGTTTCGTTGACAAGGTCAACATCTTCAGAGGAAGAAAAATTCTGAATTTTTTAGAATTTTTCTTCCTGTGAAGATGTTGACTTTGTCAACGAAACGATCGTAAGGTCTCTGAAATATGTGTTGTGGTGATTTGGGTGTTCTCCAAGTGTACTTATTAGTGCTCTCACAGGTTCCAGTTTTCACATAGTTTACTTTATATGTTATACTGGTAATCAAATTTGATGCCTGGTTTCTGAAAAAAAACACATATTGGCTGTTAAAAACATTTTAATGAAAATTCACTAGCATAACGCACTTGCTGCGTCCCGAACTTTATAGATATTAAGGCTGTAAGATTTTTGTGAACTGCAATTATTGTTTGTTGTTCCAGAAGTTTGCTGGATTTCGCCTTCTAACGAAATTTTTTTTAAATATAGAGAGGTAACTACTTTTAATTTTCCAAACCATTTTTCAAACGAGTGCGAACTACTAGCCCCTAGAACTCATATCCAAGGCCACTTTCAAACTTTATACGCTAATATAATATACATAAACACACATACGTATATACAGTGTCCCAAACTGGATGGGAATGTATTGCTATCTCCGTTATTATTAGAGATAGGGAGACGGTTAAATTAGCAATGTTTTGTAGAATTTCATGCTCGTTCCAAATATGTATTTTGCCCTGTCCCTTTTCGTTTTTGAGTTATTTTGAAAAAAACAAAATTTGTCGATATCTTTTTTCTTTAATATCTAAGTAGGCGTTGATCTAACATGTCTAGGACTTGCACATTATCAGGACACTTTTTACAGACTAATCTTTTTGTGCTATTCTCAACTTTGGATTGCCTTTTGTTTTTAAGCTATATGTATCAACGTTTGTTTTTATTATGGCAGCCATAGTGGATTTTTTGCTCATGTGATAGCCTGTGAAAAGAGTTTTCCAATGATGTACAACATGCTCGAAAAATCTTGTAATTGCATTGACAATTTTGAGAAAAACCGTTTTGAGGATAGTAGGCTATGAAATCCAAAACCAGAAAACAAATGACAAAAAAAACTGTTCAAAAAGCAGTAGGCCATGGAGTCTAACAATAGACTTCTACTTTTAACATAATTTTCACAACGAACTTATCCAAGCCACATACAAAAGGAAGGTACCTACCAAATTTCATCAAAATTTTCGTTTTATGAAAAATTCGCTAAACACAGTGAACTAAATACGTAGGTAATCGGGAACACGACAACCTTTAAATAAATTATTGGAATATTGGTTTGACAGCTACCTAATTTTTTTCGTTTCATAAAATCACAGCATGCTACCTACTACTGGCAAGCCTTTTCCAACGCCAATGTCATATAACAATTACATGGTGGAGCAATGTTATTTGTTCGATTTAAAGACTTAAATCCTCTCAAGTTTGCCACTGTATGCGAGATAAACTTAATATCTGACACAAAATAGTGCAAAACTACCGTGCACTAATTTTGGATCAATTATCTCTTTACAACCGCAAGAAATTAAAGAACTCAAAATTTATTTAAAAAAACTTCAACTGCCTGTAACTTGAAAACGAAAAGTTCCTATACACATTAGTGTATAGGAACTTTTTGTTTTGTTTTTGTGGTCGTGGTGATATACACTGTGGTTTGTTCTATGGTATCCTGTATATACAGGTATCCATTGTAAAAGCTGGCACCAGAGTTTTCCCGAGAACTGCTCAGTATTTCTGTAGTATTCTACCCGAAGCGGGGGTGACTTTCAGCCCATTAATTTTACCAACCAGTTTTTTTTAGATATTTCCTTTCAAAACTTCAACATAAAAAGTCTGAAATAATAGGATCAATTTCTTCTTTGAGGCTGCAATTACAGTTAGATCGTTTTAAACCGCAACTACACCTCTTTTTGAGATGTGTGCCTCCCATAATATTGAATGCCAGTTGTTACTTACTATGAAAAAAGAGATTTGGGTGCTTTGCAAACAATAAATCAGCAATTGTATTTTTAATTAACTGCTCTAAATGGCCGCCTTTGTCTTCCATACAATAATCGATCCTGTGACCAAATCCTCTTCTGGCATTTTTCAACATCTCCGGGGTTATTCTGTGACATTCAGTAGTAATTCTCTCCATCAGTTCCTGCAGATATTGCTGAGTTTGAAAGACCTTGCTTTTTAAACATCCCCATTGGAAAATGTCTAGAGGATTCAGCTCTGGAGACATCGCTGGCTGTTTAATAGAACATATTCTTTCTATCCACTGACCTGAAAAAAAATTAAGACCAACCGCGATTATAAATTAGCTTTAATCTCTGAATATGCTTCATAAATGTTCAACGTTGCATCCCTTTTAGATGAGGGGAGATATATATATATATATATATATATATATATATATATATATATATATATATATATATATATATATATATATATATATATATTGTGAGAAAGCCGTCAGTTGCAAAATAAAACTCTTTATTACATGCCGAGCTTTCGGAAAAAATTTATTCCATTCTCAAGGAAATAACGTGAGTTTTACTAAACTATTTAGTTTATTTCTTTGAGAATGGAATAAATTTTTTCCGAAAGTTCGGCATATAATAAAGAGTTTTATTTTGCAACTGACGGCTTTCCCACAATTTTTTGATGTTTTAAATGTCTCAAAAGTTGTCCCTGTTTGTTCTAAAGTGTACATAGATACTAATTGCCACTAGTTTAGGTTGCGATATATATGAAACAAGATAATTATTGTCCCATTATCTGCCGTTTTACATATTTTGAGGCTCGTTAAATTACAATTTATCTCATAACTTGCTTCTTAGCACAAGTCATCATTTAGTTAATATGTAGTTTCTGTGCAGCTGACTGTGAAGAAAATGATAGTTACACTATTAAAACTTACCTTATAAACGGCCTTTTCAACAGAATTGTTCTTAAATTTTCAGGTTTGTAAGAGTTACAGTGTGTTTTGACATTTATTTTAGATAAAAAGTTGATTAAACCCTTAAATTTTGATGGAAAAAAGATTTTTAAGAATTTAAAATTAATTCCGGATAATAAGTAGTTCATACCTGTAAATAATATCCTTTGTTTTCATCCATACGACTATTTACTTGTTATCAATAACGGTTTGATGTATTTATATAAGCAATCAGAATTAATTGTATTCTCCCAGCATTACATCCAGTGTGTTTTGCTGGTTGCAGCAATTTGTTTATATGTATTGTTGAAGTAGTGTTAGTTGCATATACTAAACGTAGTAGATCTAAGTTAATTCTTTATTAATATAGGAAATATGTTGTAAATAGTTTAAGCATACAAAGAATATGTTAAATTATTAAAAATTTGTTGCCACTAGAACTTACTTTTGATTGTTAGTATTGTTACATCTATACTTTATTGTCTTTTTTACAGAGTAAGGGAACGCCAGAAAAATAAGAAATCTTCAGGATGGTCACAAAATTGTAGAGAACAATGGTCAAAGACACCTGTAAAAGTACAAGAAGAAGCAATGGGTAAGTTTTGTTCAGCAAATAATTATAAAATTTAAGAATGCGTATGTGAACAGTCTCTTAAAAAATGAAATTAAAAAAAAATTGTATGTATATTTGTACTACTAATGGAAGAAAGCTCTAATTACCACAAAAAAATTATACATGAGATTTTCCTCCCCTTTTTAGCTTTTAATCAGGCAGGAAGGTCTTTGATTTCGTTAACTTAAAATATTCTGCGAAGTGCGCATGATCAATGCAACCACGTTTTTTTACTGTCGCGAATCGCTCTTCCTTCTCGAAATATAACTAGTGTTCGCTGTTACAAACAAACTTTACAAGATGCCTGTGACCATAGAAGTGACAAAGTTAATTCTCATAGAGACGGATGTGACTATATATATATATATATATATATATATATATATATATATATATATATATATATATATATATATATATATATATATATATATATATATATATATATATATATATATATATATATATATATATATATATATATATATATATATATATATATATATATATATATATATATATATATATATATATATATATATATATATATATATATATATATATATATATATATATATATATATATATATATATATATATATATATATATATATATATATATATATATATGAGACATGCTTGGTTCTCGGGTTAAACCGCGTCCGGAATTTATGGAAACTCGACGTTTCGGCTCCTATTTTGGAGCCATTTTCAAGAGGTAAAGGAAATATGTAAGGACACTCTAAGGCCTCAATCTGCCTACTCCTTAGAGTGATGGACAAAGGTGGGTAAAGGAAATATGTAAGGACACTCTAAGGCCTCAATCTGCCTACTCCTTAGAGTGGTGGACAAATGTGGGTAAAGGAAATATGTAAGGACACTCTAAGGCCTCAATCTGCCTACTCCTTAGAGTGATGGACAAAGGTGGGTAAAGGAAATATGTAAGGACACTCTAAGGCCTCTATCTGCCTACTCCTTAGAGTGGTGGACAAAGGTAGGTAAAGGAAATATGTAAGGACACTCTAAGGCCTCAATCTGCCTACTCCTTAGAGTCGTGGATAAAGGTAGGTTGGGTTGTTGTAGCTCGATTACGGGGCCTCAATCTGCCTACTCCCCAAATCTCGCTGGAGATCGTCTGTGAGGTCTCAGTGTGTTCAACCCTATCTCTCTGAGGCCTATATATATATATATATATATATATATATATATATATATATATATATATATATATATATATATATATATATATATATATATATATTGTCACATATGAGAATGAGCGTTTCGCGACAGTAAAAAAAAACGCGGTTATATCACATGTCCTAAACTGCAATAGGTACCTAGTCTATTTTTTTCTTCATGTCTCAATATTGATTTTAGTGAATTTTCGTAGAGAAAAATCATGAGGAGATCGCAACTTTTGCATTTTGAAAACATTTTTCAAACTAGCGTCAACTAGGCCCCCGAGGACACATATCCAGGGTTAGTTTCAATTTTTATATGTTTATAACTCAAAAAATAATGCGTCGCTTTTAATGAAATTTGCTGGGAACCTTCCTTTTGTAAGTGATAAATTTGTTAACCAGGAAAATCAGACTAGTTTTTCCGGGAATTATTTTTTTTCAGAACACCTGTGTTTCTCCGAAAATAACAAAGCTATGGCAACCAAACTTACTACCCAAATTTATGTTATAAAAAGTCTCCTTTGTACAAAAAAATTAAATCTCGAAGTTAAAAGACAAAAAGTTATAGGCATTCAAAGAAAAAAAAATTGTGTGCCATTGCTGATTAGAGAATGACACAAAACCAGAATATTTTCTGTGGTTAACAAAATCGATTGAATAAAATTAAATATTTCTTGGCGTAAAAAGTCAAGAAATACTACAGAAATTACTTCGAATTTTTAATAGCCTTTCTTATTAAAGCGTGAAAGTTGGTGTATTTTAAAAAGATATTCTGAAACGAATGCGGGTTATGTAGAAAAAATGTCCTAGAGAAGTGTGTTTTACAACAGGTTATGTAGAAAAAATGTTATAAGAAGTGTGTTTTACAAAACCTTAAGTTTCTGTTTCCACCGTCATGGTACTTCATTTTACTAAAATATTTGGAGAAAAATAATTTCACATAGACCCTCCTTCTGGTGATTTGGCAGTAGTTCAAGTTATAGGGTTCGTGACTAAATTTTTAGCGAAATTTCGTAGAACACATTCGCTTCCGAGGAGATCGCGAATTTTAAATTTTGAAAAGATTTCTTCAAATGAGCACGACCTAGGACCGCTAGAACCCATATCCGGATTCTATTTCAATTTTTATATATCACACCGATAACTAAAAAATAATGGGCCGATTTTGATGAAATTCGACAAGTACCTTCCTTTTGTAAGTGGCTTGGATAAGTTCGTTAGCCAGAATCGGACCAGTTTTCTGTGAATATTTTGGGTTTTCCTTCGGAAAATTTTTGTATCTCCGAAAATAACAAATCCATGGCAACCAAATTTGGTACGCAGTTTTATATTATAAAAGGTAAACTTTTTAGATCTCCTAAATTAAAATAAAAAAGGTTATAAGCATTTAAGGAACACAGTACAAAATATTTGTGTGTTAAACATAATCTATTAAATATCACAGGCAAATATTATTTTCTTGGCGCATATATAATTTCCGTAACAAAAACTGCATAGATCATTTCTATGAAGATTCACTAGCATAACGCACTTGCTGCGTCCATACTTTTTTATTTAATAAAGGAAGCAGTCTATGCTTTGCTAAATCCATGCACTCAATAAAACAAGCTTTTTCACACTCCAAAATTCTCGTGTTTGTTTTCTTGGATGTGTCCTTTCTAAATTGAAAGTAATTTTAACAATTTTCTAACAACTCTGTTAAATTAAATTGATTATAAAGTCAACAAGGATTTATTGCTTTCAGAGGTTCTCAACTAAAAGTAGCATCCAATTTTCTGCATTATCGGGCTATTTATTTCACTTTAAATGTCAATTTGTCGCTCTCTTGTACTCTGATATAAGAAGTGTTCCTAATGTTTAAATAATTGCAGTACGTTATACATTACACGTTACCTAGTAACAAAAATTTTAATCACCGAGGACTATATTAGTGTCAGCACCCACCTGCGAGCAACGACTGTGTCAGGTACTTTTATTTATGCTCGTTTCTTTTCTAAAATAATAAGACATGAGCTCATGATTGTATAGATCATAATTACATTTTCCCGCACTTTAGAAATCTTGGGAAAAAATCAAGTAGGCGATTGCATTGTGCGTAGTAACTTATATTCTTTACATATTATAAGCACATTCCTCAAACTAATTGTAACTAGTAGAAGGTTAATGTTTAACTGGCGAGAAATAATTATTTAAATAATTAGGTATTTTTTTAGATTAATATTGTCTAAATTTACTAATTTGTTTAAAACTTTGCTGCAAGGCACAACAATCATTCTTATAACCAATCATCACAGTCTAAAGGCCATGTTGTCTAGTCGCCGCAATATTGACTGTCTTCAACGGCACTCTTCAGTAGGTAACGCGGAGATTAAGGCAGGCAGAGTGGCACATTTAACTACACATTTGAATTACTGTGGTTACCAACCAAGTCAACCAACCAATCCACTAACAAACCAAGACAAGTTGCTTTGGTTGTTTGGTAACCACAGTAATTCAAATGTGTAGTTAAATATGCTAGTGTGTCTGCCAGAACCTCCGTATTACGTACTCTCTTCATTTTGTTATGGCCTCCGCACTTCGCCAATTGGGCCAGGTTTTTAAGTTTTGATCTTTGTCTTCCCTTTGCCTTTTTCCAAGTATATTAATCGCCTTTATTAAATACAAGGAATACGGGAAACTTATTACAAATGAATTAAACTTCACAATTTAAACTATGCTAATCGTAAGATAAGGTAAGATGGAACCCCATGGCGAAGTCTAGCTCTTGGATAATCTACTCAACCATAAAGTTCCCTAATATAATAATGTAACGTGATGAGGTATATGATCCCAAAATAATGTTTTTGGAAAGTTATGTCTCAAAATAGTTCTACAAATTGTCTTCCTCCTCTTACTGTATATTCTTCAAATAATAGTATCGGAAATTATTAGCCTTCCTTGCAATTTCTTTTTGTAAGCATCTTCTTCTTTTACCCTTTCTAGCACTGTTTTATTCGTCTTCCTATCGGTGTACTTTTTCTGTCATTTTTCTCCATGTCAACTTTTCAAAAGCTTCTATTCTTTTCATGTCTTAAAATATGTCCAATAAGTTTTTAGTCTTCCTTCTTGCAATTTATTTTTGCAAGCATCTTTCTTCTTTTACCTCGTCTAGTACTCTAGTTCACTTTTCAAAAGCTTTCATTCTCTTCATATCCTACTTATTCAAACTCCAATTTCTGAGGAGCAGTGTCATAGAAAAGGCAGAGATTTCTAACATTTCTCCTGAGGTCTACAGAACTAAAAGTGTTAGAGCTAAAACGAAACCTTGTGGAACACGCTTATTACTTTCTAAATTATTTAATAATCAGGGTTTAGAAGACAGTACCACTACAACTCTTGTAAATATTACTGACGACATGTATAGATTTTGGGATCGGTGCATGGTTACCCATATGGTTTTTCTGGGTTACAGCAAAGCCTTTAATACTGTAGATTACAAGTTGCTATGTAAAAATTAACGTATTTTGATTTGGCGGGGTCCAGTGAGAGGTTTTTTTTTTTTGCAAGGTTACTTGTATGGAATGTATCTGCGCGTGTTGCTGAATATCAGTGTGTCTTCTACCCTTTCGGCCAGGCAGGGATCAAGGCTGGGACATCTGGTAAACATTGCAGGATTCAGCAGTACGCAGACGGTGCCCAAATGCATCACATATGTTTTTTGTGTGAATTTATCCCATGTCGCGGAAGGTTTCGTTTGTGATTCTTAAACACCTCTTTCCCCATAGAGCCTCGTTATGTGTGCAGCTCCGATATCAGGTTTGGGAATCGCTTATATTTTTCAAAACTTACTCTTACTGTGATGTTTACGCTCCCGGATTGACTTGTCTTGAAAGGCAGAGAATTCAAAATTCGTCTGCTCGATGGAGTGATGTATCACACCGATACTTCGAAAAATAATGGGCCGATTTTGATCAAATTTGGTACGTACCTTGGCTTGGAAAGTTCGTTCGCCAGCAAAATCGGCCCAGGTTTTCCCGGAAAATTTTTGTTTTCTTTCGGAAAAAAATGATATCTCTGGAAATTACAAAGTAAGGGCAACCAAATTTGGGACGTATGTTTGTATTATAAAGGGTGAAACATGTACAAAATTTATGTCTGTAAGTTTAAGGACAAAAGAGTTATAGGCATTTAAAGAAAAATAATTTGGGGTTTTCCCCTAGACGTCAGTCGCGATTTGAAACTCCAAAATTGGCAACATTTAGGCAAATAACCTATAACAAATACGGGTTATGCAAAGAAAATGTCGCAAGATGAGTGTTCTGCAAACCCTTAAGGTTCAGCTTCAACCGTCATTGTCCTTCATTTTACTTAAAATTTTCCAGAGAATTCATTTCAAATAGACCCTTTCTCTGATGCTTTGGCAGTGCTTTTAGTTAAGTGTGTGGTTTAACGATCTATAATTTTTAACAAATTTTCGTAGAAAAAATTTGTTAATGAGGAGACCGCGACTTTTGCATTTTAAAAAGATTTCTTCAAGCGAGTGCAAACTAGGCCCCGTGGAATCCACATTTTAGTTTCAGTTTTTATCTGTTTACATATATACAGGGTGACGCATTTCAACCGTAATGCTAAATATAATTATTATTATACAAGATACGGGAAAAAATTGTATACGTTAATTAGATGGTGTCTTAAGCTGCATTTTATATAATTATTTAGACAATCACAAGATGGCGCATTAGTCGTGGGTGATACCTACAATTTTTTCCCGAAAATCCCGTATATTATTGCATCTTTGCATTTTTTATCGAAATATGATGCATGTTTGTAAGAAAAAATCGAAACGCAGTAATTGCGTTTTGGTAGCGAATTTTCATTAAATGCTTCAAATTTCAACAACTCAATTGGCTATTAACCTAAGGTTCGTTGGTTAGGAGACCAGTTTTCTCGGAAACATTCGAAGTTTATTTTCGGAAAATTGTTGTACATTTTCAGACAATAAGTTATTTTGATAAAATATGCTACATTTTTTGTACTACATCGGTTATACCGGTAACCAAATTGCATCCTGCTTGCATTAGAGATACATATTTGCTATTAAAAGCATTTTTATGAAAATTCACTTCCATGAGGCACTTGCTGCGTCCAGATTTTTTATATTATGAAACGCTATAGCACAGTATAAGGAATAACTAGTAGGATCACTCTCCTGTTGGCACATTGATATTTCATAAATTGTTGTTGTCCGTAGTGGGTGAAACCTTTCCACACTAAATACAGACCTAGAGACTATTTCCACTAGTGATGGGCAAAACACTTATTTTTTATTAACGTGTGAACCTGTTAACGTTATTTAATAATAACCGTTGAAAATGACAGGTTGTGTTATTTATCTGTTATTTTGAACTGGATAGTCGATCGATAGTATCCTACGTTCCCAAAGCTGTAAGCGAGAGCGAGCACACTAGTATAAATAACGTGTTAAGTAATATGCTATGAAGTAAAGTACGCTGTATACTGCATAGCATGCCCATACATATTTAGCATTCCCAGTCTCATGTCCATTCATCCCGTTAAATTTAACAGTTGCCGATGAAAACCCATGTTTATTCATCGAAGCTAGTTGCAGTGAAAAAGAAACAGATAAGAGTCCGAATTCTAGTTTAGTAAAGCGTTATTTTGTCCCTGTTATTTTTATATATCGATAACAGGTGGTTACCGTTGCGGCTCGACAACCGTTAAAAATAACAGACAGATAAATAACCACCCATCACTAATTTCCACAGCATAACTTATTATGCTGGCATAACTTATTATGCTGTCTTATCTCTCTGGCTTGTGAAGCCAGAAAAATACTCCCTACCTATGTATTTAATATTTTGATGTTTATACACACACTTCTCTTATCTGTAAAATAGTTTTGCCACTTCTTATGTCATTTTGAAAAAGGATGCTTTTACATAATTAACTTATTAGTTGTTTGAACACCTAGATAACTGCTACTATATTTTGAAGTGCGTACGTGCGCTTTCAAATTTTCCATTAGACCTGTTTGTATATCCTGTCTTCAAAAGCACACGTGTTTGATCACCATTTTAAACAGCAGGTAGCCAGTTAACTGTCCCTCTTCAAAATTAACGAGGTTGGTGTCTTTTCTAAACAGCAGGTAGCCAAATAGTATAGCTGTTGTACAAAAGAAATGGGTACGTTGACCTTTTAGGAAAGGCGTCCTTTGTAAAGAGCGGCACAAATTTCAAAGGGATTGTCATATCCCTAGAAAGATAATAACTTTTCAGGTGGATTTTAGCACCGTGAATATTCATTTTGCATATTAAACCACTTTTGTCTAACTCTAACTCTAACAACTCTTCCAAATACGTTAACGTTTGCTTCGTGGGAACGCTAGGAAACATTTTTCAATTCAACAATGATTTTTTTGATTACCTGCAGAAGAATTTAAATAGAGTTGTGGACATAAGATATTTAGAATTGTTCATCCTCTGATGACGCTAACTTGGTTAGTGAAGCGGTCGTCAGTTTTTTTTAAATGTGATGTGATTTGGGTTTTCCACGTGTACTTATTAGTTAGTAGAGCCAGCCATTCACTTCAACGATAAAAGGAAGCACATTTTGATAATGGGTTATACTAGGAAAGAAGGAAACGTGTTATAAATAATATAACTAGGTTATGCTTCAGAGGCGCAGTAGAGTAATAATTATTTTAATAACATAATATGTTACGTATGAATATTAAATATAGTAAAACAAACGCGAAAGTAATGTAACAGCTTGTATAAGTGGATTCTTAAATTTGATAATACACATAATTCATTACACTTTATTTGCGGTATCATATCCATTAAATATTACAAACAAAGGTTGTCTCTGGCGCAAAAGGGCCAGAAATGCGAACGTTTTTATTTTAACATTTTAGTGTTTGTTCTAGAAGTACAGTGCACACGGGAGCCATCTCGTTGCGGATGTTGTCACAACGGCCCAAATGAACAAAAATGTTAAAAAATAGAGACTGTGTACAACCAACTAACAATTTTGTAAATTGTCAGCCCTGGCCCATTTCTCGCCTAATATAGGGGCAATGTATGTAAGGCTAGTTGTAGTATCCATAATTAGAATCGGTTCTCACAATGTTCTAGGAGACTGGCTACCATAGCCGTATTACTTTATAGGTGCGTTCTCGCTGTAATTAGTATATCGCACAGATGGGCTCTAATTAGAGCGAAACCGGTCTTCGGTTTTAATTGTGGTGAGAATACATTTAGCCTTACTTCTACCTATAATTTATGCCTTAGAACAAAAACGTCGGGTATTGTTTTGTATGTCTTATTGATTGGTGGAACTCATTTTTGGCTTAATCGATTGTCTGTTTACACCTGTTCCTTGCTTATGCAAAGTTTTTAGTGAATTTTTGTAGAAAAAAATCACTAATGGGCAGATCTCGACTTTTGAATTTTGAAAACAATTTTTGCAAATGAGCGCGAACTATGACCCCTAGAACCGATATCCGCGGTCGGGGTCAGTTTCAATTTTTATATGTTTATATATATATATATATATATATATATATATATATATATATATATATATATATATATATATATATATATATATATATATATATATATATATATATATATATGGCGTTATAGAAGATTTCACATCACAAATAAAAGCGGTTAATATTTAACCTTATACATAGGGTTACTATACTTTTGTTTAAGGAACTTTCGCTTGAAAAATTCAGTAGATGGGGGATACCACACAAATTTAATACATACATGTGTATGTATATGTATCCAACCGATAACTCAAAAAATACTTCACCAATCGAAACCAAATTTGACGGTTCCCTTATTTTTTTTAATAGCTTGGATGAGTTCGTTAGATAGTTTTGACACTCGCATACTTTCAGAAAAAAATGTAAACTGTTTGAAAACGCAATATCTTTTAAATTACTAGAAGTATGAAAATAAAACTTAACACGTACGTAGATATTGTATCAGTGCTCCTCTCTACCAAATTTTAACTTAATCGGTTCAGTAAATTCTGAGTTATAAGCAAATAAAAAATAAATCATTTACGATATAACCTGAAATTACCTCTGAACGGGTGCCGATAATGTTAGACAATGTGAGACAGATATATCAGGGTTACGCTGCAATTGCAAACAAATGCTCCAGATTAAACTTCAAACGAACAGGTTACAAAAATATGTCACAATAAACAATCAGCGGGGTTGCCATTTGCCAAAACTGTCATCTTAATTTGAAGATATCAGGAAAATGTATAGTAATAAATAAAAATTTTAATGAAAGTTATTCAATTTGTTTATCTAGAACAACGTTTTATTATTAAGTGAAGATTGGAACCTGTGATTAGCATTGATAAGTACACTTGGAGAACCCAAATCACCACAACACATTTTAAAAGACCTAACGATCGTTTCACTAACCAAGTTAGCGTCATCAGAGGATGAAACATTCAGAATGTTTCATCCTCTGGTGACGCTAACTTGGTTAGTGAAACGATCGTCAGGTCTTTTAAAATGTGTTCTGAATGTTTCATCCTCTGATGACGCTAACTTGGTTAGTGAAACGATCGTCAGGTCTTTTAAAATGTGTTGTGGTGATTTGGGTTCTCCAAGTGTACTTAACGTTTTATTATGTGTAAATATTAAGCTTACCATTCTTCAAGATATTTAAAACCCATCGTCATCTCCTAATCTGACAACGCCAGTTAGCTATTTGTCATTGTCATTTGCTATTTTGCAAAGTTTCTCCGCCAAATTAGGAGCATCTCTAAATCCCATTAACCAGCTAGGAATAGTTGATATGTTGTGTTATTTTGAAATTGTGATATGTGTATTATTGTGCACTAAGTGAAGATTGGAACCTATGATGTTCACTGATAAGCACACTTTGAGAAACTCAAATCACAACATAAAATTCTGAATTTTTTATCCTCTGATGACGCTAACTTTCTTAGTGAAACGATAGTCAGGTCAGGTACTATATATATATATATATATATATATATATATATATATATATATATATATATATATATATATATATATATATATATATATATATATATATATATATATATATATATATATATATATATATATATATATATATATATATATATATATATATATATATATATATATATATATATATATATATATATATATATATATATATATATATATATATATATATATATATATATATATATATATATATATATATATATATATATATATATATATATATATATGAAAGGTTATTAACTGATTTTGATGAAACTCGGCAACAATCCTTGTTTTATTAATAGCTTGGATGGGTTCGTTTGACAGGAAAATCAGACAAGGTTTTCCGGGAAAGTTTTGAGTTTTCTTTCGAAAAAAAATTTATCTGAAAATTACAAGGCCATTTTGATGAAATTCGGTGGATATGTTGCCTTGGGAAAGACCTTACTACATATCAAAATGCAACTTTCTAGGTTTATAGAAAACTGGGTTATGCAAATTTGAAGCATTTAATGAAAATTAGCAGCATATTGCGTCCCGAACTTTTTTATATTCTTCTAGTCCGTCACTATCGATTTATGGAGGTTCAACGACACCAAGATTAACCTATTTCGTTTGGCGAAAATACCTGTATTTTCTTTTATTTATCGAACGATATATATATATATATATATATATATATATATATATATATATATATATATATATATATATATATATATATAACATAAAAAAGTAAATTGACCCCGGATATATGTCGGGGGGGGGGGTATCTGGTCCGCGCTCATTTGAAGTAATTTTGTCAAAGTCCAAAAGTTAAAATCCCATTAGTGACAATTCACTAAAATGCCAACAAAAAATTAAAAACAATAAGAACAGACTCTTTAAACGTGTAGGTAGCGAAAAGAATTAATCAAATTAAATGTTGACAATTTTGGCCGTCTGTGTTGACACAAAATGCCATTCTATTCAAAAGCTCGTTATTGTAAACTTTTAATAAGATCTCGATTAACAGCCATTGTGTCAATATATTTTATTGTAGAGATCGGCCAAATCTTCTATGGAAAGTTTGTAAACAACATTTTTTAGGTAACCCCAAAGGAAATAATCCATTTGGATTAACTCGGGAGACCAAACTGCCCACCTGACGACTCCACCACTACCCAACCACCTTCCAGGAAATCTATTTTGTGCATATTTTTGTACCATAAAAAAGCATTATGGGGAGGTGCGCCATCTTGCTGAAATAATAAATCATCTACTCTACATTCTAAGTCTAAGGGAACATGATTCATCAAAGCTGATAGTTGATTTCTTGGAAATTTAAATAACTTTCACTATTTAAAGTGCCTCTCTCTATATATATATATATATATATATATATATATATATATATATATATATATATATATATATATATATATATATATATATATATATATATATATATACTTTCGAAGGCGTTTAGCTGTCCTGATTGTCTAATATTTTTTACTAATTTTTTATTCTCCTCATTAACGTGGTGATTATTATCCCAAATATGCACCGTATCTTAATTGTGCTGAGTGTTCTTTGAATCTAATGCCAATAGATCTTTTTGTTTGTCCGACGTATTTAATATCACAATCTTTACAACCTATTTCATAAATTCCCGTCATTTTGGTCATACTATCCTTGTCTTTTGGGCTACCTAGCAAGTGTTTTAAATTAATTTTTGTCGAAACTGTTAGTTGCCAAGTGGATTTTAAAAAAAGCTATCTAGATTCCTCGTGATTCGAGGTTCAAATGGTAAGCAAACAAGTTTTTTTTTCGGCTTTCTCTCTTCTAAAAGTCGTTGATTCCGCTAACTTTTTCGTTGTTTGTTAATTAATTTCTCCACTAGGCAAGCACTTTATCAGTTATATTCGGCCACGTTTTTAATATACTTTAATTCTTTGGTATATCTAGTTTTACTTAAAAGAAAATTAATTAACCTGTTTACTAAAAAATTCAGATTGGCCTTTTTTGTTCGTACGTATGATGTGACTCATTTGGAATATAGCTTCGGTTTCCTTTCTATGGTCATCGAATTCTAAAGTGTCTTTATTTTTGATAACTAGTACATCTAAAAATGGTAATTTATTATCAATTTCTAATTCATGGGTAAATTTTATAGAATCAAATTTATTGTTTAATTTGGCAATAAAATCTTCTATTCTGCAAATGTTTGTGTTAAACACTGCGAAAATATCATCCACGTAACGAAACCACACTTTAGGAAAGTACTCACTTTCAAGATATGTTTCAAATCTACTCATGGAAAGGTCTGCAATAAATGGCGATAGCAGATTGCCCATTGCCGTGCCTTGGGTTTGTTAAAAAATGCATGTTGAAATGAAAAATATTTTGTTTAATACAAAGGTTTGTTAAAGGTAAATATTCTTTGCAGACCTTTTCATTTATGTTATTCATTTTTAACAACTCTTCCAAATACGTTAACGTTTGCTTCGTGGGAACGCCAGGAAACATTTTTCAATTCAACAATGATTTTTTTGATTACCTGCAGAAGAATTTAAATAGAGTTGTGGACATAAGATATTTAGAATTGTTCATCCTCTGATGACGCTAACTTGGTTAGTGAAGCGGTCGTCAGTTTTTTTTAAATGTGATGTGATTTGGGTTTTCCACGTGTACTTATTAGTTAGTAGAGCCAGCCATTCACTTCAACGATAAAAGGAAGCACATTTTGATAATGGGTTATACTAGGAAAGAAGGAAACGTGTTATAAATAATATAACTAGGTTATGCTTCAGAGGCGCAGTAGAGTAATAATTATTTTAATAACATAATATGTTACGTATGAATATTAAATATAGTAAAACAAACGCGAAAGTAATGTAACAGCTTGTATAAGTGGATTCTTAAATTTGATAATACACATAATTCATTACACTTTATTTGCGGTATCATATCCATTAAATATTACAAACAAAGGTTGTCTCTGGCGCAAAAGGGCCAGAAATGCGAACGTTTTTATTTTAACATTTTAGTGTTTGTTCTAGAAGTACAGTGCACACGGGAGCCATCTCGTTGCGGATGTTGTCACAACGGCCCAAATGAACAAAAATGTTAAAAAATAGAGACTGTGTACAACCAACTAACAATTTTGTAAATTGTCAGCCCTGGCCCATTTCTCGCCTAATATAGGGACAATGTATGTAAGGCTAGTTGTAGTATCCATAATTAGAATCGGTTCTCACAATGTTCTAGGAGACTGGCTACCATAGCCGTATTACTTTATAGGTGCGTTCTCGCTGTAATTAGTATATCGCACAGATGGGCTCTAATTAGAGCGAAACCGGTCTTCGGTTTTAATTGTGGTGAGAATACATTTAGCCTTACTTCTACCTATAATTTATGCCTTAGAACAAAAACGTCGGGTATTGTTTTGTATGTCTTATTGATTGGTGGAACTCATTTTTGGCTTAATCGATTGTCTGTTTACACCTGTTCCTTGCTTATGCAAAGTTTTTAGTGAATTTTTGTAGAAAAAAATCACTAATGGGCAGATCTCGACTTTTGAATTTTGAAAACAATTTTTGCAAATGAGCGCGAACTATGACCCCTAGAACCGATATCCGCGGTCGGGGTCAGTTTCAATTTTTATATGTTTATATATATATATATATATATATATATATATATATATATATATATATATATATATATATATATATATATATATATATATATATATATATATATATATATATATATATTATAGTGTGTGTGTATCACGCCGATAACTCAAAAAACAATGGACCGATTTTGATAAAATTTGGCACGTACCTTCCTTTTGTAAGTGGCTTAGATAAGTTCGTTAGCTAGGAAAATCGTACCAGGTTCTCCGGGAAATTTTGGAGTTTTCTTTCGAATTACAAAATTTTCTTGAAAAACAGTCGAATCTACGACAGGCAGTATGGATTCCGTCAGCGCAGATCAACTGCCGACCTCCTTTCCTGTGTCGCCCATTCTTGGCACAAGTCTATGGAACTACACGGTGAATCCCAAATTGTCGCTCTAGACATATCCAAAGCATTCGACCAGGTCTGGCACTCGGCGCTGCTTAATAAACTTTGGGCCTATGGCTTACCACCAAAATTCTGTACCTGGACAGCAAATTTTCTCTCCAACCGGAGCATTTCTGTTGTCGTGGATGGCCATTCCTCTATACTATATCCATTTAATGCAGGAGTTCCTCAACATTCAGCTTTCGCCCCTACTTTGTTTCTTCTCCACATCAATGACCTCATCTCTAGTACATCCAACCCGCTCTTTTGTCCCGAGGACTTCCAAGTTGTGGAATTCCTTGCCGGTGCATGTTTTTCCTTCTCCTCCGAACCACTAAACCTTCAAGTCCAGAATTAACAAGTTGTCCCTTTCCTCCTTGTCGACACCCACTGTACGATAGTATTTAGGCTGTAAGCCCTCGTGGTGTGTTGTTGAAATATTAAAAAAATATATCTCAAGAAATGAAAAAGCTATGCTAACCAAATTTGGTGGGTAGGTTTACAATATAAAAAGTAAACTATATACAAAAATATAGATTTCTATGTTACAAGAAAAAAAAGTTATAAAAAGATATTTGGTGCCAGATCATTTCTCTTAAAATTCACCACCATAACGCACTTGCTGCGTTCAGACTTTTTAAACACGTTTGCGTAACTGGAAATGAAAAGTTTTATATAACCAACTAAACTTTTATTTTATCAAAGATGTTTCCGTAAACAAAAGTGATTTTTCAGCAAAACAATACAAAAAGACCATAGCTAATTTGTAAACAAATAAACTATCGCTGCTTTTCAGTTAATTCAACGTTATTTTTCGATATTTATAACGTTTGAATGTATTTGGGGGGCAATGTGAAATATTTAAATGACTTCTAGAACCACCTTTTAATTTCAATGACAAACAAACAAGGAACTTTGACATAAAAAAAGTTTTGATTATAGCGTTACAGTATTTCAGCGCAACTTTTATAAGTGCATTACTTTTGTCATTGTGCTCAAGGTGAATAATAAAAACAATTATTAATCTTTACACGACCTGCAGAACTTTTTGCGGTCGGTGACGCAGCAGAAGCACTGTAATTTATGTATGTGTACGTATGGCGCGACGTACTAGTATTTTCCTGATTTTTAATTAAAAATGTTGCAAGATCATTTTCTTCGGGGAAAGTTCTTCGGTAACATGCGCTGGAAATACATAAGATCGTAATATTATGCACCATGCGTTTTGCTATTACATACGAGTGAAACTTGCTTCCAGATTTTATTAAAAGTCTGTTATAAAATATTTTCTGCTTTTCTTATCTGTTAGTGAATTCTCGTAGAAAAAATTCACTAATGGGGAGATCCCGACTTTTGAATTTTGAAAAAAAATTTGCAAATGAGCGCGAACTAGGACCCCTAGAACCCATAGCCGGGGTCAGTTTCAATTTTTGTATGTTTATATATATATATATATATATATATATATATATATATATATATATATATATATATATATATATATATATCTCAAACTCAAAAAATAATGGGCAGATTTTGATAAAATATGGCATGTACCTTCCTTTTGTAAATGGCTTCGCTAAGTTCGTTAGTCAGGAAAATCGGACGAGGTTTTCCGGGAAATTTTTGAGTTTTCACTCGAAAACATTTTTATCTCAAAAAATAAAAAAGCTATGATAACCAGATTTAATAGGTAGGTTTACGATATAAAAAGCAAACTATACACCAAAATTTAGGTTTCTATGTTACAAGAAAAAGAAAGTTATAATATATTTTGTGCCAGATCATTTCTATGAAAATTCACTACCATAACGCACTTGCTGCGTCCAGGTTTTTAATATAAATATACAGCTACTTATACTTGTTTCTTTGATATTGTGAAAAACTTGAAAGCAGCGATTCCTTAGCCAAAAAAATAAAGCGGGTTGTCTATATAAACTTGCGGGAGTTAGGTTAAGATTCAGTTGTTATTTTATTATTTAAATTTAGAGAAACATAGGAGAATCAAATGTGGGATGTATATTTACCTTCTCAGGCTTTCCTATATAAATATTTGTGATCATCTGCTACCCTCAAAAGGCGTTGAAAATTGCAACTTATTGTTTTCTCATCTCTCAACTTTTTACGGAGATGAAAATTTGTAATTTGAAAAGTGGCATTTAAAAGTTTGGCTTGCAGAAAACATTTGCCTTTTGCATTCTTTTTTCAAAGAATGTACCATTTCTGAAGAAAAAAGCGTCTTTTTTTCTTATTTACGGGGTACATTTCCCGGTTGGCTATGAAAAAACGGCGTACTAACAATTAAAATTAATTTTTAAATATATTTTCCCCTAAGATCAATGCACTTATTACATCGGTTCAGCAACAATTCGATACCCTTAGAAAAATATTCTTCCAGTTTGTCCTCAAAATGTACCCAAACTGCAGCTTTCACCTCGTCGTTACTGAAATGCCGCCGGCGAAGGTCCTTTTTCAAATTTCTAAATAGGTAGTAGTCAGTAGCAGGGTACACAGCGACCTGGAGAACCGGGAGAGCAGGGAATTCGAAATACCCCCTAAAATGGCAGGAAAATGGCAGGGAAATTTGTCATTTTACTCAAATGTCATGCAAATCATTCAGCAGACCTGGAAATTATATATTTGTAAAATTCCGTCACAAGCAGATTATTTTGGATTTCAATGATATATTACATTAATCTTTTTCACCTAAATATTTTTCTTCTACTTAGGGAAATATATCTGACAACATTGCGGCATTAATTTTAGCCGCCAAAAAACGCAGCGAATGTCACATCATGCGCCAAAATAAATATAGCTTCTTCTTCCGCTATCTCAAATATGTCTCATTTGTTTATCTCACTTGAAATATTCTCCCTTGAATGCATAAAATGCAAAATGCGTTCTAGTTATTGGCGGCGTAGAGCTGTGCTGTCTGGTGTTTATTCTATTTTAACCGTTATGATCATGTAACATAGTTAAAGTTGGAGGGGAAAATATTGGGCATTTGTATATGGATACTGTAATCCATAATAGATAACCTTAATATCGCAACGCATTGTGTATGATAGTGTAAAGAAATTAGGACGAGTGGGAAATAGAGAAGTCAATCTAAAGTAGTAATCAAGAATTCATAATACCATCAATATAATAGAGCTCTTGATAAAAATCAGAAGACAACGCTTTAGATGACCGAAGTAGAAATAATGAAACATAAAACAATTAGAGAACTATCACAACTAAGAACGCGGAAAACACACTAAAGCATTGAGGTTGGAGTTTTCAAATCAGATCAAATCAAAATTTATTTGTAGTAAGATATAACTTATTACGAAACTGAATGACTCTAAGCACTGGTCAATGGGCAGGGACGGCTTAAAATAAGTACAAATTACAACAAATGAGATAACATCGCATTTTAATTAGAATTGCAATCCACCAGGGAGAGATATCAAGAACAAAATGGCTATATTTTTTACGAAAGTAAATGGCCAATCCACCACTAGCCTGTCCGTAACATCTCTCCCTGATAGCTTGAGAGAACACTAAATTATAATTATTCTCTAACAATGAGTTGGTCTCTAAATCATCGACCCACCATGTCTCAGCCAAACACAACACATCAAAACCATGCACGTATTGATCAAGTCCAAATTACGAATACCGCCGAGATTCCAAAATAAAAGGTAAGGAGTTCGTGGAACATGGATCATCGAGCATAGCAATTCAGCCTCATGTGGTTCTGTAATGTTTGAACCCAGCTCCCTGTCGTGGGGAGTATTCCTCCACACGAAACCTCTTTCCAGCGCTCAAACCTTCAATAGTGGGATTCGAGTCGTTACCCGACACAGGAACAAGCTTTGGGACACCTCTCACATATCGAATCGTAAGATTACGGTCTCCTTCCACCCGCCTGGATTCTGATCAAGTAGTTCGTCCAAATTACGAATACCGCTGAGATTCCAAAATAAAAGGTAATGAATTCGTGGAACATGAATCATCGAGCAGAGCAATGCAGCCTCATGTGGTTTTGTAATGTTTGGACCCAGCTCCCTGTTGTGGGGAGTATTCCTCCGCACGAAACCGCTTTCCAGCGCTCAAACCTTCAATAGTGGGATTCTAGTCGTTACCCGACACAGGAACAAGCTTTGGGACACCTCTCACATATCGAATCGTAAGATTACGGTCTCCTTCCACCCGCCTGGATTCTGATCAAGTAGTTCGTCCAAATTACGAATACCGCTGAGATTCCAAAATAAAAGGTAATGAATTCGTGGAACATGAATCATCGAGCAGAGCAATGCAGCCTCATGTGGTTTTGTAATGTTTGAACCCAGCTCCCTGTCGTGGGGAGTATTCCTCCACACGAAACCTCTTTCCAGCGCTCAAACCTTCAATAGTGGGATTCGAATCGTTACCCGACACAGGAACAAGCTTTGGGACACCTCTCACATATCGAATCGTAAGATTACGGTCTCCTTCCACCCGCCTGGATTCTGATCAAGTAGTTCGTCCAAATTACGAATACCGCTGAGATTCCAAAATAAAAGGTAATGAATTCGTGGAACATGAATCATCGAGCAGAGCAATGCAGCCTCATGTGGTTTTGTAATGTTTGGACCCAGCTCCCTGTTGTGGGGAGTATTCCTCCGCACGAAACCGCTTTCCAGCGCTCAAACCTTCAATAGTGGGATTCTAGTCGTTACCCGACACAGGAACAAGCTTTGGGACACCTCTCACATATCGAATCGTAAGATTACGGTCTCCTTCCACCCGCCTGGATTCTGATCAAGTAGTTCGTCCAAATTACGAATACCGCTGAGATTCCAAAATAAAAGGTAATGAATTCGTGGAACATGAATCATCGAGCAGAGCAATGCAGCCTCATGTGGTTTTGTAATGTTTGGACCCAGCTCCCTGTCGTGGGGAGTATTCCTCCGCACGAAACCGCTTTCCAGCGCTCAAACCTTCAATAGTGGGATTCTAGTCGTTACCCGACACAGGAACAAGCTTTGGGACACCTCTCACATATCGAATCGTAAGATTACGGTCTCCTTCCACCCGCCTGGATTCTGATCAAGTAGTTCGTCCAAATTACGAATACCGCTGAGATTCCAAAATAAAAGGTAATGAATTCGTGGAACATGAATCATCGAGCAGAGCAATGCAGCCTCATGTGGTTTTGTAATGTTTGGACCCAGCTCCCTGTCGTGGGGAGTATTCCTCCGCACGAAACCGCTTTCCAGCGCTCAAACCTTCAATAGTGGGATTCTAGTCGTTACCCGACACAGGAACAAGCTTTGGGACACCTCTCACATATCGAATCGTAAGATTGCGGTCTCCTTCCACCCGCCTGGATTCTGATCAAGTAGTTCGTCCAAATTACGAATACCGCTGAGATTCCAAAATAAAAGGTAAGGAATTCGTGGAACATGGATCATCGAGCATAGCAATGCAGCCTCATGTGGTTTTCTAATGTTTGACCCAGCTCCCTGTCGTGGGGAGTATTCCTCCGCACGAAACCGCTTTCCAGCGCTCAAACCTTCAATAGTGGGATTCTAGTCGTTACCCGACACAGGAACAAGCTTTGGGACACCTCTCACATATCGAATAGTAAGATTCCGATCTCCTTCCACCCGCCTGGATTCTGATCAAGTAGTTCGTCCAAATTACGAATACCGCTGAGATTCCAAAATAAAAGGTAAGGAATTCGTGGAACATGAATCATCGAGCAGAGCAATGCAGCCTCATGTGGTTTTGTAATGTTTGGACCCAGCTCCCTGTCGTGGGGAGTATTCCTCCACACGAAACCTCTTTCCAGCGCTCAAACCTTCAATAGTGGGATTCGAGTCGTTACCCGACACAGGAACAAGCTTTGGGACACCTCTCACATATCGAATCGTAAGATTACGGTCTCCTTCCACCCGCCTGGATTCTGATCAAGTAGTTCGTCCAAATTACGAATACCGCTGAGATTCCAAAATAAAAGGTAAGGAATTCGTGGAACATGAATCATCGAGCAGAGCAATGCAGCCTAATGTGGTTTTGTAATGTTTGGACCCAGCTCCCTGTCGTGGGGAGTATTCCTCCACACGAAACCTCTTTCCAGCGCTCAAACCTTCAATAGTGGGATTCGAGTCGTTACCCGACACAGGAACAAGCTTTGGGACACCTCTCACATATCGAATCGTAAGATTACGGTCTCCTTCCACCCGCCTGGATTCTGATCAAGTAGTTCGTCCAAATTACGAATACCGCTGAGATTCCAAAATAAAAGGTAAGGAATTCGTGGAACATGAATCATCGAGCAGAGCAATGCAGCCTAATGTGGTTTTGTAATGTTTGGACCCAGCTCCCTGTCGTGGGGAGTATTCCTCCACACGAAACCTCTTTCCAGCGCTCAAACCTTCAATAGTGGGATTCGAGTCGTTACCCGACACAGGAACAAGCTTTGGGACACCTCTCACATATCGAATCGTAAGATTACGGTCTCCTTCCACCCGCCTGGATTCTAGCTCTTTATGCAGATTGCGAATTTCAATTGGAGATTGGAGTTTTGAAACCTAAAATTACCACGTTGATAAAATATGTATGAATATTATCTTATTTCCACAATGTGGTAATTTCATTTGGACTTTTTTTATAGTAAACAATTGATATTTATTTTCGTTGTTCCAGACGCTTTATTATTATTATTATTATTTGAATCAATACGTGTCTTTATCGAATGCTTGAACAGTGGTTATAATATTACTCTTGTGGTTTGATATAGTTTAGATTAAAATGAGTAAAGCTTAATTAGTAGTTACTACAAAAACGTGTAATACGCATTCTTTTAAGTAGAAAGTTTTCTTTAGAAGTTTAACAGAATATGCATATTTATGTTATTGATGATGTTTGTGTATTAAACTAGTTTCTTGTTCAGAACTTTTATTTACTTCATGAACGTATTCAAAGATGTGTGCCTTTCATTTTAAGTATTATGAAAAACTCACTTTCTGAGCCTGGAAATGTCAGGGAATTTGATTTTTGATTTCTGCTGGGTACCCTGCTGGGGGCCATATCTGGACTATAAGAAGCGTGATCAGTTTGTTCGAAACCGCAGTCATGAATTGCGGCTTGCGCAACTCCAGCAGTTGTTACAGTTATTTCCCCCCCCCCCCCCCCCAAAAAAAAAGATATATAATTTTAATCCATCCTGAGAAAACCCACTGTTTACTTTACTAATTAATGAATTCGATATTTACACTAAGTGAGTGGTGAGACACGAAGCAACGTGCCGGCACCTAGTTGCAGAACCAAGTAGTATGTTGTCACGCCAGCTCCAAATAACACAAAGTGTTAAAAAATAAAGACTGTATACAACCAACTAACAATTTAGTAAATTGTCAGCCCTGGCCCGTTTCTACCCTAATATAGGGACAAAGTATGTAAGGCTAGATGCATTCTCACAACAATTAGAACCGTAGTTGCAGAACCAAGTAGTATGTTGTCACGCCAGCTCCAAATAACACAAAGTGTTAAAAAATAAAGACTGTATACAACCAACTAACAATTTAGTAAATTGTCAGCCCTGGCCCGTTTCTACCCTAATATAGGGACAAAGTATGTAAGGCTAGATGCATTCTCACAACAATTAGAACCGTAGACCGGTTTCGCTTTAATTAGGGATCGTCAGTACGGCATACTAATTGTAGCGAAAATACACCTATAAAGTAAAACTGCTGTGGTAGCCAGCTTTCCAACACTGAGTGGTGAGACACGAAGCAACGTGCCGCCACCTAGTTGCGGAACCAAGTAGTATGTTGTCACGCCAATCGGCTGCAGGAGAGCAATTGTGAAGCCAGAATGAAAAATCAAGCAATTGTGAAGCTAGAATGAAAAATCACTAAACTTATTTTAGAGTTAACATTTTTAATAGTAAAAGTAGTAAATACAGACGGTAAACCGATTGCAGGTAAATAATTCTGAAGTCAGAAGGAAAAACCACCAAGCTCTTTTTAATAGGAAAAGTAATAAATACAGAGTTAAACTGATTGCGGGGAAGTGTTGTGAAGCCTGAAGAAAAAACCACTAAGCTCGTTTAGGGCAGTTTACATTTTTAATAGAAAACGTAATCCATACAGACGTTAATCCGGTTGCAAGTAAGTTATTGTGAAGCCAGAAGAAAAATGAACTAAGCTTTTTTAAGGTAGCTGAGATTTTTATAGAAGTAAATACACATACATTAAGCCGGTTGCATGGAAGTAATTGTGAAGCTATTATGAAGAAATCACTAAACGTTTTTCAATTAGTTTACATTTTTATAAAAAAAGGAATAAATACAGAGGTTAAACCGGTTGCAGTGAAGTAATTGTGAAGTCGGAAGGGAAAACCACTAAGCTCTTTTGAGGTAGTTTACATTTTTAATGGGAAGAATAGTAAATACAGACGTTAAACCGGTTGCATGAACTAATTGTGAAGCCACAAGGAAAAACCACTAGGCTCTTTTAAGGTAGTTTAAATTGTTATAGAAAAAGTTGTAAATGCGTACGTTGAACCGGCTGCATGAAGTAATTGTGAATCCAGAAGGAAAAACCACTAGCGCCTTTGAAGGTAGTTTACATTTTTAATAAGAAGAGTAGTAAATACAGACGTTAAACCGGTTGCAGGGAGTAAAAAGCAAAAACCACTTGGCTCTTTTAAAGTAGTTTATATTTTTAATAAGAAGAGTAGTAAATGCAGACGTGAAACCGGTTGCATGAAGTAATTGTGAAGCCAGAAGGAAGAACCACTAGGGTATTTTAAGGTAGTTTACATTTTTAATAAGAAGAGTAGTAAATACAGGCGCTAAACCGGTTGCAGGGAAGTAATTGTGAAGCCAGAAGGAAAAACCACTAGGGCCTTTGAAGGTAGTTTACATTTTTAATAAGAAGAGTAGTAAATACAGACGTTAAACCGGTTGCAGGGAGTAAAAAGCAAAAACCACTTGGCTCTTTTAAAGTAGTTTATATTTTTAATAAGAAGAGTAGTAAATGCAGACGTGAAACCGGTTGCATGAAGTAATTGTGAAGCCAGAAGGAAGAACCACTAGGGTCTTTTAAGACAGTTTACATTTTTAATAAGAAGAGTAGTAAATACAGGCGCTAAACCGGTTGCAGGGAAGTAATTGTGAAGCCAGAAGGAAAAACCACTAGGCTCTTTAAAAGAAGTTTACATTTTTATAGAAAAAGTAGTAAATACGGATGTTAAACCGGTTGCATGCAGTAATTGTGAAGCCAGAAGGAAAAACCACTGGGCTCTTTCAAGGTAGTTTACATTTTTAATAAGAATTGTAGTAAATACAGACGTTAAATTGAAGGGAAGTAAATGTGAAGCCGAAAGGAAAAAACCACTAAGTTTTTTTTTTTTAAGATAGGTAGTTATATTTTATAGAAAAAGTAGTAAATACAGATGTTAGACCGGTTGCAGGGAAGCAATGGGGAAGCCAGATCAGTAAGCTTATGGTGGTTTACATTTTTAATTTAAAAAAGTAGTGAATACAAACTTAGAGGCTTTTTCTCCGGCTTGATACTAGCCTGTTTTTTCTCTGCTACCAGTTTAGCCTCTGGGGCACCATACGAGTATAAGACGTAATAACGCAAAACCGATCATAGGATAATAACACTACGTCTGTTTCTTTGTGTTTAACCCTTTCACCAAATTAAATCAACCAAAATCACTGAAAATTAACAGTGGTTTAACGAAAAATGTTTTCTATTAAAAAACAATTAGGTAGCTAGTTAAACCCCTATTTATAATTTTTGTGTTTATACAAAGCTGTTCTTACATAGTCTTTATTTTAATCTATATTATCAGTGAATTATCCATCTATGTACAATTTTGTAGTGATGTCAATTGACTTGATGACGGAAACACAGACATACGAGGTATAATTATCTAGAGTAATTAACATGTTAATTCCATTACAAAAACAACACCATTACAGAAAATACAATTCGTTATATTTTATTTGAATAACTTTGCATGACATTGTGAAGCTATTTATACATTTTCTGGTTTTCAAAAGAATATTCGCCTTTTGACATTTCCTTGGCGTTGATGAGAAACCAACAAAAACATTAATTTACATAAATTAATTACACAACAAAGTTCTACAACAACCTACGATTACTTATAACATTGAAAACAGGTTGAAATCTGGTTCCATTATAAACAATTGACCATCCCAAGATTAACTGCGCTCGTTAGCGTTCGTATTATTCCGGCAAGATAATCGTTGTTGAATTAACATGTGCGGAACAAGGACGAATAGAAAATAATACAATTTTTCATTGTTGTTCTTTTGTTCGACTGGGAAGTGTGCGTGTTTAAGGTGAATATGTTTAGGCATTTTGCGGCTAAATTTAACTTGTTTAATAATTCACGAATACCTTTTATTTGTGAATCGATAACGGAATAACTAGGTGACGTCTGAACTATCCGAAGCAATAAGCATGTGATGCCGCATTCGAAGAGTGAAAGTCTGTGTACTGTGTGTTAATTCCTTTAATGGATTTGCTGTGTAACGAGTTAACAGAGAGCGCACAACTTATATTGTCAGTTGTACCGAGTACTGTCTCTCAGTGATAAAGAATAATTGAATTTAAAATCATGTGAGTTCATTCAATTGACAATATCCCATTGGTTGATCCTCAATTGGCGAATCCAGTGGTTTGTGACCGTCCATCGAGCGAAATTGTTTTCTTGCAGAAGAATTCAGTGTGGGTTGAACTGGTTCGTTATGATGTCATTTTCAATGCCACTGCTCTACAATTACTGACCAGCAGACGTCGAAATGTTAAGTGTCTAAATA
This sequence comes from Tillus elongatus, assembly GCA_964006375.1. Lineage (NCBI taxonomy): Eukaryota > Metazoa > Arthropoda > Insecta > Coleoptera > Cleridae > Tillus > Tillus elongatus. The sequence goes on along the minus strand of OZ023266.1, from coordinate 34,946,169 downwards.
CCAAAACCAACAAAGGGTGACGGGAATTTTATAACGTCATATTAGGTAACGTTAAAATCGCGCACAAAAAAACTTTCTTAATCGCTCTGATAACTGCATAATTAAAAAGTGAATGCCGTGTGTTAGTGTTGATGTTGTGTTGTTTTTTGGAAGATGAAAAATGAGCGTTGGAATTCTTCGGCACAAAAGATCGGTTTCGGCCCATTCATCGCATTGCAAAAGGGACCTTTCTTTGGCAATTCCTCCCGTTCCTCCACCCCGTTCGGCGCCGACTACATGTAGGAAACCCAGGAGGAATGTAGGTGATCGTGTCTTTGTTAGTTCACCAACCAAAGTTTACATTGATTATGTGGATGAGAATTTCAAAGGGGTTTTCGATCAATTAAACAAAAATGATGAAGAGAGCTGTGATAAGACTGAAAAGAAGGCACAAAATGTAGAAGATCCTGAAGAGACCATTAGACATTCCAAGGACATTCCGAAAATTAGAAATAGGATTTTTGAGGAGAGTTTGGAAAGCCAAGAGATCAGTTTTTACATAGGTATGGTAATGAGTTACTTTTTGCTATGCATATTATTTACACAATCTTTTAGTGAATTTTCTTTTTAAAATGTACTAATGAGGAGATCCCGACTTTTGAATGTTAAAAAAAAATTCTTCAAATGAGCACGAACTAGGCCCCCTAGAACCCATACCCAGGGTCAATTTCAAGGCGATCCTTAAGTAGACGGGTCCCGTCCATGCATCGAGAGAGCGGCATTGTCGGACGGTGCTTATGGCTCAGTTCAGGCAGGCCCCTAGCACCGTCCGGCAATGCCGCTCTCGCAATGCATGAAACGTCAAAATTGGTAACATTTAGGCAAAGAACCTGAAACAAATACGGATTATGTAAAGAAAATGTCGCCAGAAGAGTGTTCTGCAAAGTTTCAGCTTCAACAATCATTCTCTTTCATTTTAATAAAATATTTCCAAAAATTTTATTTCTAATAGACCCTTTCTCTGATGCTTTGGCCGCAGTTTTAGTTAAGTTTGTGGTTTAACGGTCCATAATTTTTAACAAATTTTCCTCGAAAAAAATTCGTTAATGGGGAGACAGAGACTTCTGCATTTAAAAAAGATTTCTTCAAATGAGCTCAAACTAGGCCCCCTAGAATCCATATCCGGGTTTAGTTTCAGTTTTTATCTGTTTACATATATACAGGGTGACACATTTCTACGGTAAGGCCTAATATAACTGTTATTATACCAAGAGACGACAAAAAGTTCCATACGTTAATTATAGAGGGTGTCTTGAGCTGAATCTTGTAAAATTATCTTGACAATCACAGGTGCCCCCCCTACACTTACTTATTATGGGGGAGGCCAGGCTAGGACTATAGAGACTAGCCTGCAATGGTAGACTGTAGATCATCCCAGGCTTCAGGGGCCATTCAAAAATTCAGCCCGCGAACCTGCAGGGAAAAGAACTTTACAGTGGAAATCCCCGACGGCGAGGCATGGCGGGAGGAGACGCCGGGAATACCAAGGGACGCGCTCGTCTGGCTCACGGGAGGATCCGGCGGGGAGCGTGGGACGGGGGCAGGTGTTTATACGGAAGGACCTAGGGTAAGTCATAGTATTTCCCTCGGAGCCCATGCAACGATCTTTCAGGCCGAAATGTACGCCATCCTGCACCGTGTGCGGGAGAACAAGAGGAGGGGCTACACCAACAAGCGGATCCTCATAGCCACAGACAGCCAGGCCTTAAGGCCCTAAGTAGCCCACGGGTAAATTCCTGGCTGGTGAGTGAGTGCCGAGACGAGACCACCGACCTGACCTGACCTGGCCTCAAAGGCAATGAAGAAGCTGACAATCTCGCGAAGAGAGGGTGAGCAGAACCATTTATGGGACCAGAACCGGCTCTGAGCGTAACAAAGAGCACTACCAGGGGAGCCATTAAGTCCTGGGTCAGAAACCAACGCAAGGTGTATTGAGTGGACTGTCCAGAGCTCAGACATGGGAAGTCAATAATTGACGAACCCAGTTCAAAGAGAACTGTGGAGCCGAGTACAGCTCAGAAATATAACAGGTCACTTGACGGGACACATGGCCGTCAAGAAACACCTGAATAAAATGGGGTGGTTCGAGGGGGACCTCGCATGCAGACTCTGCGGCGAGGAGGAATCAGCCCAGCACATCTTGTGCGAGTATAAGTTCCTTACTCTTTCTACAAAAGACAGGTGTTCGCAGTGTTTGCAAAATTTCCAGAAGAATGAGGTGAAATTGCTCACTGGCGTCGGTGATAGGCCATAGTCGCAGAAGCAGGCCAACGTTAAAAAATCACAAGTTTATATTATATTGCATTTATAAGAGTGCTCGTGACTAATTCACATATATTTTAAGACACTTTGATTACTGTCTTGACCTTGTCAATAACGAATAGTAAATTTTTGTTCATTGAATTTCGCTAAAATAAAAAAGAATGTGGCGTAGACATTTGTTGTTTCAACGTTCCAACTATACTTTTTAGTGATAATTTTAATATTGGTTTCAACATGTATGAAGAAGCTAAAGTTACAATAACTTTCAAAACTTATTTGAGTCCTATATCAATTCATTACAAAAGTGGTTTACCGTGGCATCTTTTAAATGATTAAAAATAAGAACTTGAAGGCGTGGCAATGAAAACAGGTCATTTTGCACTGTGACATTGATCAGCAGCTCTGTAAATAGTTGAAATGACATTCTTCTCAACCGCTAGGTTGACGTAATTAATTATTAGTTGTTTTTTTTTTTTAATAATAAGTAATTTATTTGTATGGGCTTACAGAAACCTACTTTAATCGTACTCTCAAAGCTTGTTCGTTCAGATCAGGAGACGGAACGTTGCCTTGCTGTGCAAAGGTTCCTACCGCAGCTCGTCGATCATTTTCTCAAAATTAATCATTATTAAGTAACTAATTCAGACCATCTCGAAAAATCACATCTGCCTAGCCAGGGGCGTTGTTTCTGAATAAGCTTGAAGCCTGCATGTTCTTCATATCGAAGAAGGGTTGAAACTGTCGGTCTCTTGTATCCTAAAATGTTTAGTACGTAAAATACCCTGTTCACAGAAGGCGGGTTCAGCAAATTTACAGGTCAGTGAGATAAAATTGCACTCCCTGGCGTCGCTGAAATAGGCCGACATCGGAAACAACTTACAAAGACTCCTGATTACCTGGCCTCATTTCTGCTCAGTGCGACCGAACCTATATGTAATACTTATATTTTAGTGAATTTTCTTAAAAAAATCACTAATAAGGAGATTCCGACTTTTGAATTTTGAAAAATTTTCTTCAATTGAGCGCTAATTAGCCCCCCCAGAACACATATCCGGGGTCAGTTTATATATATATATATATATATATATATATATATATATATATATATATATATATATATATATATATATATATATATATATATATATATATATTATAAAAATTGCAACTGACACGGAAAATGTGTTTTAGGGGTCCTAGTTCGCGCTCGTTTGAAAAAAAATTCAAAAGCCGGGATCTCCCCATTAGTGCATTTTTTCTAAGAAAATTCACTAATAAATGTACATACTCTTGGCTGGCTCTTATTATACTAAGCTGTTTTCTGTCTAATCTATGATGCGATCGGCAATGTTCGGATTCTTTGCGGCTGGGATTTATCTGGCTACGTTCACACGAGTTTGTCATTTTGGATGTTTTGGTGGAAATATTTGGAAACCATCCTAAACAAAATATAATTTAAGGCAAGCAGAAGTCTTGAAGTTATTTTTAAAAATCTGCATTATACGGTAAATATTAGAATTACTTTTTTTGTAAAAAAATGGATGCAGTTAGATAAATACTGTTATTAGGTAGTTAAATATTCTGCAATGCATAAGATTAATAAATGTATGTAGGTAAATGTTTTGTTTTCGGAAAAGATGAAAATCTAATCTAATCTTATGTTTACATGTGCTCACGCAAATGCAACATTTTTTTGTACATCCTATTTATTTAAAACAGCAGATAAGTCGCTGTGGTATAACGATATCATGTCACTAAAGGTTACTTTCTGATTAAACTGATCCGTGTTTGCATTAAAAACAGACAAAAACCAATAAACACAATCATAATTTGTCGTTGTGTAACAGTAACCTCGTCATCTAGAATGTCGTTAAGATAATGAATAAGAATAAACATTATTAATTGAAGACATGGTGTCTTGTCTACAAATTCATAAACACCATTTAAAATATAGCCTGCAGTATGGCTTTTATAGAATATTTGTCAAATTAAAATTTCGGGACGCAGCAAGTGCGTTATAGTAGTGAATTTTCATAAGAATTTTACACTATTAGTAAGACATTTTTTTCTCAGGGCTCGTCGGCGGCCTCGCAGCCTCGATAGTACTGCAACCTTTGGTTGATTGTGCATACCCTTAGTCTTACTCCACACATTCCATAATCACTGTGCCTTGAATAGTCTGCACAGCGATTGGTAGGGTGAAGTTTTATATTGCTCTGTCTCCGGTCTAGACTGACTGTAGATCAGTTGTCTTTTGCGGTCCAGAGCTTTACACTCGCACAATATGTGCTGGGCTGATTCCTCCCCCTCGCGACAGAGTCTGCATGCGAGGTCCCCTTCGAACCGACTCATTTTATGCAGGTGTTTCTTGACGGCCATGTGTCCCGTCAAGAGACCTGTTGTGTTTCTGAGCTGTCCTCGGCTGAGATTTAGCAGCTCCACAGCTCTCTTTGAACTGGGTCCGTCAATTATTGACTTCCCATGTCTGAGCCCTGGATAGTCCGCCCAGTACACCTTGTGTTGGTTTCTGACCCAGGACTTAATGGCTCCCCTAGCAGTGCTCTTTGACACGCCCAGAGCCGGTTCTGGTCCCATAAATGGTTCTGCTGACCCTCTCTTCGCGAGACTGTCAGCTTCTTCATTGCCTTTAACCCCCGAGTGACCCGGCACCCAGATGAGGGTCACCTCATTCTGCCCAGCCAGGTCGCTCGTCTCGTCTCGGCACTCACTCACCAGCCAGGAATTTACCCGTGGGCTACTTAGTGCCTTAAGGGTTGCCTGGCTGTCTGTGGCTGAGGATTCGCTTGTTGGAGTAGCCCCTCCTCTTGTTCTCCCACACACAGTGCAGGATGGCGTACATTTCGGCCTAAAACACCGTTGTATGGGCTCCGAGGGAAATACTAAGACTTACCCTGGGTCGTTCCGAGTAAACACCTGCCCCCGTTCCACCCTCCCCGCCGGATCCGTCCGTGAACCAGACGAGCGCGTCCCGTGGTATGCCCGGCGTCTCCTCCCGCCATGCCTCGCGGTCGGGGATTTCCACTGTAAAGTTGTTTTCCCTGCACATTCGCAGGCTCGCGAAGTCTGACCTCATTTCAAGCATGGGCTCCTTCACGATCTCCTGAATTTTGCAGTGGCCCCTGAAGCCTGGGTTGCTCTTCAGTCTACCATTGCAGGATAGTCTGTATAGTCCTAGCCTGGCCTCCCCCATAATAACTAAATGTAGGGGGGGGGGCAGAGTTTAATACGACCCCAAGATATTTTACCTCCCTGGCCATTGGAATGTTGCTACCGTATAGAGTCAGTTTTGTGGCTCTCCCGCCTCCTCTTCGTAAACGGTATGACGGTTGCTTTCTCGGGGCTCACCCCGAGCCCGTCCACTTTCCATCCACCACTTTCAGTGATGTCTGCAAGCGCTCCCACACAGACTGTGTAACCTTTCCTCGGACTATGATGACAATGTCGTGCGCATAGCCCTGTACCTCATACCCCCCTCCCGAGAGCCTCCCCAGCAGGCCGTCCACGACTAGGCACCAGAGCAAGGGAGACGCTCCCCTGCGGACATTTTCTCTGAAGGATCGTCCTTAGTATACCGTGTTTCTTGGCAACTGCCCTCACACTCATCCCCTGGTTGAGGTCATCCAAAGCCTTCTGTACCCCCTCTTTAGTATATTTTTCTTCTTGCCTTTTATCCATATTGCTGAAAATAAATCACATGTGTAAGACATGACGATAATCTCTTAACGTCTATAAAGTGGGCCACTTTAGTGTACATATAGTGGCCCATTGGTCCACTATAGGTTCCCATACATATAGATGAATGACAAATAGACAGAATCTTCCAAAATTGAAACCAATGATTTTAGGTTATTAAACAAGGATAACATGATAGCTACTGTAGGGGACCAGTAAGGCCCACTATAGGAACAAGCCAATTTATTATGTTGCCATAGTGGACCACCTCTCAAAAAACGTGAAAAGCATTATTTAATGGCCACTTGTTTCGAATTGACCTCATTTGAAGCCACTAAAAAATTTAATCATATATAAAAACTAGTCCAAATACCAATGCAAAAAACAGCACTTACCTCTTAAGCAATGTTGTTTCATTTCCATGAAGATCGGGCAACACTTTCGCTTTTCAAATAACACAACTGTGATTAATGTAATTCCTACCCCTGCCGGACAATTTCTTTCCATGTGTAGCACCCCTAATGTTAGCACACGCGGTTCATCTTTTCATTTTGAGGTTAGCATTCACAGAGAGCTTGTTTTTGTTTTCTTCTTTTTCTTTTGAATAGCCCACTATTTGTGCCTGGACCACTATATGTACTTACCTTATTTTATATTAAACAAACAGGGACACAGGTTTGTTAACGCATTTTCCCTTTACAAAATTCAAATAATTTAAATATTTCTTATAAAGCATGTATATTCCTTAGTATTGACTACTAAGTAGCCTCTATTCTGTTTCTGCAGAACCGTATAAAATAAAATTTTTTTGCTATAATTGATACAGTTTCACTACTTGAGCTAGCCGTGACGAAACATAGTGAAATCAGCATTATTTAACAGGGAAGAGAGCGGTAAAAATTCAAATCATGCGTCGAGTATTTCCTGAGACTTTATATTCTTTTAAACGTTTCAAAATTGCTGCATAAAGATACAACGCTAGTTTCGATACTTTTTAATAACCTCCCTATAAAACACTAAGTGAGTGGTGAACGTGTCGCCACCTAGTTCGGAACCAAGTACTATGTTGTCACGCCCGCTCCAAATAACACAGAGTGTTAAAAATAGAGAACAGTATACAACTAACTAACAATTTAAAAAATTGTTAGCCCTGGCCCATTTCTACCCCAATATAGGGACAAAGTATGTAAGACTAGATGCATTCTCGCAATAATTAGAACCGTAGACCGGTTTCGCTCTCATTAGAGCTCTTCAGTACGGCATACTAATTGTAGCAAAAATGCACCAAAAATAACACGGCTATCGTATAGCCAGTCTCAAAACACTAAGTGAGTGGTGAACGTGTCGCCACCTAGTTCGGAACCAAGTTCTATGTTGTCACGCCCGCTCCAAATAACACAGAGTGTTAAAAATAGAGAACAGTATACAACTAACTAACAATTTAAAAAATTGTTAGCCCTGGCCCATTTCTACCCCAATATAGGGACAAAGTATGTAAGACTAGATGAATTCTCGCAACAATTAGAACCGTAGACCGGTTTCGCTCTCATTAGAGCTCTTCAGTACGGCATACTAATTGTAGCAAAAATGCACCAAAAATAACACGGCTATCGTATAGCCAGTCTCAAAACACTGAGTGGTGAACGTGTCGCCACCTAGTTCGGAACCAAGTACTATGTTGTCACGCCCGCTCCAAATAACACAGAGTGTTAAAAATAGAGAACAGTATACAACTAACTAACAATTTAAAAAATTGTTAGCCCTGGCTCATTTCTACCCCAATATAGGGACAAAGTATGTAAGACTAGATGCATTCTCGCAACAATTAGAACCGTAGACCGGTTTCGCTCTCATTAGAGCTCTTCAGTACGGCATACACACAAAGTGTTTTGAGACTGGCTATACGATAGCCGTGTTATTTTTGGTGCATTTTTGCTACAATTAGTATGCCGTACTGAAGAGCTCTAATGAGAGCGAAACCGGTCTACGGTTCTAATTGTTGCGAGAATGCATCTAGTCTTAACCTCCCTATACCCCAGATTCGACACTCAGTGGTTATTTGTTATTGCCGAATTAAAAAGAGCACTTGCGGGGATATCGGAAAATGTATTCAATGAACTCGAATTAGTGCCCCCCAAACCCATATTTAGGGTCCTATATACAGGCTGGTCCGGATTTTACCTTCGATGATTTGAGAATCAATAAAAAATGTGAAAATAATTTGAAATTTCTTAATAAACTTATATCGAAAACTCAACCGTTTCAGAAATGCAGGGTGTGGAAGTTTCATATTTTTCTTTTAAAAAATTCAGTATCTCTTGAGGTAAATGAAATTTTATTTGCATTTTGCGAAAGCTTTTGTCTTAATAAGTTGCATGTTCAGTCATTACTTTCATTTCTCTACTTCAAGCAGTGGCGTAACCACGAGGGTTTGTTTTCGCCTTTTCGAACAAAAACGGGTACGTCAATGATTTCATTATTTTTTTGTCATTTTTTCGTAATCTGCTGTCAATATGCGAGTGAAAAATCCCCTCCAAGGTTTTTCGTAAAATCAATCGTTTTACAGGAAAAACGTTTCTTGGAATTCATTGCATTCTCTGGAAAAAGAGAAGTAGATATCGTCTACCATATCATTTCAAATAAAATAAAATTAATAACAAAATCAAAGTAAACCTCATTTCTTATCACAAACTTAAATCAATTGAGGAACTGCTCAAAATGTTTACCACCAACTTCAATACATTTCTGACACCTTCGAATTATGGGATTCCCAGCGGAAGATATCTGATTTCTACTTTCCTTCGTCTCTTCACATGCTAATGGAATTTTCACAATCAGCTCCATTATGGTTGCAACTGGTTCTGCATATACCTTGTCTTTCAAACAACCCCGTAACAATCAATAGGGGTAATATCAGGAGATCGCGGTGGCCATGCTACTGGACCTAGTCGCCTATCCAACGCTCAGTGTAATTCTCATTGAGCCATTTACAAACTCCTCGTCCAAAATGTAAAAAATATTTTATATATTGAATTTATAACAAGAAAAATATGAAACTTCAACACCCCGTATTTCTGAAACGGTTAATATTTTCGATATAAGTTTATTAAGAAAACTTAAATTATTTTCACATTTTCTATTGATTTTCAAATTATCGGAAGTTAAATCTGGATCAGTCTGCATGTCAATCACACCGATAACTTGAAATATGAATTTATTAATTAAATATGAAATTTGGAAAGTACCTTTCTTTTGTAATTTGCTTTCATAAGTTCTTTGGCCAGGAAAATCGGATCAGTTTTCCCGGGAAAATTTTGGGTTTTCGTTTGGGATGTGCACAAGCGATAACTAACAAAATAATTAACCAATTTTCATCAAAATTGACAAGTAGGATGTTTCTTTCTTGGATGACCTCTTTATTCATCCCAAGTGGACCAACTTTTTTGAAAAAACAATGTCACCTTAACAGAAACCTATGCACATACCAAAAATGAAGTTTCGATATTATGGAAAATTAAATTATTGGTGATTGAAATAAATATACTAGGATAAGGCACTTACTTCATTTAAACTTTTGTAAACAATATTTTACAAGGTCAAAAGTGCAATGAATAATTTCTTAAAAATAGTATGCCAGTCGGTAGGTCTGGTCTTAAGCAATTACAAGGTAAGAAGCAAAAAATGTGTATATTGTCACATTTATAAATATCAAAATTGACGATTTTTAAACAAAGTTTCTGGAGCAGATGGAGTTTGTAAATATGTATACCCTTTTTGGCAGTTTGGATATATAGCTTTGGAACAGCCGATTATTCCTGGAGGTGCATATTGTCAGATTCGTTTATTTAATAATATAATAATAATATAGATTTATTCACATAAATAGACAATGATTCTACAAAAATACCAACAGAGGGAGAATAAATCCAAACTATCCCACAAAAGTCAAAGACTTGTGCGTAGGTCTGGAATATAAATGTTGTACTTAACAATCCTCAATCCAGCGCAACATCGCTATCTTAAGGCAGACAGCGCATGGCTACAAGGAAGATTACAAGACATATTTCATTTACACTATACAAACATTACTTACAAAACTAAACAATCCTAACTATTGTAACAAATAAGCCAATCAAAATGGTCACAATTTAAGATCCAAGACAAAACAAATAAAATACAGTACAAAATTAGAAACAATCACACTCACACATACTTGCTCACTCACTCACTCACTCACTCGCTCACTCAATGACTTACTTACTCATTCCTCACTCACTTTCTTACATAACACATGTTCATATGACACAGCTTCAACAAAACAGGCATTAAACACACGGAGACAGAATCAGAAAAATAGTTAATAGTTACCCATGAATTATCCTACGAGCATTCAGTCTTGGCCAGTCGAGTATCCGAGCCTTCAGCAGTACCTTAAACATTCGCATGGTACATACAGATGGTACATTCGGTGGCAAGAAGTTTTGTAGTCTTGGTCCCATTTGAACATGACATCGCCGGGTCTGAGACTTATTAAACCTCGGGATCATGCTGGCACTCCCAATCGATCGAGTCTGATAGCCATGGGATGCTTCAGTGAGTCTTCCTCTATTCTTTTGTTGCCAGATACCCACAGACGCAAGGTAAATCTGAGAGAGATCCGGGACACGCATTTCCGCATAAAGGTCATCACTTGGGTAAGTATAACATCTGTTCCCAATTATTTTTAAAATCTACTTCTGAGCGACTTCCAGTCTTTTTATATAACATCTTGCAGCTCCTCCCCAGATGATATTAGCGTACTGGAGATGTGTCTCAACCAGAGATTTGTATATGATCTTTAGATGCTTTTGGTCAAACATATCTCTGTACATTTTAAACCTGCTGCTCAAAAATCGTATTTTGCACACCTGATTGTTTATGTGCTCATCCCATCTCAGATGACAGTCCACTGTCACCCCCAGGTATTTCACCGTCCTCACGACATCTATCCGCGCGGTTCCATGATCTCCATCTTTAATCTCCAAAGCTGCGTATAACAGCAAGCCGCTGGCGTAGCTACAAAAAGGCAGACATTTAGTCTTGTTGAAGTTAATCGTGAGCAATCTGGAGTCAAACCACGTTGATATGTTTTTGAAGTCATCTTCGGCTTTACTTTTCAGCTCTTCCCACGTTTCTCCCTTGTAGAATATGGCGGTATCTATAAACGATTTATAAACGATGATTTTGAAACAAATAGGGCTTGGGGAAAACAAATTATTGGCTGTGATGTGTTTGATAAGTTTTTAAATTCAAGTTTAATTTATTATCTCATTTTATTTGCAATTAATTATTTGGGAGTAGGCCTTTTTGACAGTGTCGTGATAGTGGCGAACTTTCATTAAAAATGATTGTTTTCATGTTTCCATCACAAAAATTGTTAGTTAAATGGTAAATAAGTGTTGGAAAAAACTCTGGATGCAGCGAGTGCGTTATGTTCATTAAAAAAAGTTATTTAATGCAGTCCCAGTTTTTGTGAAAATTCATTACCATGACGCATTTGCTGCATTCGGATTTTTTACAGTGAAGCCGTAACCGACGCTGTAAATGAGTGACTAGCAAGATGAAATACTCAGTAAGTGGTGGACGTGCCGCCACCTAGTTGCGGAACCAAGTAGTATGCTGTCACGCCAGCTCCAAATAACACAAAGTGTTAAAAAATAGAGACTGGATACAGCTAACTAACAATTTAGAAAATTGCCAGCCCTGGCCCATTTCTACCCCAATATAGGGACAAAGTATGTAAGACTCGATGCATATTCGCAACAATTAGAACCGTAGACCGGTTTCGCTCTCATTAGAGCTCTTCAGTACGGCATACTAATTGTAGCAAAAATGCACCAAAAGTAATACGGCTATCGTATAGCCAGTCTTAAAATACTCAGTAAGTGGTGGACGTGCCGCCACCTAGTTGCGGAACCAAGTAGTATGCTGTCACGCCAGCTCCAAATAACACAAAGTGTTAAAAAATAGAGACTGGATACAGCTAACTAACAATTTAGAAAATTGCCAGCCCTGGCCCATTACTGAAGAGCTCTAATGAGAGCGAAACCGGTCTACGGTTCTAATTGTTGCGAATATGCATCGAGTCTTACATAGCAAGATGAGTTAAGAATTTTTTTCAAAGACATCGACGCGATTCAGCTTAGATTGACATAGATATTTTCGAAAATTATGCAAAGTACAGTAATAACAAATCCGACAATCTCTTAGTAAATTGTTTTATCTCATCTGTAAATAATAATTTCCGAAAGTCTTTATGATGAACGACAATGTCGCATAAATTAACTTTAGAATGGTGGAATGCAAAGACATAAAAGAAGATACACATACATTAAGACAATATCTTTTACATGTATTGTTCGTTCTTATTAACTGTGGGAAATGCCTATTATATGCTATAATAGAATTATCATATCTGATGAGCTACATAATTATTTGATACTAGTAAATTATATATAGATAGAAGGGAATATAAATTAGCACTTAATTTATATTCTCAATTAATGTGATCCAAGTATTAAAGACCAAAAAGATAACAATTATGTTTCGATGACTTACTTTGGAAACAGCAAAACAGTGACGACGGCAAAATGTTGTCCTCAGAGGGTAGTGTTACCTAGTGGCGTGCGGTCCATGGAAGCAGGGAAGCATTGCTTCCCTTAAAATAACGACTACATACCTAAACCGCATTATTTAAAATCCCTTTTGTATTTTAAATATTAAATTTCAAATCCTGAAATTAATTTAATTATTAAAATTTTTATTTCGCAAGCTCACACACATAATTATTTATTATGCATCATACTGTATTTGTATATACGCTCCTAGCAATGACGTCGTCCCAGTAAATGCGACCGCATGCGGACAGCATGAACCTGATCTGATACTAGGAGTGGATGCAATGACTTCAGTTAAATACACGTAGTCAGCAGGCAACTTTATAAAAGAAACCCCGGCTCGGCGCGATATACGCGTGTTTTTAGAACGTTTTGTACTACGAAGACCCGATGCGAGTACAACGTGAATGTGTCTGATTATTTCGTAGATATAAGCAGTCGACTAAGTTAAATACATTGGCATTTTATGATTATTAATATGGCTGCAAGTAGATCAGCTTATAACATCGGTACCGGTGGGGTGGGGATTTACAAACTTTACAAACAAGTGGTTATAATAACTGTAAATGTATTGTGTGTTTTTTGATAACTAAAGGATTTTCAGCTTTACAGTTTGCTGAAAAACTTGCTATTATTAATAAAGGTAGGCCGAAGCCTACTCTAAAAAACTTAAATACAAGAATAAAAACATGCACCTATTCGACATTTCAACGTGGAAAAAACTTATAAACAATATGAATGGTTAACGGGTTGTGAAAACAGGAATAAACTGTTTTGTTGGTCTTGTAGTCTTAAATACAAAATTTGTTTAAAAAATCACTTGGAACAGCCTAACGTTTTTCAAGGGACACAAAATCGCATTCAGAATGACTTAATTTCGGCTGCTGCCACTATTATTTTGAACATAATTGTTGTTGTTGTGCGTGCTTTTTTTGGCTGCGGATAATTATCCATTAGCCCATTATCCGATTTAATTTTCGAGCGTTAGGTCATGCACTTCCGTATTTTTCTATACAATGGTCCATCGTGGCTCCAACCATTATGTAGTTTTTATTATTACTACCCTTATATATATATATATATATATATATATATATATATATATATATATATATATATATATATATATATATATATATATATATATAATTAACTATGCTGAGTACAACAATATTCTTATCATTTAACATATTCATTCTTTTTTCTTTTCTTTTTTTCTTCTTTTTTTTTTCCTTTTTTTTCTTTTTTTTTTCTTTCTTTTTTTTTTCTTCTAATTGGTCTTTTTTTCCTTTTTTAGTTTTTTTTTTAAATTTATTTTTTTCAGTTTTTTGTTTATTTAAGGTTTTTTTTAATCAGTCGCGAATACACGGGGACACGAATCGCCTAGGGACCCTTCAAGGCTCACAAAACATAAATCTGAAATTAAACAGATTCGTTTCATTGCTATTGTTCTAGATGAAACAACCGATGTAACTAATTTAAGCAAACTATCTGTAGTAATACGCTACGTAAAAATGGATGGGAGTGTACAAGAAAGATTTTTAGGCTTTAAAAGTGTGACAGAAGGTCGTACCGCGAACGCTCTATGTAAAATTGCGCTTAATATTATGAAAGATATTGAGGAGGCTGATAATAAATTAAATGCCCAAAGCTATGATGGAGCTGCTGTTATTGCCGGACATTTAGGAGGTCTTCAAGCTAAAGTGCGGGAAACGTTCTCCATTGCTCTATTTGTACACTCTTGTGCTCATAAATTAAATTTAATTTTATCCCAATCTGTAAATCATATTAAAGAATGTAAAGTGTTAAATGGCTGCTTTTTTCCAAATCTACGAAGCGCACACAAGCCTTAGACTCAATTGTTAAAAAAAGTTTACCCAAAGTAGCTGCAACCCGATGGAACTACAACGGCAGACTTGTGTTAACTATATTTGAACACCGTGAATCGTTGATTTAACTTTCTGAAAACATAATGGAAAATAGCAAAAATTGGGACGCAGAAACAATAAATAGTTCTAGAGGATTTTTAGATGGTTTGACAGGAGACTTTAATTTTAATTTTTTACTTAATATATTTTCGGAAATATTTCCGTTTTCCGATAATGTATTTAACATATTGCAATGTAAAATAAATTACATTGGTTTTTGCCTGAAAAAAAATAGTGAATTTAAATCCATTATAATTCAAAAAAGGAATGAATTTGATAAGTTCTGGGAAAAAACAATTGAATTAGGAGAAGTGGAGCCACGAAGAAAGGGTGTGCGCACTGATAATGTGGGAGACCTTCAAACTTCTTACCGCCGCCTTTTCTACGAAATTATAGATCAATATCAGCAGCAAATTAACTGCAGATTTTATCATCTCAGTGACGTGACATTTCTTGAATTGTGTAATTTTGGAGGATTTAAAGGGATACCTTTCCCAGAAGATTCATTCAAATCATTATTTCACCACTATGGACATTATTTTGACAAAGCCTTATTACGATCAGAACTTACAGTCATTTATGAACCCGATGCTATTGACACAAAAACTAACGCGAGTGAACTTTTAACTTTCTTAAAGCAATCAAAATTGGAAAATTCATATTCTGAAGTGTTCAAATTATGTGAATTGATACCTATTAACAATTCCTGCTACTAGTGCACCATTCGAACGAAATTTTTCTATATTGAAACGTATCAAGAGTTTTGTTAGAAATTCAACAGGACAAGAAAGACTTTCCCAAATTTCAATTTTGTCAGTTGAAAATAAACTCGTCCAGGAAATGTCCCAGAATCCACAGTTACATGACGACATTATTAACGAATTTTCCAAAAACGACAGAAGAATCGAGTTACACTACAAATAGGTAAGTTTCTAAGAATTGCTTCCCTTATTTGAAATGTCACCGCACGCCCCTGGTGTTACCACGTCTGCTGTCGTCGCTCGTTGTTGATAACTTTATGACCACATTTGGCGGAGCAGGACTTTTAGTCCAGTAATACGCAGATGATATCGTCGGAACAGTTAGTAAGCATGTACTATAATATTCAGTCCTAAATATGATAGGAACTGGTGTGAGGCAGAGAGGCTCAATGTCAATCCTCATAAGACAGTTCTTGTCCAATTCACGAACAGAAGGAAACCAAATGTAAAAGGTCCCACTCTGAATGGAACAAAGATACAATTTTCCAATGAAGTTAAATATATGGACCTTTTTAGACCAAAAACCGAATTGTAACACGCACTTGGAAAAACTCTTTCGAGAGCCAAAATGGCAATCTGGACTTGTAGGAAAGACAGGGGGGTTGAATCCCAGGATGGTATATTGGATATACCAAACTGTGGTTAAACCAGTGAACTCTATACCACAGCATCCTTATGCTGTGTCTATAACTAGAAGGAACGCGAAACGTTGACTAGACGAGCCATCAAGCTAGAAAAGAGCGACTGCGGTAATCCTTCTAGCCGTCCTTCTCCCACCCAATAATACCTATGGCAACAATAGAACCTGGTGCGATAAATCCGTCTACTTGCTTGTTGACGTACAACTTATGTGTTAATAAATATTGTCGGCAGTATTTGGTAACATAAAGGATGGTTTTATTGAAGAAAAAAAGTCTGGACGCAATGCGTTATGAAAGTGAATTTTCAGAAAAAAATGTTTTTAATAGCAAATATGTATCTTTAATGCAAGCGGGCATGAATTTGGTTACCGGTATAACTTATATAGTAGAAACAATGTGCCAGATTTTATCAAAATAACGTATTATTTGAACATGTACAAATATTTTTCGAAAATAAACTGTAAATGTTTCCTAGAGAACTACTAGATCGTTAAACCATAAACTTAACTAAAACTACTGCCAAAACATCAGAGAGAGTGCTTATTTGAAATGAAAATTCTGAGAATGTTTTAGTAAAATGGAGAGTGGCGGTAGAAGCTGAAACTTAAGGGTTTGCAGAACACTCTTCTTGCGACATTTGATTTACGTAACCCGTATTTGTATCATGTTCTTTGTCTGAATGTTGCCAATTTTGACGTTTAAAATCACGACTTTGAGGTTCTGAGGAAAACCCCAATTATTGATCTTTAAATGCCTATATCTTTTTTGTCTTTAAACCGACAGACCTAAATTTTGGTACATGGTCTAGTACTTATAATACAAACACGCGTACCATTTGGCTGCCGTTACTTTGTTATTTCCGGAGATATGATTGTTTTCCGAAAGAAAACACAATTTTCCAGGAAAACATTGGCTGATTTCCCTGGCTAACGAACTTATCCAAGCCACTTGCAAAATGAAGGTACGTACCAAATTTTGTCAAAATCGGCCCCTTATTTTTTGAGTCATCGGTATGATATATATATATATATATATATATATATATATATATATATATATATATATATATATATATATATATATATATATATATAAACATATAAAAATTTACACTGACCCTGGATATGGGTTCTAGCGAGGGTTATAGTGGGCGTAGTTCGCCCTCATTTGAAGAAATGTTTTCAAAATTAAAAAGTCGGGAGCTCCTAATTAGTAATTTTTTTTCAAGCTTTTGTGAAGCCACGGGGAAAGTCTACGACTGTTAGGGCAAAAACAAACAACCAGATATGCTATTCAAATTGAATTAAGTCTTGAAAGTTTTCATCTACTCTTTATTAAATTATTTTTTATACAAAAACTCGCTAAAAAATTCATGGGAATAATGGTCAGATAACGGTAAAATAAAATGAAAGATTAAAAAATAATAATAATAAGGGAAGTCACTAACTAGGATTAGAACTCGTCTTATTATATGACTCGATTACCTGATGCAGACCAAGCGAACACGGTCGACATGATGGATGTATGTACTACCAGGTATATACGCTAGTATGTTAACTTGCTAACGTCTTTATTCTTTATACCAAACCATTTTTATTCATAATGGATTTTTTGCTCATATTTTAACGAAATGAAGGAAAATAACGACTTAGACACAGATCTAACAGTTTTATAAATGGGCCAGGGCTGACAATTTACAAAGTTGTTAGGTGGTTGTACACACTCTCTATTTTATAACATTTTATGTTATTTGGAGCTGTCGTGACAACATACTACCTGGTTCCGCACCGAGATGGCGACCATGTCGTACATCTAACAGTGTTCTAGGAAGCTGTTTACCATAGCCGTATTACTTTATAGCTGTGTTCTCGGTGTAATTAGTATACTGTAGTGATGAGCTCTAATTAGAGCAAAACCGGTCTGCGTTTCTAATTATGGTGAGAATACATCTAGCCTTACCTACATTGTCCCTATATTAGCGAAGAAATGGGACAGGGCTGATAATTTACAAAATTGTTAGTTGGTTGTACACAGTCTCTATTTTATAACATTTTGCGTTATTTGGAGCTGTCGTGACAACATACTACCTGGTTCCGCACCGAGATGGTGTCCCTATCGCACATCTCACAATTTTCTAGATTTGAAATATTTTAAAAAAAATTCGCAGTCACTGCGTCCACACTTTTTTTTCACATGTATATATTTCAAAACCTTCTATTTATGTTCGGCTTTATTTTTCGCATAGATTACCATCCTTCATACATTATATGACTTCTTGAATCTCTTCTCCAGACCCAAGTTAAAATGTTTGTTGAGAAGAAAAGTTAGTGCTTAAAATCTTGTGGCACACGGGACGGCTTTACGCTCCTCCGAAGAGCGGAAACTGCAGACATTCAACTTGATCAGACACAGTGCTACAACCTAGGTTGGCGTTAATTTAGAGTAGCTATGTACTAAAAAGTGATAGGACTCTTCTACTGAAACTCTAACCCTCAACCCTTGGGTCCAAATGCACACCACTGGATTACAGGGACTCCCTCGCAGTTTCTTTGCTGCATTTACCATGGATCTTTAAGGTACCTAAGGTATTTAAGGTACGTAAGGTCTTTAAGGTACGTAAGGTCTTTAAGGTACGTGAAGGTCTCTAAGTTACGTGACATCTCTAAGTACGTGAATATTTCTGTTTGGGTCAAATAGGTGGTCGTCTGGCAGGCTTATTATTATTAACTTTGAAATATATGAAAGTTATTTTGACTATAATTGAGATTTAGATGTACTGGTTTTGTTTTTACAGGGAGGATGAAAATAAAATACACCGACTGTAGTTGTTAATCAATGTCTAAAATTAATCTTCATTATGACGCTCATTATTTCATTAAGTAGCTATGTTTCGTGGAACCATTAAATGTACAGTGACATCCGAATTCTAGATTAGAAGACGAGGTCATAATTATTATGTAACAAAGAGATATTTTAGTTACTTTATCTTGTTTTAACCTAGACAACGACCTGTTGATTAGGAATTAACGAAATTGATTTAATGGTGTGTCAAACCTTGAAAAATGACTGAGAAAGTTTGAGAATATTAAACTTATGATTAACATACTTCCACAAGGTTCCTTTTTGTTTCTTCTTGCAACAATAATTCCTATTAATCATCACTTTGCCGGTTGAAGAAACCGTTTCCTTTCAGAATTAGATTTTAGTTTTTGTCATTGATTTTACCCCACTTTCGACTGTAAAAGGTTGTAGATAAAAGAATGGGTTATTTAATTTGATGAAAATTGCCTATTTTATTCTGTTTGACATGCAATTCTTCTTTATTCAATTATAGGATTACTGTACGGCGTCGAGGCATTTAATGGCTGCTAGTAATTAAGTCCTTTTTATGGCACAGAGGAAACTTTTCTGCAATTGCAATTATGCCGAGAAAGAAGATGAAAGTGCCTGGCAGGTTTTTTCTCCTGTAATGGAAACCGGAAGTATCTACTTAAGATAACATTGTCACCATTATATGCAGTTACGACAAGAGGTTTTCTAAATAAGAAAATTGCGTAGTACACTTAAATATACAAGTACAAAACAAAATCATCAAACGATCTGCGTCAGCAATTCTCTAGGCTCATTGTTTACATAAATATTTCTATTGTAGTACCTTCCATTATTTTACCAGTTCTATTTTAATTTGATTTTGGCTAGAAGATTAAGTAAGTAGATCAGTAAAATCAGAAGAAGCTGTTTTTAAAATGGCAAAATTGCCTTATATAAGGAGTAGGTTTTTTTTTTCATATATATATTGAATAATTATATAATGAACGCAACCCTTCGATGACACAAGGTTACAATCCTCTTACTAAATACCCTATTATGATAATAACAATCGACTAACGGTCACATAATATAGTTAAATAGCTCAACAGTAAATCACCAGTCGATATTTTACTTAGCAGTTGTGTTATCTACTTAAGAGTAATCATGCAAAAGGCAAAAGGTTTATTACTTGCCAGAATGATGGCGAAGCCTTAATGTACGGGCGTAATGAGTCGGGCGAGCGGTGCCTAAAGTGTCCAGTAACAACATCACTAACCTGTAATTAAAATAATACCTGAACACCATTGTTCATCTAAAGCACAACCTAACATATACGAGGGGCATTCAATTATTAGTTCATCAAACAATTACCAATTACACGCTCCACTGAGCGACTGAACATCAATGACTATTTATACTCAAAACTCCACTGAGCAACCCAACATTAAGAGCAGTTTCGACATAACGCTCCACTGAGCAACTCCAACACTAATAGCAGTTCCTACTCAAGGCTCCTCTGAGCCACATTATAATCTCTCAACAGCGCACATCAGTGCCTCAGAACTGCTTCTCAACAATGTCTCTAAAAGCTCAACCATTAGGTTCTCAAGCAATAATTACTCAGACAATAATTACCCAAGTAGTTACTCACACGATAGTAACTCAAATAATAATTACTCAGACAATAATTACCCATACTCACACGATAGTTACTCAAATAATAATGACTCAGACAATAATTACCCAAGTAGTTACTCACACGATAGTTACTCAAATAATAATTACTCAAACAATAATTATTCAAACATTAGTTACTCAAATAATAGTTTCTAAAACAATAGTTTAGCCTGTGTGTTTGTTTGGGTACCGTACCCGACACCAGGTCAGTGCCGGCTTCCAGGTGTGCAATGAGATACAGTTCAATGCCTCACCTAGAGTGCACGTTACTGTCAAGAGTTTGATACCGAGAAGTGCAATGGGCACACGATGCACACTCCAGGGTGTGCCCTTCTCCAAGTAGCCCAACTCCTACACTGGGACTGACACGTGCAATGAGACCAACGGGTTAACTGACCACAGTGTCTCGGTCAAGCTACCAGATCGACCAAAAAGCAACAACGGTACCACCGTGAATGCTGAGAAGTGCAATGGATGCATCGGAGCATTCTCTACGATGTGTCCTCTCCAATATCCAGCTATCGACGGAAGTAGGTGCAATGGATACCTAGAGCAAGCTCAGCTGTATCCCTACCGAAATCCATCGATGCAAACAAACAACCGTGTTGCGGTTACGTAACCTGGGCCTAAACACAACGCCTCTACCAGTATGACGCCCTACTGGGTGAACAAACAGCGAATGTGTCCCTCACACCTTCCAAACTATCATCAATTTACTCTACTTTATTTGCTCTAAACAAACTGACATAATTCAACTCTTACTTAATTTATGAATATTGACTTAACCTCGTATAAGTAACAAACGTAATTCAAACTTGGCTCATTCTTAAATTATTTCATAAAGCCCCTTTATTTAAATCAGATAATTACTTCTCAATGTATAACTTAGCCTCGTATGAATAATAAACGTAATCTAACTTAGCTATTTCTCAACTTATTTCATAAAGTTCCTTTATTTGAATATGATAATTACTTCTTAATCTATAACTTATCCTCGTATAAATAATAAACTGACTTTGAACTCTAGCTACAATTTATTTTCATATAAACTAGTTATTAAATGATTTTCTAAAACCATCCTTAATCATATACCTATTGAAATTGCTCCTCAATGTATAACTCAAACAAATAAGAACAGGTACAATAAACAAACAACAAGCCATGCTCAATGAGCATTCACTCACCTGAATAAAGGTATATATAACGTGCACTGTAAACTTCACTAATATCGAGCATATTTTAATACAGCTCAGGTCATGGTTCACGCACAAATGTGGAGGTATGCTTTACTTCAAACTAGTTCTCAAGTTTATAGATAAAGACGGTGTGAATAGTGTGAGGCCCTTGAATCTAAGCTCTCTGAACTACATTGCAACCCCACAGCATGTGTTTCGTTCCGTAAACAATTTTTAAGCACGTCTGGCTCAACTAACACTTTAGTTTTAATGGGACCACATATGTAAAACTTAACGTGAAACTTGTTCACATATTGCCTTGTCTATTTAATACCTACAGAGAATTTTCATAATAAAATATCCTTATGAGCAGGGTGAGAAAATACATTCCTTGCACTTATGAAGTCGCGAAAATTTGGTGGCAAATATGAGACACTATGTATAGTTTATATAAATTGTGTATTCAATGTGGAACAGCTAAATAAAATAAATTCAGTATCTCAGTTATTGTGCAGATACATAAAAGACCCCGAAACACGTGAATTTTAGATTAAAAAATGACATCCTCCAACGTGAAGACTTCACCCCCTACATTTTTGCACCCACCGCTAAAATAGAAATAGTTGGGATATAGATGCGCTGAGGGTAGGTAAATCAGCTGGATTAGACAAGATAAAAGCAGAGACTCTAAAAGAAATCAAATATAGTATAGCTGGACCACTATGTGATTTAATAAATAAACTAATATTTTCTAGAGCATGTTCGGGGGAGTTCAAAGTTGTAGTAATAAAGGTATTGCATAAAAGGGGGGATCTAACTGATACGTCAAATTATAGACCTATAGCGTTACTTTCTGTATTAGCGAAAGTATTTGAGAAGGCAATGAAGAGTATATTGGTAGACTATTTGACGAAACATCACCTCTTATCCCCTGCCCAGTTCGGGTTTTAACAAGGTAAGAGCACTTAAGAGAGCACTGAGAGAAAAAAAAGTATTACTCTAGACAGGGGAGAGGTTTATCTGGCAGCGTTCCTGGATTCAACCAAAGCTTTCGATACTCTTTGCCATTGTGAATTACTAAGCTTAATGAATTCTTACCTGAGGGAAAGAACTCAAATAGTTAATATTGGAGATGTGCAAAGCAAAAAACAATTTATTAGATATGGAGTGCCACAGGGGAAGTCCTGGGACCAATCTTGTTTTTGGTATATATATGAACAGCATATTAGAGATAGAAAGTAAGGGACAGATAATAAGTTTTGCGGATGACACCACTGTCTATTATAGAGCTGAATCCTGGAGCTTGGTGAAAGCTGAGGAAGATCTGAAAAAAACTGTGATTGTCTTCATCGCAAAAATCTTACGGATAATTTCGATAAAACCGTTTTTGTTCCGTTTTCATGGTATAAGGCAGGCACCACTTGTTTTGACTCCTTGACGGTTTCTGAGAGCAACTAGCAGTACGCTATCTGAAATGTTGATCACAGCCAATATTTGGGAGTGGTTATTGATCAGTGTTTGAAGTGGGGCCAGCATATAAATGGCGTCGTACGCACACTGCGGGGATTCTTATATAAGATAAAATATCTTAGGCAGGTTCTGGACGCAAATCAACTTAAAGCAGTATACAGATTTCTAGTGGAGTCCAGAATCAACTATGGATTGTTGATTTGGGGTGGCGCAGTCGATTATTATTTAAAAGGGGTTGAAGTGCTGCAAAGGAGATTTTTAAAGATCATGTATTTCAAGGATCTAATGTATCCATCTTCACTTCTTTATCGGGAATCCAATACATTTGATGTAAGGACACTTTATTATAAAACCGTTGTAGCCTACCACCATGAAGACCGGCATGTGCTGACATTAGTTGGTCATAACCAGGGTACTAGGTCCAGAGAGCGAGGTGACGCAAAGGTACTATACTTTTCGAAGTCCTTGTGTCAGAGAAGTTACATTTTTATGTCTCCGCGGTGTTACAACTTTTAAACAAGAAACACTTTAACAGAAAGGTTAATCTCCTTCTGCGCACCACAGAAAGACTCTTAGCCTTCCTATCCATCGAATTGGAAATATAAGTCAAGGTACTGCCGGACATTGATTTGATAATGTGCTGGTGCTCCATCCTGCTGGAACCACATCACACTCGCTAGAACTTAGTACGTACAGCCACGTGTGTTGAAGTTCATTCTACTTGCATGCTGTATAATTCTCTTATCAGGACAAATAATACGAGTAAAATAAAAAATATAAGAAATTATAAATCGTTTTAGTTTACTGTCATGAATCCGTAAATATCATTGATTAAGTAAATACCAATACTCCAGAATAGCACCATAAAACAGGAAGAATACTGATATCTTCTGCTAGTCATTTTTAAAAAGTAGATAACTTAATTGGTTTCTTGATTTTTTTATCCAATATACAGGATGCTTCAAATGTACGCATGATACATAGAGCAGCGGTAGATTATTGGCATCAAAATATTTCAATTTAGCCAAAGTTACCTAGTCCATGAGTCAAAATTAAGAGATGGGGGGGTGTAAGTCGTCGGTTTTGTATAACATGCGATGTTGGGCATGTAAAAATCTCACTCCTGCAAGAGCAGTGGTTCAACAAAATTAAAGGTTGCTGAGGTAGAACTGCTCCCCGGCGTCGATGATTGGCCATAATATATGGAAATATGTAGACAATTAGGACGCTAAAAACACACATTTTCACATAACGTTCTGTTGTCTCTAGTCTAGAATAATGTGGATCGCCAGTTGTTTTATTTATAACACCATTAAAATCTGCTCTGTCTGATTTAAATACCAACTTGCTATGGTTTTTCTAAGTTTTGTTGCTTCCATTTTTACATCAACACAACTTATCGTATTTCCTCGTAAATGTAGTTTTAATTTATTGTTTTTGTTTTCAGGTGATAGTGATTCCGATCACCATTACGAAACCCTCGGAGGGGGTAGCGAATTACCACACGACGACGATTATGATTCTTTCGACACTGATTCTGAATCAGAATGTTCATTTTCTAAGTTACAGTTGGTATGTACATTATTTTTTTATTCATTTCTAGTATGCGAAATGCGAAATCGCTTTTTAGAATCAATAAAAGATTACATTATGGGTATTAATTGTTTATGGTTCTTTTTCAGGTCGGCAGTGGTGATATAGCAAACAGTCAGTTACCTGATCCACCAAATAGTCAACCATATGTGTTTACCAAATTAGCCGCTACAGCCGGAAAACATATGAGAAAACTAAGAAGAAACTGGTCACTGACTAAAAACGATATCAGTCGTTCACTGAGCCGAATGACAAAGAGGAAATCTCGAACTGATTTAGAAGTAGCAGGTGAGCGCAACATTTTCATGTAACTATAAATGTTGTACCCTCATTTTTTTAAACGGCTTTAATAAAAGAGGTACATGTTTTTTGTGTATGTTCACAGAATGTTGAGCAATGCCAGAACTGATCTCAATGATTTTAACTTCGTTACGTTTAAGTACGGAGGTAGTCCCATTGAGTCCTTTTTACAATTAGTTTATACTCTTAAAATTTCACTGGTATTTCCCTTACATATAAATATTTTACGAAAAGAAAAGTAACTGAGAAGATTTAACAAACAAATTATTAGAATGTATGGGATGGACCAAATTGCTCACTTTTAAATGGAGACTCCTATTTCTAAACGAGATAGGCTAAAACAGTGTCTAATGCTCAATTTTGCATCACAAACTTAATGGTGAAAAGTGCGTATCGATATCGATCACCGTTTCAGAGATACGAGGTGTTTTCGAAACTGAGCATTTTTTGAAAGTGGCTATAACTGTTTTCCCGTTCAATTTTTTATTGCTTTTGATACATTTTTAACGCACTTTTTTACGTATAATTCAATGGTGTAGATTATATTTTTTGTTATATTTTCGTAGTTATAAACATAAATATCATCTTTTAAACGGGACACCCAATATACGAGGACGGGTCAATAAGTCCGTCACTTTTTGAATGAAACACATGTTTTTTAACAAAAAATCATTTTATTTCTCAACATAGTCTCTTTTGAGCTCTATACACTTCCTCTAACGTTTCTCCATTTTTTTATCCCTTCCAAAAAAAAAAGATTTGTCGAGGTCCTCAAAATAGGTATTTGTTTGTGAGGTGATTTCAACATTGGAGTCAAATATATTTCCGCCGAGCCATTTATTTAAGTTTGGAAACAAGAAATAGTCACTCGGGGCTAAATCCGAAGAATAAGGCGGATGAGGGAGCAATTCGTAGCCAAATTTATGCAATTTCGCCATGGAGACTACACATGTGTGCACCCTTGCATTGTCTTGGTGGAAAAGAACTTTTTTCTTGGCCAAATGCGGTCTTTTTTTCTTCAAATCGTCATTGAATCGGTCCAATAAGTTGGTATAATATTCGCCGTTGATTGTTCTTCCCTTTTGAAGGCAAACGGTCGCCATGACTTTATTGACTGACAAACCCACCTTGGCCTTTTTCGGCGCCGATTCGCACGGAGAAACCCACTGTTTTGACTGCTGTTTGGTCTCTGGTGTGTTGTGGTGAATCTATGTTTCGTCCACGGTTACAAAACGACGCAAAAACTCGTCCCTATTGCGATTGAACAACGCCAAACACTCCTTCGAAGTTGTCACACGATTGCGTTTATGGTCGATTGTGAGCAAACGCGGCACCCATCTTGCAGATAGCTTTCTGATACCCAAGTGATCATGCAAAATCGAAACCACTGAGCCATGTGATATACCTATGGCTTCCACAATCTCCGGCACTTTCAATCTCCGATCGGTCAACATCATATCGTGAATTTTTTCAATTGTTTTGGGTGTAGCGACCTCAACTGGGCGTCCAGAACGTTCAGCGTCATTTGTGCTTGTACGGCCGCAACGAAACTTAGTAAACCACTTTTTTTACCATGGAAATTGATGGTGCAGAGTCCCCATAGTATTTATCAAGCTTAGCCTTGGTTTGAGTGATTGGTTATTCCGCAAAAAATATTGTTTGAAAAGCACACGAAATTCACTTTTCCATTTTCGTTATAACTCAAGAGGTTGTCTGCTTTCAATGGCTATCTAACCCAAACTAAATGACGCAACTTGTTCAAAAGTTGACAAGAGTCAACTGACAGATGCTTGTTGGTTGACAGGAGCAGTGTTGCCCTTCCTGTGAAGAGGCGGGACATTCAAAAAGTCACGGACTTACTGACTTGCCTTCGTATTTTGGCATATTTGATTAAAACTTGAAATTACCGTTCCAAAAATATAAGTATAACTAATGAAACTAAACATCAGCAATAAACAGGAAACTAGAATTTTACGCAGGAAGCAATAGGGGTAATTATCTAATTCAAAAGGTTTTCGAAATGTCGATCGTTTTGTTTATGCACAAATGGCACCTTTTCTAAACATGTCTTACCAAGTTAATCATTTCAAGGAAGGTGAGAAGTGCCAAAGCTTGCAACACCGCGAGTCTTAAGAATTGTCTGGAGTTCGTCAGCAATTTAAAAATTCACCATTTTACCACCCCTCCCCCCCCCCCAGATAAAATTCCATAGGCGTCAAGTCCGGTGACGTAGCGGGCCAACGGTTGGAACAATGGTTAGCTATCCAATTATTTTCAAAATTAATCTTCAAAAACTTGGTAACAATTGCTGCATTGTGGGGCGATTGCGTCCGGCAGTTAGTCATCAAGAGGTTCTATTTGTTGTCTCAAAATTTGCAAATACGTTTGCGAGGTGAGCGTGTCATTGTAAATAACTGATAAATCTACTTCGGAAAATACCTATCCACCCATACTAAACCCAAATCTTGAGTTCTCTGCTCCACGATTCAATAAGGATTTTCTTGTGCCCAAGTCTAACATTTGTAGCGGTTGAAACTACCAGCACTACCTACTTACATAAGCTTCGCGTGTCCAAATACAGTTCAACGGAAAATCTCGCACTTTGTTACAATTTTCTAGGAACCATTGGCAAAAATCTACCCGACGTTCAAAATCTCCTGGTCTGAGGTGATTCCTAGTCCTGTATGGTTCAAATTTGTGCGTTTTCAATATCCCCCTAACATTACTTCTTAGTAGTCGTGCCCTTAACTTTCGCATTTAGATTCTCTGATTATTTTCTACAGTTTCTAAAACTATTTGTTCTAACTCCCTAACTTGATGCATACCTTTTAGGTCTTTTCCTTCTCAAATTGACCACAGTTAATTAGAATGTGTCGCAATCTTGCGAAACTATCTTTGAAGGGTTGTCTCATCTGGATACCGCTCGTGGACAAATTGTTTGCAGCCTCTGCATTCTCATTTGCTTGTATTAAACAGACAATCATGTCCAAGCTTTCATAATTTTCGAATTTCGTAGCGAATTAGTTCGAAAATTGATCAAACACCTTGACAGAAACCAAGAAACAAGCAGCATCTTTCTCATCTGATTCAAAATTTGATAACTAGAAATAAACAGTAACTCTTATGTTGTCGCCGCGTCGTCCCAAGCCTACTTAGGCTAACTGTAAAAGACTTAATGCTCTATTTTTCAAAGAAGAGTTGTGCAAAACTCAAGTGTGCTATATTTTTGGAATGATAATTTCAGAAATTTATCATAATTTCAGTTTTCCTTTAGTTTTTCCATTGTCCAATTCTGTGATGTGTTTTTGTCACTAGTCTTTACTTTGCTATATATCTGCTTATGTGTTTGTTTTTTCTTCTTCTAAATAAAGACGAGTTATTATATAAAATTAATAAAGGCGAATTGTTATGTAAAAACATAACAACAAAGAACTCTTTATCAACACCCAAGCGAAAATTTATTTTATTTCATTTGCGATTTATTATTACTATTATTATTTTACAGGTACTTCAAAGAAAGATGAAAAAACAAGTCAAAGAGCAGCAGCAAGTAGTCCTCAAGAACACAGAGGATCAGTGGAACTTCCAGCGAGAATTATTCAAGCCCCAGAAGTTTCAACCCCAACAAGTGTGTCTTACCAAAACATGGATTTTACCGCCGTCCAAAGTATCAGTCCAATTGAATCGACTACTGAAAAACCAAAAACTCCAAATCAAGCTGACTCACCCACAGAGAGGAAAAGTTTGACAGGATTTCTTAGCAAATTCAGACGTAGTATGAGCATAACTGCTGAATCAGCCAGTGAGATTACATCAAACTTGGAAAATAAACCTAAAAGCACATTCTACATTACAGAGACCATAGATGTTGATGGAGGAGACCCAAGCCAATGTTCAGAAACTAGTCCAGATAGTGGTATGTCAGTATCGCCACCTACTAAAAGAAATAATAAAGCTGTGCTAATTAGACCACAAAGTCCGCCACCACCGGCTCCGGTACAGAATTCGGGTAAGATTCTTTTTGTTTTATAATAGTGAGAATAAAAAGAAAAATATAGATCTGATTGAAGATAAAAAAACATCAAATATTAAGTTTCAAAAGCAGTTTGGTTCAAATTCCTAAAATTCCCTGGCTTTTTTAAAACAGCGTCAAAAATATCTTATAAATACATGTTAATAACATAAATTTTTTTGCAACTTGTACATATACAGTGCGTGCCAAATGTATGGACCGTGACTTACAAAATCTAAAGTAAGCAGCCAAAAAAATTGAAATTTGATATGCGCATATGGGACGTATTTTCCCATATTATGACGTGGTTTCTAATTTATTACAGAATATACAGGGTGTAGGTAATTTTTTTAATGGTAACAGGGCCAGTAATTGTTAATTTCTGAAAGTACAATGTTTTCTACTTATAACAATGTATCACAAGATGGGGGTTGCATACGAAAAAATTACAGAAAAAACATTAAATGTGAAGTAAGACACGAATACGAACTGGACAATAATTATCCGTATTTTCCCCGAATATTTTAACTTTTAATTTTTTTTTTTGGTGTCTACAAACATTAATTGTTGAGGTATAAAAACAAAAAACTAAGTTTCCAAATTTTTATTTTTATCGAAACATACATAAATGTAAAAAAAACGAAATCATCTCTAGTTAGTTTGAAACAATCGCATCAGATAATTGTTATACCAAATGTTCGAATTGCTGGCCTTCTGCTGCAACACATTGGCCTAATCTGTCAATAAAAGAATGCAATTAATTTTTTTTTAATTTTTGCTTATTGGTATGTATGTATTTCCTCGGAAATTCGATTTTTCAAATCATCAAGATCATTTGGCTTCCACAAAAAAAATCTAACGAAGTTAGATTTGGCGTCCTAGCCGGCCACTCCAATGGACCTCTTCTACCAATCCATCATTCAAGAAAGATATCATTTAATAATTCACACACATTTCTCGCATAATGTGGTGGTGCACCGTCTTGTTGGAACCAAATTCTTTCGTGAATGTTTCCATTGTTTCCTGGCTACAATCTTGCAAGAAATGGTAATATGGAGTTATTTAGAAAATCAAATATCTGTTGCCATTTAAATTTCCGTCTATGAAGAAAGGTCAATAATAATAATAGTAATAATAAATCGCAATATGCCACACCAAACATTAACCTTTTGAGGATGTTGAGTATGACTTTCCCTCATCCAGTGAGGTTATTATCGGACCAATACCTACAGTTTTGGCGATTTACAGTTCCATTTAAACAGAACGTTGCCTCATCGGAGAAACAAATTTTGTAAATAAACTGGCGATCATATACACACATATCCATCATGACATCACAAAATTCTGACCTTCTATCAAAATCATCATCAGATAATTCCTGCACAAGTTGAATTTTATAGGGGTGGTATTTTTCTTTTTTCAACACCCTACGAACCGACGTTTGCGAGATCTCAAGATCTCGGGCAACTTGCCTAGTTGAGACATGGGGAGATTCAGCAATAGCCAATAGTGTATCTAACTGTTTCTCCTCAGTTGTTGCAGATTTTGGTCTACCTAATTTTGGTTTATTTTTAACAATGCCAGTCTCTTCAAATCTCTGGATAGTTTTACCCAGTTCTCCTACTGGTAGGGAGTCTTTCAGGATAAAATTCATTAAATATCCGACAAACCTCCTCGTGAGGTCTGTCTCTATATCCTCGTATAATTAAAATTTGTATGCTCTGCTTTTCACTTAATTGATCCATATCTTATACGACAAATTAAAAAATTACTTCAGAAACACTCAAATATTACTTGACCAATAAAGGCGGAAGCACACGCTGTCAGCTTGACTGTGACAGTAAATTAGAATTGTTATTATCTTATTAAGGTAAAAAAATATCATTTATAAACCATCCTTAGTAAGACAAAAAATGGGACAATGTACAAGCAGATAAGCTTGGAATTTATTAAGACCATTCGACCAGTTCGTATTCGTGTGATACTTTACTCAATATTACTTAATCAATAAAGGCGGAAGCACTCGTTGTCAACTTGACTGTGACAGTAAATTAAAATTTTTATTATCTTATTAAGGTAAAAAATATCATTTATAAACCATCCTTAGTAAGACAAAAAACGGAACATTGTACAAGCTGATAAGCTTGTAATTTATTAAGACCAGTCGACCAGTTCGTATTCGTGTGTTACTTTACATTTCATTTATTTTCTGGTATAAAAGACAAAAAACGGGACAATGGACAAAAAAGTACAAGCTGATAAGGTTGGAATTTATTAAGACGAATAGACCAGTTCGTATTCGTGTCTTACTTCACATTTAATTTTTTTCTGTAATTTTTTCTTATGCAACCCCCATCTTGTGATACATTGTTAGAAGCAGAAAAGAATGTACTTTTAGAAATTAACAATTACTGGCCCTGTTACCATTTTAAACCTACACCCTGTATATTCTGTAATGAAAGGGGTAAATACTTAGAAATCATGTCATCATATGTGAAAATAGGACCCATATGCGCATATCAAATTTCAATTTTTTTTGGCCGCTTACTTTAGATTTTATAAGTCCTGGTCCACAAATTTGGCGCGCACTGTATAATTTATAGATAACGTTAAGTTTCAACACAATTTTAGTTACACAGCAGGAATAGAATATTTATCAACTTTTACATGGACTACATAATGCATCATTTGATTTTTAAGTGTTATCACATGATAGCAAATGTAACTACTGTGAGATTCCTACTACATATTTTGGAAGCAAAAATACGATGATTCAGGCCAGCTCAATGCATACTAGTTGAAGTGCAGCTCCCCAAAAGAGGGGTCACCATTTCACTATATAACTGGTTTTTCTACATAACTTTAGAATTACTTTACAAGAATATTATATTTTGCATTGATAATTGATTCTATATTTATGAATGAACTGGTGTGATAAAAAATTTAGTAATGTAGCAGTACGCTCCAAAAATTAACACCCCTTTGTTACTTTACTAGTCTGTAATTTTAGCATAAACATCTCCAAAATTTGAAATTTTTGTGGCAGACCATTTAAAACTCATTTATAAAAAAACTGTGATCTTGTATCCACCTTTTGACGAGCTGTGTTAGACACGATGTATTTTTGGTAAACTGCCCTGAAACATCATATTTCTGCCTCGAATCTGTAGTAGATTCGTAAGTTAGTTTCTTATATTTTTGCCTCGGCGTTTGATGGTAAGAATTTAAGCCAATTTTTAACGGACATCATGTAGATATCAAATACAGGTTTTTGTATTGTTTTTCTGCTTTGCATTATCAAAATATGCAACCTAGTTTAGTTAGTTGGTTCAGAAAAAATCAATAAATTTTCCTAATCCATATTTAATAGCCATTCAGGTGCTTAAATGTTTGAAGATTTGCTCTGTTTTAGCATTACCAGATTTTTTTTATATTTAATTAAGAGTAAAAAATAATTGTTTTTGCCAGCAGATTTGAAAAAATTTCAGAACTGTTTTTCTGTGTGTCCTTATAATCTGCACATGCTGTATAATTTGCTTTCTTTGTTACCATGTATTTGAAAAAATAACTCTTGCATGTTGCTTATATTAACTGCTTTCTGAACTTTCTATTGTAGCTTGTTTCAATCTAAAACTGTAAATTATGGCTGAACTTTTAGCTTAATAGGCACTAATTAACACAATGTACATATTTTCTTATGCACGCTTTCATATCTTTCTTTAACTCTTTCTTGTTTTACGTTACACACAGGAGGTAAAGGGTATGTACACATTTTTAGAAGTATATTTTAAGTGGAGCTATCTTACAATCAGCCACTAATTTTGACAGATGTCATTATTAGGAAAAACGATTATCATATCTTATGTAGTTATTCTGCCATGGATTTGTTAAGGCAGATTTCCACAGTCTGTAATATTGCGGGCGGGCTGCGCCATGTCAATTTCTGCGAATTAGCCCGCGTCTATGGAGGTACCTGATCACCTCGAATGACACTCTTCCCACAAGCGTGTCCCAAGCTTTAAAGGTCTCAATCAATGAACCTCCTATCTTCGTAGTCTTTGATTTTGCTTCCTGTGTACTTGAATCTCCTGAATCGATTAGACCCTGTTAGAAGTTCCTGTAATTTGAACAACAACGGGCAGGGTCAGATTTTTTTAGTGTCAATTTTAAACGGCCGTATCTCGGAGCACGATCGAGATACGGGGGAACGGTGGCGTTAAATTTGGTATAAAAGGTAAAGGTAAGATGCTTACTGGCAATTAGGCCATTGCTGACCCTTTTTGCCCATCTAAACTAACCTACCCTCCACCTTGAGCTCGATCTCAACGACGACAGTGATTTTGAAAAATCATCCGCCGCCGGTGAGGCTCGAACCGACGACCCCCGAGTCCGTATTGGAAAGTCTGAATCGACTTTCCCGCACGGCCACGGAGGCGCTTCTAAATTTGGTATTCTCAAGATTATATAATGTGCGAGTTTCGTTCGATCAGAAGAAAAAAAAATTGGATGAAAATTGAATAAAGCCTTTATGCAAAATTCTTCGAAAAATCAATGATCTTCGATTTGGTTGCATTTTTTAATGTGCCGTCCCCATCATATGTAGAAAGTAAAAAAACCACCCAGTTGCTCTTTTTGACGCTTAGTTTTTCTGTAAAGTCGATTTAATTAACATTGTAAAATATTACTTTTGAGTTTGAGTACAGAAAAAAATATTTTTTGTAAATTTCTGGGATTTTCCTTTATTCATTTTATTAGTTTGTTCACTGACAATCGACTGGTGAAAACTGCGTGTTTATATTTTTATTTTTAATTGAGTTAGTTAGTGAAATGAATCATGGAATTTTTGAGTAAAAGGTCTTTATTTCTCTAATCAGGATGTTACAGACAATATGTCCATTAATTTATTTTGAATTCTACTCCATGCATCTTGTTGGTCATTTCTATTTTTATGGTTTGCACTTTTTGTGTTACATAAAGCGGGTTTATGTTCGTATAAACTTAAAACAGCGTCGTTCGCCAAGCCAAACTTTCGACATAATAAAAATGAAGATCAAGTAAGAAGCGACAGGCTCGTCCCCGCGCCACGCGCCTCAACGGGGGGCACCGGGTGCGATCGCGTCGCGTCTCTGAAGTTACTGACTCTCTGGGGATCGCACACTTCTCCACGGATCTTCCCAGACAACCTAGAGCTGCACCCATTCCATGGCATGTTGGCACGGCGCAGCCTTCAATACTGCAGGCAGTGGAACCAATCTTAACATTATAACTTTGATTTTGTGTTAATCATTTGCAGGTTAATTTATTGTAAAATAGCATTACCTATTACTATGTAGAAATTTTGCATTTTGATACAGTGATGTCTGTTATTTCTATGGAAATAATTGTTTGCG
The DNA here is from genome assembly GCA_964006375.1 of Tillus elongatus. Taxonomy (NCBI): domain Eukaryota; kingdom Metazoa; phylum Arthropoda; class Insecta; order Coleoptera; family Cleridae; genus Tillus; species Tillus elongatus. Next base: position 34,911,761 of record OZ023266.1, on the reverse strand, counting down.
TAATGAAATAGATTCACACTGTTTATGAATTAGAATGTGTCACTTCTCCTGGGTAATTGTCAAGTTAAAAAACATTCACTAAATATGATTTGGTTGTTTTGCTCCATTTAAAACAACTGTAGGTATAGTATTTATCTCCTATTGTGTCACCAGTTATCCTACCGATTGATTAATTTTTCCCATACATTTATTTATAAAATGTCAAATAATGTATTAATAAAATTCAATAACATAAGTGGAAGATTAGTAAAGTTCAGGCATAGTACAGGTAGGAACTAGAAATGCGTCTCATTTTATGTTATTTCTACATTTTGTGATATGATCAATACAGGTATAAGAAAATTAGAAACAGATATGAATGCTAGGCCAAATACATCAGGACTGATTCGTAGGAGATTGGAGCCCGAGGAAGATGAAGCGTATGCACTGGAAAATATGGAACCAGAAGAAGAAAGTGAAGAAATAAAAAATTTATTGGGTTTAACTGATGACTGTCATCTGTTAAATAGTATGCTGAAAACATATGATACACAGGTTGCAAAGCTGAAGGGGCAGTGGGAAAGAGGTTCAGAAATAATGGATAGAGCTGACACATCAGACTCTGGTAGTGATATCGCAATAACGAATGAAGTGATTTATGCAAACAGTGATGTGGCTGCTGACATACATAAAGATGTGGGTTCTGATTCAATTAGTAAGACTGGTTGTCAAATATCTAGTCCCGTTTGGAACGCCAATACGTCAGTCACTGTGACTGGAATATCTGATAGGTCTTGGGCAGATGAATGCATAGAAAGTATTTTGGTAAAGCTATCCACTCATCCAAGAAATTTCAGTGCTCAACAGACTCATGAGAGTCCAGTCAGTCCTGTCACAAATACAAAAGTCTCACGTTTAAAAGATTTCAAGAATATGGTAAGTTCTGTGTTGAAATTGAAAAAAAAGAATCCTCAGAATTCGAACCAACTTAATTTATTACAGAAGCCAAAAAGCACAATCTCACTACCAGCAGCTTCTGCTAGTAATATCTATGGTAACATAACTTCAGATAGAAGTGAGCTTGTAACTTCCAGTTCAGAAATTTGCCTCTACAGAATACGAAATGATAGTGGTATGCCGTCGTCACCTGAAATTAGTATTAATAGCTCTCCTAGTCTGTCTGAGAAAACAAATGTATCTACTGTTTCATCAACGCCGCTTTCTGCGCCACCTGCCAGAAAAGTTAATCATAATGTAAACAGACCACCAGTCCCACCTCCACCTGTTCCAACACCCAAAGCACCTTCGTCAGCACCGCCACAGCGACGAGGATGCAAGTCACCTAAACAACCATCAAGACCCCCACCACCTTTGCCTACAGATTGATAATCGCAAGTAATAATAAAGGTGGATGGAAATTTGAAACGGACAAGGCCAAGTACATATGAAATGAGTCGGTTGAAGATTGGAACTAGACGAAGATAAAGCCCATACACCATACAATTTGAACAAGAAGTAGAAAGTTAATAAATTAAAGGTTTTGTACTTTGGCTAACAATTGCAAACTATTCAATACCTTGTTACTGGCTAAATAGCTGCATGGCAAAAAGTTAAAGTGAGAGTGGAAATCAAGTTCAGAGTTGGAACTGAACAGACTCTGGGAGTTGAACTCTTATTACCATCACATTAACTAGTGAAAACCTTTAGACAGTGCTTCGGCTAATGAAGTAAATAAAGATCCTTATTTAGATTCAAATAGTGAGAGAATTTCAGGTAGCATGTAGGAAGTATTAAAGCTATTAAGACATCCAAAGAACTTTATTTCCATGAAAACAGTTCTGTCTTCTCACTTTTAAAAGAATTTTATAACAAAGTTCAGTTATCAAAATTTAAACAGCTGAATATGCTGCAGAAGCTCGAAAGCACAATTTCACTACTGATAGCTTCAGGATTTTAGATAATATATGGGATGAGTGAAGATTGGAACTTATGATGAGCACGGATAAGTACAATTTGGAGAAACCAATCCATTACAATAAAGTTTTTAGACCTGACGATCGTTTCGCTAACAAAGTTAGGGGCATCAGAGAAATGAATTAACTTAGCGAGTAAAAACTAGAACTACCATTTATGTATTCGTTGTCAAGCAGTTGCAAACAGCGTCCTCTATGAAGGTATACAGATGGACCCCCCACTGATGAGTCTTAAATCCCTGTAATTAAAATTGCATTAGGTACTTTTGTAAAACCTTGTCTCGTTATCAAATATTCCTTCGACCAATGGACTACACAGAACCAGACATAGTCCATTCATCAAAAAATTGTTGTTCAAATTTCTAACGATATATATATATATATATATATATATATATATATATATATATATATATATATATATATATATACTTTCGTAAGCATCTAACCATCACTACTGCCTGACATTTTTGATTAACTTAAGATTTTCTTTATCTACATGATGATCAATCAGTTCCACTAAATGTTCTTTAAATCTAGTTTCAATAGTTCTTTTAGTTTGCCCCACATATGTAAAAATTGTACTTATTAGTAAGTGTATTTAGATTCAAACAGTGAGAATACTGCTTGATCTGATCTGGAATAATAACAATACCACAGTAGACAACCTATGTACACAGAAGTCTTAGACTTGTGCTGGGGTAGCTTACATATCCATATAAACAAAGAACACCATCCATAACTCATCAGAAGCTGGCCGTGAAGGTGAAAAAAACGACTGTCTGATTACGTGACTCGAACCCTCGACCTCCTAGTCTAATTCTTTAAGTTACTCGCTTCGCGAACTGGGCTATTCAGCCAGACTTATATGCCACCCATCGCTGGAGTTCTGCTCTCGAAAAATTTGGAGAAGGTCATGCATTTTCATTGGATGTTGCCATTATAATGATTTCAGATAGTATGTGTGATGAAGAATACATAGAAAAGACATCCAAAGTACTTTAGTGTTTATGAAAACTATTGCAGTGTTGTCAAAAATATAAAAGTTAAATTTTCTAAGCAATTCAAAAATAGAATAATTTTCGCTTTGAATTTGAAACCTCTTACTAAGATTCAAACAGGCGGAATTTTGTGCAGAAGACCAAAGGCATAATTTGACCACCAATTGCTCCTGTTAGCAACATCTACGGAAGTAGATGCAAAGTTTAAAATACAATTTTATTAGACAAGAGACATCTTCGACATTGCTAACCACAAGGAAGAAGTCTCAAGTCACTTTATACAGCCATGGAAACCTCCACTATCTGTGCTTACAGATTGATATTGACGAGGGAAAGTTTAATGTACAGTTTTGTTAGACGTTTGACATTTCTAACCACAGGAAAGAAGATGCAAGTTGCCTTTACAGCCATCAAAACCTCCACTACCCTTGTCTACAAATTGGTGTTAAAGAGGGAAAGTTTAAAGTACAATTTTGTAAGACAAGAGGCATCTTTACATTGCTAACCACACTGCAAAAGTGACAAGTTATTTGATTACAGATTGGTATTGACGAGGTGAAGTTTAAAGTGCAGTTTTATTAGAACAGAGTTACTTTTAATCAGATTTAATTCAAATTTATTAAAATTAATTCATGTCGTTTAAAACTGAAAGTACTTTAAAAGAGTACCAAGCAAAGAAACTGGTTATCAGTGAAATAGTAAACAAGACTGATGTATCAGAGGTTTTCTTCTAAATCAAATACACAATGCCATCACATACCTACCCATATTTTAATAAGTTTTTCGATGAGACTCAAAATAAACTGATAATAGAAATAATCAGTACTTCCTAGTACATACCAGGATAAAGTACAGTTTTATTAGGTAAGAGGCATCTTTGATATTACTGAGGATAAGGTCTCACTTAAACAGATATCAAAACATCCACTACCCGTGCCTACAAATTGATATTAAAGAGGCAATGTTTAAAATACAATTTTGTTAGAGAAGAGGTGTCATCAACATTGCTAACCACTAGGAAAAAGTCTCTAGTCACTTGATACAGTTATGAAAACCTCCACTACCTGTGTCTACAAATTTATATTAAAGGGGCAAAGTTTAACATATGTACAATTTTGTTAAAACAAGAGGCATCTTCAACATTGGTAACCACAAGGAAGAAGTCTCGAGTCTCTTAAGGCAGCCATGAAAATATCTGCTATCTGTACTTGCAGATTGATATTGACAAGGTAAAATTTAAAGTACAGTTTTCTGTTAGACAAACGTTAATTTTTATCAGTATTTCATCAAATTTATTAAAATTAATTCATGTTATTGCAATCTAAACATATTTTGAAAGAGCCTACTGAACCAAATAAACTGGTTACCATTTGAACAGTAAACAAGACTGGCATACCAGCTTTTGCTTCTAAATAAAATAGATAGTCAATAAGACCCAAAAGGCAACTAAAATAATCAGTATTTTCACATGCAAATATACAAATTAGAAGCATGACCAAATATCAGAAATAAATGCACAATCCATCAAAATTTGAGGAAGATTCAGATTTTCTACTGTTGTGCTGAGATTTTACAGCAGTATTACTTTATACAAAAATACAGCATAAATCAAAGATAAATTTAGAACAGAAGTTAAATGTTTTACAATATTGTTTTTGACAGTGCTAAAACAAAGGTGGATTGTGCTACATATTCTTAAGAAAACCTATGATTGGAGATATTACATGTAATGTGCTGATATTTTCACAAGAAATGGGCAATAATAATGTAACGAGTTATAAAAAAAGGTTGTGCTATCCCTTAAAGAAAACAGTTCAAGTATAGAACTATCCTGTTGATACTATGATCGAAGTCAAAAAGCTGGCATAATATTTTTGTCAGGAGTAAGCTGTCTTGCTTTGTCGTATTGTGCATCTGTACTCAAGTATCAATATGAAAATTCGCTTCTAGAAAAACTGATTTTAACACAGTTTATGGGAAGTTGCAGCTTCAGTTTTCAGCTGCCACATGATCCAAATATTATTTCAGGGCATAAACAGCCATCATCAGAATCATCACAACCCATGCATACAGATTCTTCAGGTAAAATTAAAAATAATGTACAGTAGTATTGGACAAGTTGACAATCCCAAAATGGTTAGACTAGTTTAGTTAATTTAGCAATTTTTATTATAGTAAACTAATACATTTTTGTAGACTACTAATATTCCAGTGTTAATGTATTGTAACTTTAGTGTACTTTGTGATTATGAGTGGTTTTAATTTAAGTAACCTATTAAAGAGCCAGTCATGACTTAATTTGTTGGGTCTTAGACTTAGCCAATATGGTTCAGCAACCTCCTTACTGTCCTCGCATCCCAACACACAGCTTAAATCCCTTGGATCTCCTTGCTACAAAACCTGAATGCTATAAGATGTCAATCACCGCCCCCCTTGGTCGCTCAGACCACGGCATGGTCACTGCTTCCTGCACAATGCAACCTGAGGTCACAGTAATCACACCCACATATTGTTTGGCACTACAACTCCGCGAACTGGGACGAAATGCGGGATTACTTGTACTCATTTACATGGGCGTCTGTCTGCTTCTCACCACCCTTATCGCACAAAACGTTACCTAAATTATCCAAGCTGGCATGAAATTATTTATTCCACGTACACAGAAAACCTCTTCAGCCCTGGTTCTCTAAATCCTGTGAGAAGGCCAGACTTGAAAAGGTCAAAGCTCACAAAACGCTTCTACACAATCCCAGTCAAGATAACCGTCAAGCATTTAATGACGCAAGAAGCCGCTATGTCCGCATTCTTTCTGAGGCAAAAAACTCGTTTAATAACCACATCAAAAACAAAGTCCTCTCAAGCTCCAACGGCAGCAAACCCTTCTGGACTCTTGCTAAATCTATTGGGAATAATTTATGCAAGAGCACGTTCTCACCTCTTGTTTCAAGGGATGACATTGTTTCTACCGCCTTGAGCAAGGCTGAACTTTTTACCTTGTTGTTCGCTAGCAATTCTACTCTCAACCCACCTCCAAACGTTCAGCCACCAACAGTCCCCAATGTCACGCATAGAATGACGGATATCATTTTCAAAACCAAAAAAGTATGACAGATGCTCTTCTCTTAATACCAGGAAAGCCTCTGGCCTTGACGAGATCCCAGCATTTGTTCTCACAAAATGCGCACCAGAACTTGCTCCTGTCCTAACTCGTTTGTTTCAGACACCTTACAATAGAGGCATATTCCCTAGTAACTGTAAAACTTCTCGAGTACAAGCCGTCCTCAAGAAAGGATCCAAAGCGTTTCCTAGCAACTACAGGCCTATTTATCTCCTTTCAGTCGTCTCTAAAGTGATTGGAAAAGTATATAAACACCGAATTACTACAATTGCTTAAAAAACACAGTGTAATCCACAACAGGCAGTATGGATTCCGTCAGCGCAGTTCAACTGCCGATCTCCTTTCCTTTGTCACCCATTCTTGGAACAAGTCTATGGAACTACACGGTGAATCCCAGATTGTCGCTCTAGACATATCCAAAGCATTCGACCAGGTCTGGCATGCAGCGCTGCTTAATAAACTTCTGGACTATGGCCTACCATCAAAACTCTGTACCTGAACAGCAAATTTCCTCTCCAACCGGAGGATTTCTGTAGTCGTGGATGGCCATTCCTCTGAACTGTTAATAATTAACGCAAAAGTCCCTCAAGGTTCAGCTTTAGCCCCTACTTTGTTTCTTCTCCACATCAATTACCTCCTCTCTAGCACATCCAACCCATTTCACAGTTACGCCGACGACAGCACCCTCCACTCAAATATACAATATTCTAAGCCTGTCTCTTTGGCCCAATTAGATGAGGATCACAAACTCATGGAGGGTTCTGTCTCTGTGGATCTTCAAAAAACATTAGACTGGGGAAGTAGAAATCTTGTACAATTCAACTCCAGCAAATTTCAGTCTTGCTTTCTATCTCGTAAGAGATACACCAGCCCTAGACCCATCACAATAAACAACCAAGTTATTCAAAGTAATGAGTTCTTTTCACTTGTTTGCATCTCTGTGGATCGAAATCTCAATTGGCACCAACATGTCACATCAATTGCAGAAGCGGCTGCTAAGAAATTAGGTTTCCTCTTCCGGGCTCGCAAATACTTTTCACCAGCTAATCTCTATACCTTATATACTTCACAAATAACGCCAAACCTCGAATACTGCTCCTACATCTTGGGTGCCGCTGCTACACTCGCTATCCTGGACTCCAGAAGAGAGCTATGTGTCTCATCGGTGACCCTACCCTCACCCAAAGGCTGCCATCGCTTGCCAAGCGACGTACCGTTGGTGACCTCTCTCTCTCTTTTATAGATATCTGCACGGGCACTGCTCAGAGGAGCTTTCTTCCATAGTTGTGCTGCTTGTGGAAGGGTGTAGTTTTCTTTCAAAGAATTTACAGATTTGTCTTTTTTCTAGATGTTTACTATTCAAATGTCGAAGTGGCTTTGATGGCTTCATAATTTTTTTGATAACACTTATACTACATATTGCGGGTAATTGAAAATAACGGTAAACCCATATTTAGGATATTCATCACTATGCAATCTGTTTTTCTTTGCATTCTTGCCAGTTTGTGGCTGACAATGGTTCCAACAATATTTTTTTAAATGTATCCATATTCAGCAAAATAATAAATATCAAAAAACGAATATAACACACGTAAATTATCATTAAATATTTAATATGGCACTCCACACAGTGCAGAACCCGCAAATGATGCCTCAGCAGGTGTTTCGCTGATTATGTATGCACGAACAGATGATTCCATGATTGAGTGTCCTTCTTTCGAAACAGTGTTGAAAATTCTGGAAAATAAAGAACAAGTTTGTCTATAAGTGACAAACACATTTTTTACTTTGAATTTAATTGCGTTATAGATAGCGCAAGCAACAAAAAATCTAATTGCTTCTCAGTATCGTCATTAGATGATTATTAGATATCAATTAGCATGGTTGTTGTTTTATTTGCTACAAATAAAATATGGTATGGTAAAAAATGGGGTTGCGAACAAAATTCTTACCAAAAAGGGTCCAGCTTTGAATATGTTTGGGAAATAGTGCTATAAATAAAGCAATTTTCAGAAAATAGTCATTTTTTACTCTACGTTTGTGAATGAAAATGTTAATTATATTGTGTAGGGTCAATTATGTAATATTATTTTTGTTATAAATATAAATCTTTGAATAATTTATCAAATTATGATTTATTGAGAAATAACCGGGAACTTATAAGTAAATAATTTGTTGATTATACTGTTAACAAACTTTGTTAAACCTTAAAATAACTTTATTATATCCTTTAAATTAATACATTCAACTCTAAACCCTAAAATTAATTCTTTGGCCTCGACACACGTTGCTCCACTATCACTAACTCCCCACCCCCTCTTTCTACTTCCTTCTTGATGCGTAGTTCAAATTAATAGTTAACAATACGTAGCTTACATAAATTAGCCACTTTTTAATATTTATCATACTTGATTGTAATTTCCACATTTCCAATGTAAAGAAATTTGTTGCTTTTTTCCTATTGCTTTCTTGTTTTCCAAGTAAGCTGTATTTATTTTTGTGGTTAGATTGTGTAAATAATGATTTGGTATCATAAACTTTTAAAAGTAGCTATTAACACTTAGTTTTTATAGTTGAGACCACCTAACCAATTTTTGTAAGAAATTTCTATTCATAGAATATCTGTTACAGTTTTTGAGTCAGTTTAACCTAACCTAAATAAATATTGGAACCTGTAAAGACCACTGATAAGTACACTTGAAGAACGCAAATCACAACACTTTAAAGACCTGACAATTGTTTCACTAACGAAGTTAGCGTCATCAGAGGATGAGAAATTATATCTATCATCATACAATCTGTTTTTCATCCTCTGATGATGCTAACTTTGTTAGGTAAATGATTGTGAGGTTAGGTTGTGTGTTGTGGTGATTTGGATTCTCCAAGTGTACTTATTAACGTAACCTCCAATCTTATGTACACAAAGTAAATGTAAAATATATGTATATTAGGGTCTAACTAGACAAGCTACGAACTGAACATAGTTTGACCCCAATCTTCCTTCCTAATGGGCTGGTGTTAAAATTTCAGATCCCAAGAAGCCGAACAAAAAAGATAAACGTTCCACGTCCTGGTATGCCGAAGTTGGTTTATTTAAAAACACCGAAAATACCATACAGAATCAGCCCAAGAAACCTAACACGTTCTGGTATGCTGAAGTTGGTCTGTATCAGGCTCAGTCCACTAGTACACCCAGTACTAGCTCTGCAGAAAACAGCGGCAACACAATGAACATCGACATCTCTAATACGACAAATGTTGATAATGTTGATATAAAACCATCAGATTTCATTAACCAAGATAATAATGAAGAATATTACAATTTAAAAAATGAAAGTGAGTACTACAATAGTAGTGTAAAAAGCTTTAGCAGCAATGAAATGAAAAAAGATCAATCCATGACAAGTTTAACACCAGACATACAACTAAGGCTGCAAGATGAACCGTTGTATCAGTTTTATGATGCCGCACTTGTTGATGTAAGTTAATGATTTATTTTTTGCTAGTTGATGCCATTTTGTAAGCTAGTTTACCATCATAATGTATCTGTGTATGTATCTATTATAATTTTCGTAGGTGTCACTAATGATTTTATATGCCCCCCCCCCCTCTCTCTCTCTCTGAAATGACCTGTGACGCACTTGATCAGTTTGTTGACATTAATTCCATGCTAAATCATTCCTATTCGAAAATATACCGTTTGTTTGATAGGTTTGTGCCCAAATCTGCCTCTAAGGCTAATTAATAACTCTTGTCCTCCATGGTTTTCTAAGGAGATTAGAATCAGCATTAAATATAAGTGTTTTTTATGGTGTAAATTCAGAAAAACTGGTTGAGTACCTTTATAAATTTAAGCAGTAGGAAAGGATCTTAAGCAAAAGATGGCGATTTATCAGAAGAACTTTGCTCGAAAGCTTAATAATCACGTTAGACCGATAAATAGCCATTTTTGCTTAAGGTCCTTTCCTAGCTGCTTAAATTTATCAAGGTACTCTAACAGTTTTTCTGAATTTACACCATAAAAAATATTTATATTTAATGCTGATTCTAATCTCCTTAGAAAACGACTGAGGACAAGAGTTATTTTATTAGAAGAACTATGCTCAAAAGCTTAAGAATGACGTTAAATCCAATCACAAAATATTCTGGAGATCGTCTTAGCAAAACTATCAGGTATTTCTTGGTGACGAATCATCTGATCGACAGGGGTTGATTCACTAAGTGAAGATTGGAACCTGTTATAAACACTGATAAGTACACTTGGAGAACCCAATTCACGACAACACATCATTTTTAAAGACCTATCAATCGTTTGTTTCACTAACAAAGTTAGCTTCAGCAGAGGATGAAATATTCTAAGGGGTTGGTTGATAGGTTAATATTGGTTGATAGGTTTTCTGGTTATTTTGTTCAATCTGTCTTCTGGCCAAGAAGATAATTTCTGCTGCAAAGAAAATCAAACCAAATTTATCGTCCGGTCCTGATTTGGTTCTATGCTTTCTTCTCGTCACAGACTGTCTATGGTTTCTTGAAAAACTCACCTTCAAAAAAAATTTCACACATACTCATGGCGTAACATATTTCCTGATTTTTAGAAACTCTCGTGCACTTGCTATCTTTTAAGATCGGTGATAATTCAGTCCTATCAGGCCAGTGTCTCATTGCGAATCTGTGTTTATTTTGTACAATTTTTGAGGCCAGTCTTTATAAACACATTATGTTTCATATAAGGAATAAGCTACCAGTTTTTCAGCATGGACTTCTGCCTAGGAGATCTAATGTCTTCAATTTGGTCACTACAACTTGGTACATTGCAAATAGAGGCTTAATATGTCAGCAGGTAGGTGGTTGATAGGTGGTAGTGGACTTTTCCTTTACGTGATAGTAAAGGATTTTTTTCACGCCCGAGGAGGTACCGCCCCAACGGACGTTTCCGGTTCTGGTGTACGAGTCAGTTTCCCTTATGAACAAAAATGATGACGGCTCCTCTTTGTACAAAAGATTCTGGTGATAAAATGCCCCTCCATTCGGATCTTCGGGAGAGGGGTGTGCAGGGGGCGCCGGCATCAAAATTTAACATATCCTTCTCGAATATATGTGGCCTAAATTATAACCTGAACTCCGTCCACCATTTCCTCCAGGCTAATAGGCCCCAACTCCTCTTCCTCACCGAAACCCAAATCAGTGCCAAAACAGCCACTAATCACGTTAATTTCCCGGGGTATGAGCTCCTTACTCCCTTTAGACTGCATGGAGGTGTGTGCGCATACGTCCGTAACAATCTACCCTGCACCAGACTCCCCAATTTGGAAGCTGGAAGAAAAGACATACTTTGAATGAAACTCTCTCTCAGGGCTGCAACTAAATTCGTCTGTTGCATTTACCGGTCATAAAAAAAAATAAAAAAAGCACAAGTTGATGTTATATATTATACTATAAATACTGACTTTGGCTGATTTTGCAGATTGGTAATCTATTTGAATCCTATTTGTTTGGCAGAAGACAATTTGTAGAGATAGGAGGCTACACATATGCTCAGTATAATGTTCCCTCAGGGGTACCACAAGGTTCCATACCTTGTCTTTTTTTATGTATATAATTCATTGTTTTTGTGGATCAGGTACTGCAATCTCCATATTCAATATATGCAGATGGCATTAAAATTTACTCTTGATCACCGCAAACCGTTGATGATTATCTCAATCTTCACAGTTACCTTGGAGCTCTCGAAGAACTAGTGTCAGAAGGGAGAGGACTGTTTTTAAACATAAATAATGGTATCGTGTCTTTTACTCATTGTAAACAACTTATCTTCTTTCCTTATAGCAGTTTGGAACATGAACTAAGGCCGCCAAACTGTTGTTAAAGATCGTGTTTTTCTTTGGACCCGTATCACTCTGGTGTCAGAAGGATGGGCTATCTTTAAACATGTTTTATCATGTCTTTTACTCGTTAACAACCTATATTCCTTCCTTATAGTCCATTGGAACATTTTCTGTCCTTATAGTCCATTGGAACATAAACTATGCAGCCCAACTATTGTTGAGGACCATTTTTGGTAGGTTAGGTTAGGTTAGTTTGTGAGTGGTCCATATGCGTCCCTCCACCACGACCATAAGGTCTATTGTGGCTCACGCCTAATGTCTATATTTCGCCCAACAAATCCAGCCTCCTACAGAGGTCGATAACCTTTGCGGGCGAAAGTTGATCCAGATCCTCTGGAGCAAGCTTTACCTTGCCAAAGAGCAGGTGTCTAGTCCTGTCCGGACAGGAACACAGCACGTGCTCTGCTGTTTCGTCATTCTCCATACACAGCCGGCACTCGGTCTCCTGACCGATCCCAATACGGTGCATGTGATGCCGCAAGCGACAGTGTCCTGTATACAGGCCGACTAGAGTACTCAGTTGTTGTCTGTTCAACTCTAGAAGTTTCTTAGCCCTTGACTCAGACAGGCCATTTATGAAGGCCTTAGAGTGAGCTAATCCTGGAAGATTTTGCCAATATTGAATTGTCCTTCTATCTGTCCAGGTCTTTAAGGTGCGTTTTGCTGTGCAAGATGTTATTCCCAGCACCGGTTCTGGTCCGACAAAGTCACACTGGGCACCACTCCTGGCAAGCGCGTCTGCCGCAACGTTGCCATCATGGTCCGAGTGACCCGGTATCCAGACCAGCGACACCTCATTACAGCTGCCCAATTCGTTAAGGGCAGATTTACAACTCCATACCGTCTTTGAATTGCACCGGTAGGAACCAAGAGCCTTTATTGCAGCTTGGCTATCTGCGAATATCTTTATCGATTTGTTTGTGCATAGGTCTTTTAAGCTTTCCCTTGCACACATCTCGATGGCATAAACTTCTGCCTGGTGTATGGTTGCGTACTTGCCGAGGCTAGCTGATAGTCTAGCATCGGTGCTGCCCCCATATGCGCCGGCTCCTACTCCCATATTGGTTTTGGAGCCGTCAGAGTACCAGCAGAGGTCCGCTCTCAACAGGGTCGATTGGTTCCGGTCCCAGTCCTCCCTTTCCGGTAGGACGGTCTTGAAAGACAGATCTCTGCTGATTTTTGTAGGCATCAAGTCCGAGACCATTCCCAGAATCCTGTGACAATCACTGTCATCAAGGAGTCCGGACCCCCTCAGACTGACTTCCCTCGGCATGTTATCTGCCGTTTGTATTAGTCTGTACGTTGTCCACCTCGCCACCCTCTCCAGCCATATGTGAAGTGGGGGAATATTGAGGAGGACCTCCAGAGCGACTGATGGTGCGGTGCTTATCGCTCCCGTTATCATCAGACATGCTTGTCTCTGTAGATGAGCCAGTTTGGCCCTCGCGGTACCACGAAGTACCTTAGGCCACCAAACTATGGCTCCATATGTTATCATAGGTCTGATAACCACTACATAGAGCCAGTACATCTGTTGGGGGTTTGTTCCCCAGTTGTTCCCACAGATTCTCCGGCAGGTCCACAGGGACATCTTAGCCCTGCGGATAACATTTTCTAACTGTCTGTCCCAGTTGAGCTTCTTATCTAGGATAACTCCCAGATATTTTGCTTGGTCCGAAAATGGAATGTTTTCCCCCATAAGATTATGTGGTTTTAATTTGTCCAACCTTCTTCTTCTGGTGAACGGGACAATGATCGTTTTGCGAGGGTTCACAGACATCTGTTCCCTACGGCACCAATCATTGACTACATTTAGTGCTTCTTGAAGAGTACTAGACAGTTCCTCCTCAGATTTGCCTCTAACCATTATGACAAGATCATCCGCATACGCCTGGACCTCAACCTCCCAGAGTCCGAGGATAGCCAGCAGGTCGTCCACAAAGAGGGACCACAACAGGGCGGATAGAACGCCCCCCTGAGGACACCCTCTCGCAGCCCTAACGCTGACCACCTCTCCCCGTAATGAGGTAATAATGGTCCGATTGTGCAGCATGTTTCTGATCCAGCCACAGATGGTAGGTTCCACCCCCCTAGCGATAGTGGCCTCGTAGAGGGAGATCGGTAATGCATTATTAAATGCTCCTTCTATGTCGAGAAATGCCGCCACCGCAACCTCTCCATTTTTCAGAGAGTGTGTGATCTTCTCGACGAGGTTATTGAGCGCTAACTCAGTTGATTTGCCAGTTTGATAGGCATACTGGTGGGTATTTAGGGGGTTCTTGGGTAAGATGTTCCCCCTAATGTGTCCGTCCAGTATTTTTTCCAATCCCTTCAGGAGGAATGATGTAATACTGAGAGGTCTCAGTGAAGTAGGTAGGAGGTCATTACGTCCCAATTTGGGAATGTAAACCCCCCTAACCACTGTCCAGCTGGAAGGAATATAGTTCCAGGCCAGACTGGCTCTGAACAGCCTGATAAGGAAGGGTAGGAGAATCTCCAGTCCCTTTTGTAGTAGGACCGGTACCACCCCATCCTCCCCTGGCGACTTGAATGGCTGGAAATGATTCACAGCACACTCCACTGCCGAGGCTGTAACTATTCTCCGAGCAACTAGCCAGTCCTCCCTTTGGGGGCGTTTAGATCGTCCCTCAGCTGGTAGGACCTCACCGTTGCTCAGGATCAGACAATCTGGGAAGTGTGTGTGTGCTAAGAGCTCTAACGTTTCTTTCCGAGATTCAGTAAAGGAACCATCTGGTCGTTTTATCGATTCCAGTTACTGTACACGGTCGCGTGAGAGAATCCTGTGGATTCTGGCGCTGCTGGGCAAATTATTAATGTCTCCGCAGAACCTCCTCCAGGACTCCCTCTTAGCGTTCCTGATCTCTTTATTATAATGTGTTAGAGCAGTTTTATATTGCTCCCAGTTGCCTGTAATCTTAGCACGATTGAAGAGACGTCTAACTTCTCTTCGTAGTTTATCGAGGTTATTATTCCACCAAGTAGACCCCCGACTGTCTCTCTTTGACCTCAGTGGACAGTTTTCGTGATAGGCAGAGACCACAGCTTCCCTAACCTGTTCGGCCGCAATCTCGATCTCATCACGATCCCTCACTGTGGGGATTGCGGACCCAAGTCTGCCGGCGAGGGACTGTTTGTATCCCTCCCAATCCGTCCTTCTCGGGTCCCGATACTCCAACACAGGTCTAGGGCCTGTTTCAATTTCAAATAGGATATGGGCATGGTCTGAACATGAGGGTTCAGACGACACCCTCCATTTGAGGATTTTTGAGCTCAAAAGCCTTGAGCTGATCGTAAGATCTAAAACCTCTCTCCGGTTAGCTGTAAGAAAGGTGGGTTCCGAGCCTATGTTGTTGACAACCAGCTCCTCCCCTAAAATGTATTCAAATAATGATTCACCTCGTCTGTTAGTGTCCGTGCTCCCCCAAGCCAAGTGATGGGAGTTCGCATCACACCCCATTACGAGGTGATAATTGTTCCTCTTGCAGTAGGCGATCAATTTCCGCACCTCTGCTGGAGGTGGTTGTTCTGCATCTCTGTCTCCAGGGAAATAGGCCGAACAGGCCACTACTTCCAGCCTGGTCCCCCCCAGATGTGATCACGAGATGGATGGATGCCATGTCCTTGGTGCAGTACTCTGAAAGTGTAAAATACTGCAAGTTGTTTCTGATCCAGATACAGGCTCTGGGGTTAGTACCAGAGCCCACCTCTACTATCTTACCAGAAGTGTTACCCAGCCCTTTTGTTCGTTCCGAATTAGCGGTCCAGGGCTCTTGGAGAAGAGCAATATCTATTTGCTCTTCCTTTAATTTCATGCTAAGGAGGTATGTCGCAGCCTTAGCATGATGCAGATTAGCTTGAATGCACCTTAAGTTGGTGGGCATGGGGGTAGGAATATAGGAATGTATGGAGGAAAAAGGAGTAGTTTAAGGAGCTTAAAGGAAAAGGGAGTTATGGTGCAGGTTCCTCCTCCTTTTTAGGAGCTCGATAACCAAGCTTCCTATAGAAGGGTCTACCTTTGGTAGTCGTCCTAGGGGTGGACTTTCCTTTCCCCTGTTTTTTTCCCTCTGGAGGTTCCAGTGGAAGGTTGAATCCTGCCACCTCCTCTATTGGGTCTGTGTAAGTCGTGTCCATGTTTGGTCCCACGAGCAGCAAGGGAAAATAGACCTCCATGGAAGAGCCCCGCATCCCATGAATAGGCATTTACACAGGGAGGTCGCCCGGTTTCCCTGGGGAGGGTTAACGTTAGCGACAGAATTACCATCCTGCCAATGCTCGGCCATATCGGCCAGATGCATCATCGCCTCGGCACCAACCCGCCAACGACCTTGCGATGTGGGTTTTTTATAGAGGACTCTCCTCGCAATGCCGGCCAATTAAGGCAAGCATTCCCGGCCCTCCTAAGACATGACTAGGAAGGTTACGGTTTGGTTAGTTCATTTAGTTCACGTCTAATAGTAGACGCTATCCAGGGTGCACCACGGGGAGGCGAACTAACTTTACACCCCACCATTTTTGGTAACATATTTTTTTAGTGCCTTATCAACAGGGCATACAGAAGCCCTAGTTTTCTGATACGAAACGGTAGGGACATCTCTTCCCCTCATACATTTTTATTACTTTACTGTGCTCTTGTTAGATCTTTGTCAGAGTGTATGGTTCGGTTGTTTGGGCTCTTTCATCCAACATTCATGTATCTAGTTTGGTTAACAAACGGGAAATTTCTAAATTTCTTGATGGAGAAAATCCTTTGGTTTCTGCAGGCTGATTTGCTGAATTGTTTTAATTTATTAAGTTTAGAAAGTCGGAGGCAGTGCAGTTAATTTCTAAAGCATCAAAAAAGTCAAGGTTGCATTTGTCACTACAAAAACATCTATGTGATTATTTACTGTGGGCGTATGTTGAGTATCGATAATATGTTTTGCAAATGTAGGTTTTGATCTCTTGCTTTGGACACATTTCAGAAAACATTGGCTTTTTAGAAGCACATATATATTTGTATTTAGAACGTTTATTATTTCTTTATCTTTTTCGCTATTTTCCGTGTCTTACATTTTTGATTGTAAATTTCAGTTTGTATGCAAAGATAGTGCTTCAGATTCGGATTCTGATGGTTACGAAGAAGTAGGCAACAAAAGGAATTGTGAAAGCAGAGCATCAATTCGGCCTTCTGCAATGGATTTAGTTTGTCCTAAACGTAATTCCATTGCCTTTACCAGAACATTGTGGTGTGAAGTTCCAGAAGTAATACAGTCATCTGTACTGAGTAAGTTTTTTTGGATCAATGTTTGCTTTAAAAATACTGTTACCAGTTGTGTTTATTTTATTTGCTTATATATTTATTTGTGACCCAGGTACTTTAAGTGGACACCAAAAGAAGATTCAAGAAGCTAAATTTGAAGTCGTAACCTCTGAAGCCTCGTACCTGAATTCTCTTAATGTTCTGAGTGATCATTTTATTGCGAATCTAAAAAACTGTGATAATTTAAGTGAAGAGGAGATAGCTATCTTGTTTGGAAAAGTGACTGCAGGTTGGTTTTTTTTTTTTCTTTCTGTAGATATACCTAAATGGTTTGTGTCAGGGTTAACAAAACGCTTCTGAGAAATGGAACAGCCTCTATGTCTTCACCTAGTATTTAAAGGTTTTAGAAAGTGAGGGCACTAAGAATTTATGAACAAATATTCTGAATACATTATTCTAATCGCTTTACTAATTTGTCCTTTTGTTGCAGTGAAAGAATGCTCTGAGAAATTATTATTAGATTTAGAGAAATGCTGGCAAGACAATATTTTGCTGCATGGAGTTTGTGATATTGTTCAGAAGCATGCGGAAGAAAATTTCTATGTGTATGTAGCATATTGTGAAAACCAAGTCTTCTTGGATGATACTTTGAAAAATGTTAAGTAAGTTAAATATCTTCACTTTTATTTCATATGCCTTTTTTCGTATATCAGGAAAATGCATGCATATGAAATAAGAATTGACAAGTTTTTTTTTTGTCTTCAGAGAAAGGCAAAGTATATATGAGCAGCTACAAATATTAGAAAAAAATCCCACATGTCAGTCACTATCCTTATATTCATTCCTATTGCTGCCAATGCAAAGGATAACAAGATGGCCTCTTTTAGTTGATGCTATCCTGAAAAGACTGTCACCCCAAGATTCAGAATATATCACTTGCCAGTATGCTCTCGCAACTTTAAACAAGGTAAGAAAACAGAAGAATGTTTACTTTTAAATTTTATAATGTGCCATTTATAACGATTAATGCAATACATTTATACTCTTTCTTTTTTTTTAAAGCTCATTTAAATTCTGAATTTATATTTTCAGATCGTTAACCAATGTAATGAAGCAGCTCGGAAGAAGGAAAGAGAAAAAGAAATAAAGAAAATATCATCACAGCTTGAATTTTCTAAAGGTGTGTCACCTATTGAGATTGTTTCTGCAAATAGATGGTTGATAAGATCTGGTCAAGTCATTCAAATGGTACCAAGAAATGATGAGACCTTATTGACATTTGGAAAAAGATTTAGTAAAATTCCCCTATATCTATTTCTGTTTAACGATTTGTTATTTGTAACAAAATCAAGAAGGTAAGCTTCGAGTTCTATGTGTGTATGACTGTGTGAGGCTTGCCTTATTATTACAGGTTTTGTGCTGCATGACGTGTTATTGTATTCTTTATTACATTTTGTTAAATTAAAAAAGAATAACAAATTAACTATATATATATATATATATATATATATATATATATATATATATATATATATATATATATATATATATATATATATATATATGTATGTATGTATGTATGTATGTATGTATATATATATATATATATATATATATATATATATATATATATATATATATATATATATAGTGTGTCCACGGATTGAGTATAGGTAAGGTATAAGTGACAAAAAAAATTCGAATTAGAATCTGATATTTTGGGAGTCGCTCCTGCTTTGTCTTAAACTGAGATATTGAGAAAATGAACAAAATCAATTAATATACAGGGTGGTTTATAACTGATGTAATGAAATGTATTAAGCGTAAACTACCTTCGTTTATGAAGATACTGCAAAAAGTTATAAATGAAAAGTGTTTAGAAATAAAATCTATGACAGGAGCTAAATTTTCAAACAGATTAGCCTAGGAATTTTTTTTTTAGCTGCGACTATTTAAACGACGTTCTACGGCTTCTGTGATTAGGTGTATTTTTAAAAATACTTGAAACTTTATTAAAAAAGTCTTTACCATAATTAAACTTGGGGTAGGTTTGCGTTCATCTCAACTAATAAAAAAAGTAAACGCACAATTGGACATTCGAAGCAATAATTCGCGAGTTGCATGGTTACTTGAGCTCTGCCATGTTGTTCGTTTCCCGGGATACTACTTATTTGGAAAATTGAAACGTCAATTTTATTTGTCACGAACAGCAAGCTTCTGTATTTAAAAATGTGAACAACAGAACAAAAAGTGCTCATTGTGCAGTGCTATGGTTTGGGTGAAGAACATTCTTATCAGGGAGTAATAAGAAAATTCCTTGAACGCTGGCCTAATTATTCTGTTTCTGCTACTGGTGTAAAAAAAAGTTGTTACAAAATGTATGCGTACTGGGAGTGTTTTATATGTTAAGAAGACAAAATCCGATCTAAATGAAGAAGACAATGCTGCAGCTGCATTAGCTATGGATTCTGTTAGGCGTTTTCGAAATTATCATTAAGAAGAAGGGCATTAGAAATCTGCAGTATTAGCAAATCGCATTTGCAACAAATTTATCGTACCAACAAGGTGAAACCTTTCAAAGCAAAACCTATATACACTTTGAAAGAGAATGACGAGTCAAAACGATTAGATTTTTGTTTATGGTACGCCGAGCAATATCTACAAAATCACAATTTTGGGAGAAGTATTATTTTTTCGGGCGAATCCACTTTCAGTACTAATGGGGTGGTAAATTCTCAAAATGCACGGCATTGGTCTATGGAGAATCCAAATTATAGAATTAATTGCAGAAGACAATGCCATAAAAAAGTAAATGTGTGGTGTGCTGTTTCTTACACTGGGATTGGGCCATATTTTTTTGAGTGGAATATGAACCAGTACAGTTATCTGGAAATGCTGGAAAATATTCTTCAAGACCATTTGCATAACATGTCACTAGAAGATAGACAAACAGCATACTTTCAGCATGACGCCCACCCAGCACATGCAACAGGAATTGTTCGAGAATGGTTAGATCGCGAATTTCCTGGGCGGTGTATTGGTCGCAATGGGCCAATATCATGGCCTCCCAGAAGTCCCGATCTTACCCTAATGGACTTTTATTTATGGGGCTATCTCAAACAGAAAGTCTACGCGACTCCTTTAAACAATGATTTTGATTTGTTGAAACTGAGGTTGAGAGAGGCAATTGACGGTATTCCAATTCAGCATATTCAAAAGCCTACAAAGCATTTACTAAACGGGCTGAGTTATGTGTATCGGTTGGTGGCAGCACATTTGAATAATTTCTTTATTTTTCGTTGTTCGTTTTGATTTTTGTTAGCAATAAGCGTTTTGTATTTTACTAATAAATTATTATTTAACATTGCGTGGTTACTTACTTTGCACAACTGCGTTCAGAAAACCACAGGTAAAAAGCTCCATGTTGATAGGGAAAAAATGAATTTACTTGAAAATTCAAAGTAGGCTGATCTGGCTGAAAATTGAGAGCCTGTTATAGATTTTATTTCTTAACAATTTTTCTTAATAACTTTTGCGATATCTTCATAAACGAAGGTAGTTTACTCTTAAAACATTTCATTACATCAGTTATAAACCACCCTGTATATTAATTGATTTTTGTTCATTTCCTCAACATCTTAGTTTAAGACAAAGCAGGTGCGATTTCCAGAATATCATAATCTAATTCAAAAATTTTTTGTCACTTATACCTTACCCACACTCAATCCGTGGACACACTGTATAAATAAATAAATATATATATATATATATATATATATATATATATATATATATATATATATATATATATATATATATATATATATATATATATATATATATATATATATATATATATATATATATATAATATACAATAATATTAAAAAGTATGTAATAATGCTAAAGCATGTTTTCACTTGCAGCGAAGGTTCATATACTGTTATTCACTACTGTCCGAAAAGCCTGGTGGACATTAATACAGCTGATACTTTAATATCGTTACCAGTTAAAGATGCACAAGGAAAACATATTTTACTACTTACACTGTTGGAAAATCAAGATGATAAAACTATTGAACTAGTGAGTATTTTCTTTTTCTATTAGTTTCTTCCTCAATTATTTAAATATCAGATAAAGCACAAAAGCAGTTAACTAGTTTAAAACTGCGCACTTGATAGTACAGAGTTTGTATGTTTCGGGAAAACCTAATTATGCTACAGATTTATAATTTTAAATCATCCTTCATCAACCAGCCATATACTGCCCTAAGAACTATTTATTTTTAGGGCAACGATGATGCAATCCTTCATCAACAAAGTTAGTTTTAAGATAAAGTCCCAATTATTTCTGATTAAGCAAATTTTGTTAAAAATATGATCGTCACATCAAAGATTCTCTTGTCGTGTGGTGAGTTCATGCAAAGTGTACTTATCAGTGCCTCCTGCAGGTTCCAAATGTACTGTGATGGGCGGGTAATACAGTACTGAATGGATGGAATCCATACTGCCTGTCGTAGAATAGACTGTGTTTTACAAGAAATTTTAGTAATTTGGTGTTTATATACATTCCATCACTTTAGAGACGACTGAAAGGAGAGAAAAATAGGCCTGTAGTTGCTAGGAAGAGCTTCGGATCCTTTCTTGGGGACAGGTTGTACTCTAGCAGTTTTCCAGTTACTAGGGAATATGCCTCTATTCACGCGATCCCAGCATTTGATCTCAAAAAATGCGCATTAGAACAATTGCTAGGATCTCGTCAAGTCCAGAGGCTTTTCTGGTATTAAGAGAAGAGAGCATCTTTCGTACCTTTTTAGTTTTGAAAATGATATCGGTCATTTTATGCGCGACATTGGGGACTGTTGGTGGTTGAACATTTGGAGGTGGGTTGAGAGTAGAATTGCTGGCGAACAACGAGGCAAAAAGTTCAGCCTTGCCCAGGGCGGTAAAAACAATTTCATCCCCTGAAACAAGAGGTGGGAACGTGCTCTTGCAGAATTTATTACCAATAGATTTAGCAAGAGTTTGCTGCCGTTGGAGCATGAGAGGAGTTTGTTTTTGATGTGGTTATTAAACGAGTTTTTTGCCTCAGAAAGAATGCGGACATAGCGGTTTCTTGCGTCGTTAAATGCTTGACAGTTTTCTTGACTGGGATTGTGTAGAAGCGTTTTGTGAGCTTTGACATTTTCAAGTCTGGCCTTGTCACAGGATTTAGAGAACCAGGGCTTTTGAGTGTCTGAAGAGGTTTTCTGTGTACGTAGAATAAATAATTCCATGCCAGCTTGGAGAATTTCGGTGACGTTTTGTGAGATATCAGAGGGGTCAGGATGAGAGAAGCAGACAGACGCCCATGGAAATGAGGAAAAGTATTCCCGCATTTCGTCCCAGTTCACGAAGTTGTAGTGCCAAACGATATGTGTGTGTGATGACTGTGTGACCTCGGGATGCATTGCACAGGAAGCAGTGATCATGCCATGGGCTGAGCGACCAAGGGAAGGGCGGTGACTGATATCTTATAGCATTCAGGTTTTGTAGTAAGAAGGAGATCCAAGGGATTTGAGTTCTGTGTTAGGATGCGAGGAAAGTAAGTAGGTTGCTGAACCATATTGGTTAAAGAATTGCTGACTACAAAGGCCTCCGCTGCTCTCCCTTGTGGATCGGTTTTTGAAGAGAGTTTAGAATAAGATATATATTTTTTTAATTTTGCCTTGTTCTCTTTGCTGTACCATTAGGTATATCCTATTGGGCATTGATTTCAATAATTAAATAAATAAATATTGAAATAAATAAATTATTAGTGTTATTTAAAACAGATTTTTTGGCGTCAGTGTTCAGGATTTATATATTATAAGTTGTATATTGTATAAGCACAAGCCTATATTTATTTATATGATAGATAACTGTATAATTTTTATGTCAACACCCAACTATTAATGTAAATAGCTGTTAAATGCTGACAATTCAAAATTTGCGAATTGTTTAAAAAAATAGATCCAACCCTAATAAGAAAAAATGCTTGTAATTGTTTCACAATAACTATAATAATATGTTATAAAATTAATCATTTTTCAGGTTTTATCTTGCAACAGTGAAAGTGATAAAGAAAGATGGATGGAAGCATTCTCGCCCCCAAAGTCAGATGACCCAAATGAAACATTATACGAATGTTGGGATTGTCCTCAAGTAGCTGTTCTACACAGTTATAATGCCAGTCAACCTGATGAACTAGCTCTTTCTAGAGGAGATGTCATTAATGTTCTTAGGAAAATGGCCGATGGTATGTTCAAAAATATACTTTTCACTTTAAAGAGGTGAATGGCAACGGGATAATCCGCAAACGAATAATCAACAGTATACTAGTGCTGGGAATTTATTCCGTTTGTGTATTCGAGTATTCGTTCCGAAAGCTTCACGACTATTCGAATTATTCGAATATTCGTGGAGTATTCGAATATTCGTGGAGTATTCTAATATTCGCGGAGTATTCGTCGATTATTCAAATATTCGCAGAGTATTCGAATATTCGCACAGTAATACACTCCCCTAAGCCCATGACTGTGTTACGTTATCGTTTTTTGAATCTGTCTCTGTCTCCTAGAAAATTATCTATTTAATTCTTAACTTTCAAATAATTCCGGAAATGTTTCATTGTTTATTTTAGAAAAATTAATGACGATTATAATGTCTGTTTCATTTTGTTTATCACAACAGAAGTTAGGTTTTTAGTCATATTTACGTTATTTGCAAGTACATATATAAATAAATCTGCATCCCGTGTATTTTCGTTTTAAGCTCATAATGTGCTTAGTTAGAAAAAAAGGCTAATTTATAATTTATAGTAAATGGTGTACATATTACATATTAGTAATTTATGATGCCAATAACGACATTCCATTCGCCGCAGTTATCGATATAAATTTTATATTTTTTAACAGAACATTCTGTATATTGTTACCTATTTGAATGCAACATTTTCTTCAGAGTTCAATGGTATAGCACAATTGATACCTAAAAATCATACGTTGCTGAGTTATTAATCATTTTATCCAAGACCCAAAAGCATTCGCACGATTACACATAGACAGGACAGAACTGCCAATATTGGTGCCGGTGCTTTTGAGTAGTGCTGGGAATTCATCCATTTGTGTATTCGAATATTCGTTCCGAAAGCTTCACAACTATTCGAATTATTAGAGTATTCGTGGGGGGGTATTCGAATATTCGTGGTGTATTCGAATATTTGTGGAGTATTCGAATATTTGAATACACTTGAAATAATTCGTATTCGAATATTCGAACTATTCGTATTCGATTCCCAGCCCTACAGTATACTGTATTAATTATGTACTGAATAGATTTAATTTTTTTGTAACTTATGTTACCATATAAATTAATATATAAAAATTCTTTCATATTTTTCAGGGTGGTACCATGGCGAAAGAATTAGAGATGGCCAGATGGGATGGTTTCCAGCGAACTATACGAAAGAAGTAGCAAATCCCCATGTCAGGGCTAGAAATCTGAAGCAACGCTACAGATTATTAGCCCTATCTGAGAATTATCTAAAATCGAAATAAGCACTTGTAATTAAAATATTATACATAAGAAGTTTCATATTGTTATTATAATAAAGTCAGTTTTGTATTGTTTCCTAGGTTATATGTTATATTTTATTATTTATGTATTATAAAGAAAATAGACTCAAAAGGTAGTGATATAATGTTGTATATGTTTACCGAAATTTTATAAAATGTTATACAA
Source organism: Tillus elongatus (assembly GCA_964006375.1). NCBI lineage: Eukaryota > Metazoa > Arthropoda > Insecta > Coleoptera > Cleridae > Tillus > Tillus elongatus. Next base: position 34,886,785 of record OZ023266.1, on the reverse strand, counting down.
TCTGTAACATAATTTGTATAAAAAAATCACTGTTTGTGAATAAAACTTTCTACTATTCGAAGATTGGTGTTAATTGAACTAGACATTTATACTGGGTGTCCCTATTCTCCTGTTCCAATACCTCTGCTGAATTTATGATTGTAGATTTGAAATTTTGACAATTGCTGAGATCTTAAAAAACAGCTAGAAAACAAAATGGTGGAACTTCCGGTTTAACCGGAAGTGACAAATTTTGATTTTTTTAATGACAACCTGTATATCTTTCCAAAATTTGGAATTTATACCAAACTTCCTGTACCATGTATCATAAGTCATATTTTTCCCTAAAGTGACTTGAAAGCAGTGAGTTAAAAAGAAGTTAAAATAAAAATTATATTTCATAAAAATACACACCTAGACACCTAAAATTGTGCCTTAATTTAATCTTAAATTACTTTTTAAGTTGTGCACCAATTTTGATTTTTTTTTAACAAAATGTAACTGCAATGGTCTTAACAGTTAATAAGATTGCAAAAAGACGTAAAGGAATTTGGATTTATACAGGGTGAAACCAATTGTTGCAATTTACCCTAAATTTCTTAACACACTAGAAAAATATAGGCATGAGATATTGTATCTTTGGATGGGGTTTTGATGTCTTATCTTTCCTTAACGTTTCATTTTTTACATTATATCGACCGGAAATAATCAAGCTGTGTAAGGTCAGGAGATGGCGAGCCACCTTACAGCACCATTTGCACCTATCAGGAAAAATTTCATCGAGGTATTCTGTCACCATTGAGCGTTATGGGCAGGTGCACCAACTTGCAGGAAAAACATATGACACAAATTCAAGGCAACATTTTCTGGTAATATTGGAAGCTCATTGGTGATAAATTGCAAATACATTTCCGAATTCAGATTCCTTTGAAAAAACGTTGGTCCAACAATGTATCCATCGATAACACCAAACCAGATATTTATCCCTAAGATATTCTGAAAACGCATCTCTCTTTATCAGTGGGGATTTTCAGCAGCCCAATAGTGACAATTGTGTCGATTAACTGTGCCATTATTGTGAAAACTGCTCATCTGACCATAAGATGCGACTGAAAACTTGTGCAGCAGTTACCCATGTAGGAAATGCAAGTTTTCTATCATAATCTGATAAAGATGTACTTTAAATGGCTGATACTTGGCGGATTTTAATGGCCCCTGATATAATAACAGTACTGCTCTACGATTTTATTGACATTTCCCAAAAATCAATACCGTATCTAGCTTTCCTTAGTTGTTTTTTTCTTTAACGTCGGTATTTCCGCGACTATGGTCACTCACCGACGCCAGGGAGCAGTTTCACCTGGCTATCCTGGAAATTTTGCCAAACCCCTGCATTTCTATAAGGAGGCTAGGGAACTTTCACATGCCCAGCATCGCATGGACACGGGACTGATGGCTTTACACCCCCACCGAAGGGCGGAACGTGCAGGCATTTAACTTTCCCAAATACATTGTCACGACCTTGGTTGATTGTAATTGTACTGGATGTACTGAAAAAGTGAAAGATAAACCCTGGAATCTGCACGGTACCTCTCGGTTCAGAGGTATACGTCCTTACCACTCGACCACCAAGGCTCTTAGCTTTCCTTAATAAAGTTATTAGCTTCCGTAACACAAGTTTGATTTGGCTTAACAATGTTTTGAACAGAACGATTACTTTGAAGCAGCTGATGTTTCAATTTTATAGCAAATGTCTTTCAAAATGGATAAATCCTATCATGTAGGTCACAAAATTAACATAACATACCATGGTATAAAGTGGTGCTATCGGGGCGGCAAGGCCGCGGACGAGCCCTGAGGGAACAAAAAAAAAATGATATAGTGAATGTTAAATAAAAGATTTAAGAAAATAATGACTTTTTCAAATCGAAATATGTATCGTTTAATGGCTTAATACTTTTAAAATAAAATGATGAATATGTATTTGATCATTTTCAAAAAGTGTATACTTGCGCAATTAAAAAAATTACCGCACGCAGCAAGTGCGTTATGGTAGCGAATTTTCATTAAATGCTTGAAATTTGTATAACGCAATTTTCTATAAACCTATAAAGTTGAGTTTTGGTGTGTAGTAAGGTATTTACAAAGGCAACGTACCAAGCAAATTTCATTAAAATATCTTTTTTATTTTTTGTGACAAATTTTTTTTCGGAAAAATGATCTTTTTAACAAAAACTGGTCCGATAGGAGTGACTAATGAATTCATCCAAGCTGGTGATCATACTACTTTCGCAGCAATGACCTTCAAGGCTTTGCACGTCAAATCGACAGTGGATAAATATGCTACCGCAAAGGTACCGGTGAAGCTAAACCTACGTTTTTCCCTAAATGCACGGTTCTATTTCTTCATTTTTTCTCATTGAAAAAACTGATTCATGGTGATATTTCAATCCCAAATGATAGTAAAACCTCCAAAGATTATTGTATTGTATCATAGTTAAGAAGAAATTCGATTTAAATATTGAACAGAACTAAGTGAGTGGCAAGACACGAAGCAACGTGCTGTCATCTAGTTGCTGAACCAAGTAGTATGTTGTCATGCCAGCTCCAAATAACACAGTGTTAAAAAATAGAGACTGTATACAACCAATATACAATTTAGTAAAAAGTCAGCCCTGGCCCATTTCTACCCTAATATAGGGCAACGTATGTAAGGCTAGATGCATTCTCACCACAATTAGAACCGTAGACTGGTTTCGCTCTAATTAGAGCTCATCAGTACGGCATACTAATTGTAGCGAAAATACACCTATAAAGTAATACGGCTATGGTAGCCAGCCTTCCAACACTAAGTGGCTTCTTGCAAACTATTGTAAGTCCACAACTACAAGACACAACATACTAATAAGAATTTACACGATGCAAACCCACAGGATTCTTCTTTCTTCGTTTTAGGCTTTGAGGGAAATCATCTTGTTCGTTTTTTCTTTCAAACTGACGAAATTTACTGTAAAGTTCATCTTGATATGCTTACTTTATCGAAAAATTTCCATTTGCAACTGTAAAATAAACAAAGTTTATTTACAGCAGAAAAAAAGAAAGCCGGAATAGAAAGTTTTACCAGCAAGGAGGTCCCCTTTCCTTTTGGGGAACCATTTTTCCTTTATAGGATTTGTATGCTGTTCCTTTCATGCTCGCCTTTTTAACGATTCTCTTTGATATTCCACTTGTTTAGGACTTTTTTTCGAAAATACATTTAGTAGGCTAGTAACAGCGGTGTTTCTGCATGGAACCGATGAAGAATCCTTTAAAATACACATTTCTAAGGCTAGATGCATTCTCACCACAATTAGAACCATATACCGGGTTCGCTCCCATTAGTGCTCGTCAGTACGGCATTCTAATTGCAGCGAACATACACCGATAAAGTAATACAGCTATGGTAGCCAGCCTTCCAACACTAAGTGAGATATAAGACACGAAGCACGTGCCGCCAGCTCGTTGCGGAACCAAGTGGTATGTTATCACGGCAGCTCCAAATAATACAGTGTTAAATATTAGAGACTGTATACAACCAACTAACAATTTAGTAAATTGTCAGTCCTGGCCCATTTCTACCCTAATATAGGGACAAAGTATGTAAGGCTAGATGCATTCTCACCACAATTAGAACCGTAGACTGGTTTTGCTCTAATTAGAGCTCATCAGTACGGCATTCTATTTGCAGCGAACATACACTGATAAAGTAATACAGCTATGGTAGCCAGCCTTCCAACACTAAGTGAGATATAAGACACAAAGCACGTGCCGCCAGTTCGTTGCGGAACCAAGTGCTATGTTGTCACGGCAGCTCCAAATAACACAGTGTTAAATATTAGAGACTGTATACAACCAACAATTTAGTAAATTGTCAGCCCTGGCTCATTTCTACCCTAATATAGGGACAAAGTATGTAAGGCTAGATGCATTCTCACCACAATTATTTTTGCTGCAATTAGTATGCCGTACTGATGAGCTCTAATTAGAGTTCCGCAACGAGGTGTCGGCAGATCCTTCGTGTCTTATAGCTCACTTAGTAATACCAATTTCTGACAAAATATCAATTTACCCAAAAAATGTCACTGTTTTCAGAAATATGTGATTCAATTATTGTCTGAGGTGGATGGAAGGAGTGTGAAATATATGTCGAGTATAATCCAGAACTGATACAATGAGAGTGCTCTTAAAAACCAAATTTCCTTATTTTGAACACTTGTCTTCTGTTGAACCCTTCTGTGGTAACGATTCACTTCTTATCTGGAATCATTACTGGTTCAAAATACACTTAGAAAGCCCCCAAGTATCCAAATAATACCAAAAACCATATCTATATTAAATATTTCAAGCTTTAATTTCAAAATTATTTTCATGAAAAGTCGCTAAATCTTCAAGTACCGTAAACCCCTTTACTGCATTTCTAATTTGTACGTTAAAATTCAATATATGTTGGTCATGGGAAACTACGTCGCATTATTACTGAACAAATATTTCCAGGAACGAAATAAGCATTGAAAATATACGTTGGGAATATTCGAGAACAAAATATTCTTTATCTGTAATTTTCCGATCGGAGATGTCACCCAAGAAAGACCGTTGAAAACGTTGCAGAGAATTGCCGGCAAAGCCTTCAACTGTGGACACGGGAGGTGAGACATCGTGACTTCGCCACCGATTGGAGGTCTCGTTTTATCTCATTCGAAGAATGGAGGCTAGAAAGAGCTCGCGCACAGCCACCAACGATCACAGTAAGAATTTTTGCGTGCAGCGACTAGCAATTGCAGAACCAGACACATTAGTGAGGACTCTCTGCTGAGCGTTCATAGAGTAAACACCCGTCAGTTTCGGTGGCTATTAAATTATCTTAAAACGGGGTTGTAATGTTCTTTTTGTTATTTGTACTACCTAATAATTATGGTCAGTGATTGTTCGGAGTAATTCAAGTGATTTTCGAGTTTAATTAAACATCATATTCAGCATAAAAACGCGAGCTCTTTGTTTCGAACTGTTGATTTCTTGCCGTAATCAGAGAGCATTCCTGGTTATTATCGAACCTTAAGTCAATTGGTAGTGAATTTTACTTAAGCAAATTCACATTTTAATTGCGATTTGCAAAGTTTCCATCAAGCGAATTCAGAACATCGACATAGGTGTCAAATGGTCTTGTAGTATTGGAGCAATAACATCCACCGGCCCAATAATCTCTGATGAGAAGTCCCAGTTGTTTTCCCCAGTTTTTCCACTCTTATTGGAGTCTGAAATCTGTGTCAGGCACTCATGATTGATCCCACCGGGAAAGGATCTTCACAGGGTCATCAGGTAACTTAATACCGGAAGACTGGTGACTCTAAACAATCTTTTCTCTGACTCAGCAGAATTGTCATGCCGAAATCTAACATCTGAAGTTTTAATAACCTGAACTTTCGTAATCACGTAATCAAGTTTGAGCTTAAACAATGTCAGGGAGGTGCTGTCAGCATAACTATTAATTTCTTGTTCAATCTCTAAGATTTTGTCAATTTTATAAATTTAAACACAGTTCTTGAAAATGTAATTAGCAAATTTTGTCTGTACAATATCCAACCTATACATTCTCGTTAATATTTCTTATTTTTCATAATTAATGTAGAAATTTCACGTAGGAATATATTAGATAGATTTTCTTTCTTTCTTTTTTTTTGAGCCTCACTCAAAGAACTGGCCAGTTAATTCACTAGAAAACCTAGCAACTGATTGACAAACGTCAAGTAATTTACCTAATCATTTGTGTTTATTTTTGAGCAATACCTTAAGTAATTAACAGTAACATTGTAGTAATATGCAACTATCTTTATCTTATTGTTTTGGCATATGTATGTAAATGAATAATTTCTTGTTCTTGAAATGCTTGCTGTTTATTTGATTTCTATTTGTGTGCAATCGATGTTTATTTGAGATTTATCAGTCATTTGATTTCATTGTATTCGCTATTCCAAATTTAATGTCTGAATAAATTTATATATTTTGTTATATCAATATATCTGTTTAATTGAAGAGAAATTCTTCCCTAGTATCTACTTTCCTTTTGACGTCGCCACAAACAATTTATTCTTACTAACTATTATCTAGATATCTAAATTTCTATGTTACCTGGCACTAGTCTGGAGAGCCCACAAATATAGGACTCTGGGCAGTGCGAAGCAAACAAAGCAAGAGAACGTGAGTATCAAACTATATCCAGATCTGTCAACCTCCTAAAAAGTGCTGCTAGTCTTAATAAATTTAATAATCTGATAGCTAGCTACTTTAGGGTAGGGTGTTATAGGCAATTGTGACCTCACCATTGAGCAGATCTATATTCACCTGAGATCAATCACAATATACCACGGTTCTTGTACTTAAAGCTTTTCTTTGAAGGAGGTAACACTGTTCCGGGCATGACAAATCGCTTGTCAAGTAGGATACCAGCAGAACATTCTTGGGAGTTAGGCTGGCTTCTAGACTTGATTGGTCAGTCCATATTGATTATTTGGCGAGCACTGTCAGTAAGTATTGTTATGTTCTTGCGTGAATATCAGCTGCAGTGATTGATCTCAGAACGGCACTAGTGACTTACTTAGTTTTGATCGAGTCTAGGTTGAGGTATGGTGTTATGTTCGGTGGAAATTCGACAGATGTAGGAAGGATTTTTATATTGCAGAAGAGAAGCAAAATAATGATGTAGATGTAGACTAAATATATAGATTGAAATTTACATATACTTTTTTAATTTACATTATATTATTAAAGTATTATAAAATTTTATAAATATAATTTATAACAAATTCTTAAATGAAGAATAAATGTTTATATTATCGCAATTAGCAGAATGTAAAAACAAAAAATCGTTATGAAATCTCAAGCAATATTATATATATATATATATATATATATATATATATATATATATATATATATATATATATATATATATATATATATATATATATATATATATATATATATATATATATATACATATATATATATATATATATATATATATATATATATATATATATATATATATATATATATATATATATATATATATACTGTTAGTTGTATCAGAAAAATACTGGTGAAATATTTCACCATATATAAAACATCAAAAAATATAATAAAATTGATAAAAAACCCTTTTGTGTAAGATAAACATTTACTCCATCTCAAAAATATTTTTATTTATCCAAAAATATATATATTTGTCAATTAATTATCTTTCATAAGATAAAATTATGTGGCTCCTAATAAAATTTGTAAAAGACTATACAAAACTTAAAAAACATCGATAAATGCCAATATCACATACATAGGTAGTAACAGAATGAAAATTATGAATATAATACATCAATGTCATGATGGAATACTTTTGGCAATGATTCGATGGAGATACTTGCACAAGAGAAAGCTCTTAAATATCACGCAATCATATCCGAGATCTACCACTACCAGCCTTGATATCAAACAGTTTTCTGACGAAGTAAACTTGTAATGCAGTAGTTGCAGCTATAACTATTATCTGTATTATCGACCAGCGGACCACATATGTGTTATTATCTTGCAGTAAATTGAAATCCCAGGCTTCACGACCTCTCGAATGGTGTTGGTACTGCAGAATTTCATTGATATTTTTCTCTGCAGTAACTATGGTTGACTGAAAAACACAAAAAAACTTTACTTTTGCATTATATGTAAAATACATCTTGGTGTTATTTATTTAAAGAGCCTTCATATCCAATAGGCACATCAAGTATAGGTACTTTTGAGTATCAGTAGTATCTGTTACTTGTGTCAACAATATCTACCTACTGCCTACATAATCTTGGGTTGACAGACAACAATGTGTTGTGTTCTAATATTGTCAAATCCACACACCCCGAGTTCAACCCTGTCCATCCCCATCCTAAAAACCTCCCTTGATGCCTAAAACAGCCACCAGGTACGACATTGGCACTCCTGTAACAGTTGGCAACAACAGCCACCGGAAGCGCAAGTACAAACAACAGTTGGATCCCTGTGACACTTCAAGACCTGCTGAACCGTGAGTGGTAGTCAGACACAAAATAATAGTTGATTATACTGTGGTCACACCAAAGATCACTTCTTCATCGTCCGGCGGCCAGTCAACATCGTAACCTGATCAGTTCCAACCAGGTCCCGGTGATAAGTAGTCACCAGTTCATATAGTTTCTTGGCCATTTAGCGGTCCGTGAGCTTCACGTGGAACAAACCTCTTTTAAGTGAACGTCTCCCAGGTACCAGTGGCAGTTTCCGCGTGTTGGGTACGGCAACATACAACCTATCCATATCCAATTGTAAGTTACCTGTTGTTGTATTATTCGATCACAACATTCATTTTTTGTATTTAACTTTGTAACTCTGTCAAATTAAATTGTTATTGTTACCACGTGTATTAATTATAAATCTGCACCTACAAATAACAATTTCTCTGGTCCTTCTAGAGTATATAAATGGGTAATTAAACCAGGATGCTAGGCTTTCTAAACTCTTGATGCTAATGCACACATTTTATTTTAATTTAAACATTTAGTATTTCGCGGCATTACATTTATCCCGTTCTGCTCCATACACAATGATTTAGCAAATACATGCAACTTGTGTGGGTTCCGGGACACTGTGGCGTCACGGGGAATGAAGTGGCGAATGATCTCGCAAGGCTTGGTTCCCGGCGGCCGTTCTGTGGCCCAGAGCCTGCTATCGGCATAAGGTGGTCTCTGACGCCCTAGATAGGTGGACTGAGGAGGCCATGGAGAGGCACTGGAGGTCGGTTGGTGGCTGTAGACAGGCGAGGGATTCCTCTCCAACCGAAGCAATTATGTTGTCATGGATGGCCATTCCTCTAAACTGTACCCAATTAATGCAGAAGGCCCTCGAAGTTCAGCTTTAGCCCCTACTTTGTTTCTTCTCCACATCAATGACCTTCTCTCTAGCACATCCAACCCAGTTCACAGTTACGCGGATGACAGCACCCTCCACTCAAATATACAATATTCTAAGCCTGTCTCTTTAGCCCAATTAGATGAGGATCGTAGACTCATTGAGGATTCTGTCTCTGTGGATCTCCAAAAAATATTAGACTGGGGAAGTAGAAATCTTGTACAATTCAACTCCACCAAATCTCAGTCTTGCTTTGTATCTCATAAGAGATACACCAGCCCTAGACCCATCACAATGAACAACCAAGTTATTCAAAGTAATGAGTCCTTTTCACTTTTTGGCATTTCTGTGGATCGAAATCTCAATTGGAACCAACTTGTCACATGAATTGCAGAAGCGGCTGCTAAGAAATTAGGTTTCCTCTTCCGGGCTCGCAAATACTTATATACTTCAGAAATAAGGCCAAACCTCGAATACTGCTCCCACAATTGGGGTGCCGCTGCCGCTTCTACACTCGCTATCCTGGACTCCATTCAGAAGAAAGCTATATGTCTCATTGGTGACCCTACTGTCACCCAAAGGCTGCCATCTCTTGCCCACCGACGTGCCGTTGGTGACCTCTCTCTCTTTTATAGATATCTGCATGGGCACTGCTCAGAGGAGCTTTCTTCCATAGCTCCTCCACCTGCTGCCCCCAACAGATCTACCAGGGGAACAGAGCGAATGCACCCATTTACTGTCCAGGTCACCAGACATAGAACATCTTATGCCCGCTCTTTTGTCCCGAGAACTTCCAAGTTGTGGAATTCCTTGCCGGCACATGTTTTTCCTTCTCCTCCGAACCCCCAAACCTTCAAGTCCAGAATTAACAAGTTGCCTCTTTCCTACTTGTCGACATCCACGGTACAATAATATTTAGGCTGTGAGCCGTCGTGGTGTATTGTGGTGAAATTAAAAAAAAATACAAAAATCTTGTACAAGAAGACAGATGTGATTGTGCACCAAAATATCAAATAATTTTGTGAAATTGTTCAATAAAAAAGACTGTAAGCTAATTTTTAATGAGATAGATCACCATTCTTGATAATTGCAATCATTTTACATATTTGTCTTAGGAAAATTGACATTCTAAGAGCCAAACTGAAAAAAAAAATTGCAATGGGAAGGCAAACATTTCCATGCAGTCTCTAATCAAATAAATATTGCAATCCATTAGAGCCAGATAGGTTTATTTTTTAGTTACCATAATCTCTTCTTCAGAAATATAATGCAGGTGAAGTCATATTATGGCAAAGAAAAAGTACGGCCACTAGAACCGATCTGATAAAACTTTTTTTTTATTCTTCAGAGCTCATCACTATGTCTTTAGGCAGGCCTAGTAGCTGTGTTTGTTGAGAAAGTAACCAGGAGAGTTCGGACTATGAGGATGCAGGTACAAGTCCCATATTCAGATAGTTGTTTTTTTTTTTACTCGAATGGTAGGCTTCTGATAAATTATGGCTAATGTCATTTGCCTATATGTGTGTGTAAAGTCCCCACACAGAAGTCTAAGATTTCTGAATGTGGAGTTTCTCTACTGAGGTGTTATTTATATTGTTTCTGGACTCTCCAGGGTATTACAGCATCATTATAATTATCTAATCTGAGATGCTTTTTTAATATATGAGAAGGAGTGTATTAAGCAATGCAAGATACCAAATATCAAAAATAACCACTAATCTTGCTAGACTTTAAAATCTAAAAGTGAATGACATGTAAAACTGAAGTACAGTTCCTCGTAAAAGTTGTAATCAGAATACCTAAGAAATGTGTTTGATATATATACTCACGGTAAAGTTTTCCATATTCATGTTCATTTCCTCAACTTCCTGGGTGTACTTTTCCCACATATCATACCTAACGACTGTCATATAAATGTTGACAAGTTTACTTGCAAAACGTGAGAACTGGTTGTCTATACAGACGGAATAATAGCCGCCAGGTGACCTGGGATCCTGGTATTCACCATTTGGCTTCCACTGGTATGGATGGACTATCTGACCTGACGGGTGGCGTACAGCAAAACCTGCCATACCATCGCCCCCCCTCACAACCTATAAGCAGAGTAAAAGCAAACATATAAATCCAGAATTTTTAAAAATGGTTAATTAATTTTTTATGTCATACTAGTTCATTCTTTTATTTTTATTGCTTAGTTACCAACTACATAATGGTGTACTTTATGCCCATGGGCCATAAAGTGTACTTTATGGCCCGCGCGGGCAAAACGTACACTTTATGGCCCGCGCGCACATCAAAACAAATAATTTTTGTTTGACTTCTTTAATAACCTTTATGTCATACTAGTTCATTATTGTGTTTTTATTGCTTAGTTACCAACTACATAATGGTGTACTTTATGCCCACGGGCCATAAAGTGTACTTTATGGCCCGCGCGGGCAAAACGTACACTTTATGGCCCGCCCGCACATCAAAACAAATAATTTTTGTTTGACCTCTTTAATAACTTTTATTAATGAAATTACAGATAATGGATTAAAGTAATATGTAAATATTTAATTAACATTATTTAGTCGAATTAACATAAAATTGACAGTTCTGAAAAAGATCCAGTGATAGTTACGTTGCCTTCAGCAAACGGTGATTCATGTTTCATTGTTTGGGTATCACTAGTATGACATAAAATTTTGTATGCACCGCTGGTATAAATAGAGGTGTATGCCCTCGATAGTGATGGGTTGTTATTTAACAATCTGTTATTTTTTAACGGTTGCCAAGCCGCAACGGTAACCACCTGGTAACCAACAGGTACAAAATAATGCTTTACACTACACTAGAATTCGGACTCGTATCTGTTTCTGTTCCACTGCAACTAGCTTCGAGCTTCGATGAATAAACATCGGTTTTCATCGGCAACTGTTAAATTTAACGGGATGAATGGACATGAGACTGGGAATGCTAAATATGTATGGGTATAGAGTATAGAGCGGACTTAACTTCATAACATAATACTTAACGCTTTATACTAGTGTGCTCGCTCTCAGCTTTGGAAACGTAGGATCGTCGATAACCGTACTGATAAAGATGACCGGTGAACCGAAAATGTAACTAGAGATCCTTCTAAGAAAGAATAAAAGCATAATGTAATAACAAAACATATGGACAGAATAAAGGCACATTTCTTTACCGAAATTTTATGAGAGCTGCAGTATGTTGCAGTTCTTAGAATCACTCCCTTTGTAGTGTAGTAGTGTATAAAGCATTTGTTTGTTGAAGATAGTGCTGCCCTGCAATAAAAGTTCTAAGGTCCCAAGAGGTGATAATTCTTTGTGTGACATTGAAATTTAGGTAAAGACCCCTAATAAAATAAATTTGTGAGAAATGACTAGTTTATAATTCCTAAAACATCTAAGTAAGTAAATACTTATAAAAGCCTCCTTTCTAATTTCTAAAAGTTTCACTTCGGAGTGGCAACAGATTTACAACACGCTTATTATAATTTCTTAGCCATTTGTTTGATATCGACAAAATTTGAGATTTATACACTACGTGAAATAACAACGGAGTAAAAATACAATGCAGCCAGCTTCCGGTTTTGTGGAAACACCATCAACTTTCATTAATTTTTTACCAAATTATTATTAGTGATGAATACCCAAAAAACCCCTTCATCATTTTTCTTAATAAAAAATTTATTAATTGTTTTAAACATAAAACAAAAATATTTTTTATTTTAAACATTATAGCTGCATAGTATAGTAAACAATATAATTATGTTTCAGAGAATTAGAGATATCTAAATTTTTGGCCCAATCCACATTGTTTCATAATTATTTTTGTCTTTTTATTCAAATTAATCACCTTCACACCTCAGGCCGGATCAACTGATAGTTACATCGCCCGGGGATTGAACCCGTATAGCAGCGAATCTCCTTTACCCAACTACACCACCGGACGGGTCGGGCTATTGTTACTACGTCTACGTGGAATTCTTAATAATTCATAGTTCATACATATAACAGTAAAATATGCTATCGATCGACTATCCAGTTCAAAACAGGTAACAGATAAATAATGGAACCTGTTATTTTCACCTGTTATTATTAAATAACGTTAACAGGTTCAAATATTAATAGAAAACAACCGTTTTGCTCATCACTAGCCCTCGAGCGACTTACAAACCATCGGGCCGGAGGCCCTCGGATTTGTAAAATCGTCGCTCTCGGGCATAAACATCTATTTATACCCTTGGTACATAAATAACTATTTGGCATGCGTACCAATTTTAGGTAAGTAATGGTTTTTTAAAAAAGAAATTAAAAAAAAACTGATTAAAATAATAGGATGACCATATATCTATAATAAAAAGATAAAGATGCCGGTAAACATATACTTGAATGTAAATATTTGATTACTAGGTTTAAACACTGTATTATTTACCATAAGTAAATAAAATAAGAAATATTTACTTTTTGGATAGCAAACTAAAACAAAGCAAAAAAGTTACAGGTTGTTAGAAGCCTATTAATTTACCTTAGTCCTTAGTATGTAAGGTGTGAAATTAATAAATAGGTTTGCTACAATTCCAAAGAAAATAGCTAAAAACGGAGTGCTAGGTACGTACCTATTCATATCATTTATTTAAATAATCAGTGTTAATAGATGCTTAAAGTGCAACTTTACGAGGATTAGTAAACACATATGTTTACTAATCCTAAATTGTAAATACTTGATTAATAAGTTATACACTACAATTTAATTGCTATAATAAATAAATAAAAGGAATAAAATATTTACATTCTAAATAAAAAACTGCGACCGAACAATATTTCCACAAGTTATTTGAAGTCTATTAGCTTTGCTCAATAAATAGATATCCAATAATAAAACAAAAAATGTGATAAGTTGACTTTCACTAGAAAATCTCTAGAAAAGGGTAAGTGTCTTATATTCAGGATTAATGTTAGGTTATCAGCGTTTCAATAAAACATTTCATCTAAAATTTTATTACTTAGGTATGCACACGTTTAATAGGTAATTAAATTATAGACATACGAAATAAAATAATGAAAATCTCACCTGAAAACTAACGTAGAACGTGGCCCCTGGGTTAACATATTGAAAATAACAGTCTTCTTTTCCCGGATCTATGTGGACTTTATAGTCCATTGCAACAGCTGGAAGGTTTTCATACCACGGTACGGTCGGCTGGTAAGCCGGCTGATTTGAAAAACTACATTTTAACACGCTAAAAAATATTAGAAAAAAACTAAAACATGTAATTAACGTGGCACGGCAAATAACCATATTTTTGTTTAGATTTTTTAATGCTAAGATGTATTGCGGGTTGCAGAAATATGATGGAAACTTATAAGGAATAAGGAACCTTCTTCAGCAAACTTAACAAGAATAAATGGAACATGCAGGTAAGCATATTTTTTTTTTTTTTTTTTTTTTTTTTATGTCAACAACACACCACGAGGGCTTACAGCCTAAATACTATCGTACCGTGGGTGTTGACAAGGAGGAAAGAGGTAGCTTGTTAATTCTGGACTTGAAGGTTTGGAGGTTCGGAGGAGAAGGAAAAACATGTGCCGGCAAGGAATTCCACAACTTGGAAGTCCTCGGGACAAAAGAGCGGGCATAACAAGATGTTCTATGTCTGGTGACCTGGACATTAAAAGGGTGCATTCGCTCTGTTCCCCTGGTAGATCTGCTGGGGGCAGCAGGTGGGGGAATTATGGAGGAAAGCTCCTCTGAGCAGTGCCCGTGCAGATATCTATAAAAGAGAGAGAGGTCACCAACGGCACGTCGGTGGGCAAGGGATGGAAGCCTTTGGGTGAGGGTAGAGTCACCGATGAGACGTATAGCTCTCTTTTGAATGGAGTCCAGGATAGCGAGTGTAGAAGCGGCAGCTGCACCCCAGATGTGGGAGCAGTATTCGAGGTTTGGCCTTATTTGTGAAGTGTATAAGGTATAGAGATTAGTTGGTGAAAAGTATTTGCGAGCCCGGAAGAGGAAACCCAATTTCTTAGCAGCCGCTTCTGCAATTGATGTAACATGTTGGTGCCAATTAAGATTTTGATCCACAGAAATGCCAACAAGAGAAAAAGACTCATTACTTTGAATAACTTGGTTGTTCATTGTGATGGGTCTAGGGCTGCTGTATCTCTTGTGAGAAAGAAAGCAAGACTTAGTTTTGGTGGGGTTGAATTGTACAAGATTTCTACTTCCCCAGTCTAATATTTTTTGGAGGTCTACGGAGACAGAACCCTCCATGAGTCTGCGATCCTCATCTAATTGGGCTAAAGAGACAGGCTTAGAATATTGTATGTTTGAGTGGAGGGTGCTGTCGTCCGCGTAACTGTGAACTGGGTTGGATGTGCTAGAGAGGAGGTCATTGATGTGGAGAAGAAACAAAGTAGGGGCTAAAGCTGAACCTTGAGGAACTCCTGCATTAATTGGATACAGTTTAGAGGAATGGCCATCCACAACAACAGATATGCTCCTGTTGGAGAGGAAATTTGCTGTCCAGGTACAAAGTTTTGGTGGTAGGCCATAGGCCGGAAGTTTATTAAGCAGCGCTGCGTGCCAGACCTGGTCGAATGCTTTGGATATGTCTAGAGCAACAATCTGGGATTCACCGTGTTGTTCCATAGACTTGTTCCAAGAATGGGTGACAAAGGAAAGGAGGTCGGCAGTTGATCTGCGCTGACGGAATCCATACTGCCTGTCGTGGATTAGACTGTGTTTTTCAAGGAATTTTAGTAGTTCGGTGTTTATATACTTTTCCATCACTTTAGAGATGACTGAAAGGAGAGAAATAGGCCTGTAGTTGCTAGGAAGCGCTTTGGATCCTTTCTTGAGGATGGGTTGTACTCGAGCAGTTTTCCAGTTACTAGGGAATATGCCTTTATTGTAAGATATCTGAAACAGACGAGTCAGGACAGGAGCAAGTTCTGGTGCGCATTTTTTGAGAACAATTGCTGGGATCTCGTCAAGGCCAGAGGCTTTCCTGGTATTAAGAGAAGAGAGCATCTTTCGTACCTTTTTAGTTTTGAAAATGATATCAGTCATTTTATGCACGACATTGGGGACTGTTGGTGGTTGAACATTTGGAGGTGGGTTGAGAGTAGAATTTCCGGCGAACAACGAAGCAAAAAGTTCAGCCTTGCCCAGGGCGGTAGAAACAATTTCATCACCTGAGACAAGAGGTGGGAACGTGCTCTTGCAGAAATTATTCCCAATAGACTTAGCAAGAGTCCAGAAGGGTTTGCCGCCGTTGGAGCTTGAGAGGACTTTGTTTTTGATGTGGTTATTAAACGAGTTTTTTGCCTCAGAAAGAATGCGGACATAGCGGTTTCTTGCGTCGTTGAATGCTTGACGATTTTCTTGACTGGGATTGTGTAGAAGCGTTTTGTGAGCTTTGACCTTTTCAAGTCTGGCCTTGTCACAGGATTTAGAGAACCAGGGCTTTTGAGTGGCTGAAGAGGTTTTCTGTGTACGTGGAATAAATAATTCCATGCCAGCTTGGATAATTTCGGTGACGTTTTGTGAGATATCAGAGGGGTCAGGATGAGAGAAGCAGACAGACGCCCATGGAAATGAGGAAAAGTAATCCCGCATTTCGTCCCAGTTTGCGGAGTTGTAGTGCCAAACGATACGTGGGTGTGATGACTGTGTGACCTCGGGTTGCATTGCACAGGAAGCAGTGACCATGCCGTGGTCTGAGCGACCAAGGGGGGCGGTGACTGATATCTTATAGCATTCAGGATTTGTAGTAAGAAGGAGATCCAAGGGATTTGAGCTGTGTGTTGGGATACGAGGAAAGTAAGTAGGTTGCTGAACCATATTGGCCAAAGAATTGCTGACTGCAAAGGCCTCCGCTGCTCTCCCTTGTGGATCGGTTTTTGAAGATCCTAGCCATTCCTTATTATGTACATTGAAGTCGCCAAGAATAGTGACCTCGGAGGAAGGATATTCAGAAATCAGATAGTCGGTTTTTTCAGAAAGGTAGTCAAAGAGCTGGACAAAGTTGTTGTCAGAAGGTGACCGGTAAATGCAACAGATGAATTTAGTTGCAGCCCTGAGAGAGAGTTTTATCCATAGTATGTCTTTTCTTCCAGCTTCTAAATTGGGAAGTCTGGTGCAGGGTAGATTGCTACGGACGTATGCGCACACGCCTCCATGCAATCTAAAGGCAGCAAGGAGCTCATACCCCGGGAAATTAAGGTGATTAGTGGCTGTTTTGGCACTGATTTGGGTTTCGGTGAGGAAGAGGAGTTGGGGCCTGTTAGCCTGGAGGAAATGGTGGACGGAGTTCAGGTTAGAATTTAGGCCACATATATTCGAAAAGGATATGTTAAATCTTGATGTTGGCGCCCCCTGTACACCCCTCTCCCGGAGATCCGAATGGAGGGGTATTTTGCCTCCGGAATATTTTATACAAGGAGGAGCCATCATCATTTTTGCTTATAAGGGAAACCGACTCATACACCAGAACCGGAAACGTCCGTTGGGACTTCACCGGCCCCTTGATGTATGGGGTGGTACCTCCTCGGGCGTGAAAAAATCCTTTACTATTACATAAAGGAAAAAAAAATTAGAAAGTTTTTAGAGACCAAGTTCACATAGTGAACTGGTGAATTTTCAACTTAAAAAGCTAACAATAGAGCGCAAAATATATTACGTTTAGCTAGTTAATTTTATCAAATCGTTAATTTTCGTGACAAATTTAAAGATAAGGTATTAAATACATTTATTGGTTCTAAAAATATGAATATGAAACAATAAAAAGAGTAAATGAATTACAAATATGTAGTTTGTATGATAGTGTACATTAGGTAAATCTATGAAGCATAATAATATAGGAGCCGTGATTTTTAAAACTTGCGTGGACGGAGGCGCTAAACCAATGTTTTATCAGCTAAATGCGTTAACAATCTTGTTATGTGATAAGTAGATATGTAGTATGTAGGCAGCTTATATTGCCTACAATAAAATTGCCTCTGTTAATTAGCTACTAGACTCTGTACATTACGGCATTTTGAGCGAATTTTCGTGGAAAAAATATTAATCTTAGATTTGCAGAATTTTTCTTATGTTCTCTATCTTATTGTACGCAATAAAAGGAACATTTTGATAAGCCACAAGTGCATAATAAATGTTGTTTAACTTTGGAAAATAAATATCTGAAGGTTAATACATGCAGCAAGTTTGAAGCGCGCGCGCATGTAGAAACATTACTTGTTCCAGACAAAGGGCTGCCTGTCAAATGGTACGTCGAAGTCGAACGGATAGGATAAACAGTAGTTGTTAGCGATTTTGAGCGTGTGTGAAACTCTTTAATAGTGTTTATTTTACGTTTTCCTTGGCTCTACTTCATATTAATTTGATAGTAGCACCGATATTCAATGGAAAAACATGCACATATAACCCATGATACAAATAACGAGAGATATGATATTCAGACTACCTATTTTTAGACCTGTCACGCGCATGGTGTCAAGTGGTGAGTCCAATGCAACAATAATATGCTGTCGTACAGTGGGGTTTGACGTTTCATCACAACCTTCTAACAAATTACATATTTTATTAATATTTAAGTGCATACAGTTGGAAGTAATAAAAATGAAAAAGATTAACTTTAGTGCTGCGATCTATATTATCTGAAAAAGACAATATAGGCGTAACTTCAACCGCATTAAACTGACGTATAGAAACTTTTTGATTGAGAATTACTTTGTTTCAAGTGTGTAGTTGGACTTCTGTAACGTTACTCACCACGTGACGTCATAGGAGGGGGCGGGGCATATGCGCAATATCAAATCTCTTATAAGTCATTATATCATGATATAACCTTGCTTATGCCTGACTATTAGGAGAAACATCTCATCTGACGTCACAACAATAGGCGGAGCGTTTATGGTCACGTGCCAAATTTTTAAAATACGAGTATTTTCAAACACATAACACGTATAAAAGCTTTAGAATGCAATATTTCTTATTTGTTTTTTATTATATTGGTGTTTACTGTAACATTAAGGTATGAAAAGAATATAAAAAGATGTGGATTAAATTTTATATATAAATTCCCTATTAGAAGATCGCGACTTTTGAAAAGCTGTCTTCAAATGAGCGCGAACTGAGACACGAAGAAACTAATTACATATAATAATTTCAATTTTGATAGGTATGGATGTTAATTGCACTTGTTAATATTAAATCCATACGTAAACATTTAATATACTTTATTATTTCACTAACTGTATAAACTATATGATACATTTAACTATAAAACAATCACAGACAGTACATAACAGATAACTGACCGAGCGTGGAGAGACGTATCTTCACTGTCGGTTGGTAGCGAGGAGAGAGAGAGAGATCCCTGGTGTCTCTTATATAGTAGTTCTTGACAGCTTGCTGTCGAATAACGTAACGCAACGTTTAGCTGTCAGAAACATAGAGTAGTGTTGACGGAAACACTGCGGTCGGAACCACCGCCACATACTCCCCTCTCAGTGGCAACGCTATTAGTTCAAGTATCTTCGTGGAAATCGAACTGTACGTCCATGGCGTGTAGTTTGAACGGGAACGGGAACTTCACTGTCACTTTCAGTTTCACTGGGTGTTGGACTTTCACTGTCACTTTCAGTTTCACTAGGTGTTGGACTTTCACTGTCACTTTTAGTTTCACTAGGATGTCTCTGAGGCTGGAAAGTTGTCTGTTCGTTATCACAAAGAATGAATGCGGGTTTAAGACGGTTAACAGAAATTGTCTCTTCTCCGTGTGATTTCTTGATTTTGAAGACTTTGTCAGTTCGGGATAACACTTCAAAGGGGCCGTCATAAACTGGTTCGAGAGTTTTTCGCGGAATATCAATGCGAACAAAAACAAAAGGAGCTTCCATAAGCTTAGGATGGACAAATACCTTTTTTGCAGTATGATGTTTAAAAGGTACTGGTCGAAGTTTCCTTATGTCTTCTTTCAGCTGAGATATAAGTGGTGGAACATCATGAGCTTGTGTGCTGTTGAAAAAGTCGGTGGGAAGTTTGATTGATTCTCCATAGACTATTTCAGCGGGTGTTGAACGATATTCTGGAATTATGTACGATCTGAGTCCTAGTAACACAATTGGCAATTTAGCGACCCAGTTTTCGTCCATATGAGCTTTCAAGGCCTGTTTCAGAACTCTATGCCATCTCTCGATTACACCATTTGCTGCTGGGTGGTAAGCTGTGGTCTTGATGTGGTCTGCACCTAGTGTTTTAGTGAGGTGTGTGAAAAGGTGGCAATCGAATTGTTTACCTCTGTCTGTGGTGATGTATTGCGGAACACCGAAACGAGAGATCCAGCATGATAAAATAGTGTTCGCTACTGTTTCTGCTGTAATATCTGACAATGGAATTGCTTCGGGCCATCGAGAAAATCTGTCTATTATTGTTAACAGATAGCGTTGACCTTGTGATAGTGGTAATGGTCCCACAATGTCAACATTTATATGCGAGAATCTTCTCATGGCTGGGGTGTATTGTGCAATGGGACTGGAAGTGTGTCTCCATATCTTGACTTTCTGGCAGGGAATGCAAGTTTTAGACCAAAGAGATACATCGCGTTTCAATTTGGGCCAACAAAATCTATCCTGGACCAGATCGACTGAAGCTGATATGCCTGGGTGAGATAAATTGTGGATAGAATCGAAAATCTTTCGGCGAAATTTGAGCGGAATGAATGGGCGAAGTTTCTTTGAAGAAGATTCGCAAATAAGATTCAATCCGTTGTCAAGAGGGATGTTTTGAAATTTGTATGAGGAAGATTTAGACTGCAGAAGGTGTTTGAGTTCCTCACAAGATGACTGAGCTTGCGCAATTTCTTGGAGTGACACAGTGGAAGAAAGTGAAATTGTTTCAATGCGAGAACAATAGTCTGCGGGAATGTTTGTAGGACCTGGTATGTAGCGAATGTCTGTGGTAAATTGACCTAGGAAGTCTAAATGTCGTAGTTGCCTTGGAGATGCTTTATCGACGCGTTGTTCAAAAGCGTATGTCAAAGGTTTGTGGTCCGTATAAATGGTGAAATGGCGACCTTCTAGGGTATATCTAAAGTATTTAACTGCCTGATAAGCAGCTAGAAGTTCGCGATCGTAGGTGCTGTAAGATTTTTGGGCTGAAGTAAGCTTTTTAGAGTAGAAACCTAGGGGTTCTAGTGTTTGATCACGTAATTGTTGGAGGGAAGCGCCTACAGCATAATCAGAAGCATCGACATGGAGAATCAGTGGTAGCGAAGAAGACGGATGAGCTACTAGTGTAGCGTTTTTTAGTGCCTCTTTCAAACGTTCGAATGCTTCTCGAGTCTGAGGAGTCCACTCGATTTTACGTTTGTCGCGTTTTTTGGGATTCTGGCAGAGGTCGAATAATGGTTGCTGAATTTCCGCAGCACGTGGAAGAGAACGACGGTAGAAATTTATGAGACCTAGAAATCTTCTGAGTTTTTCAATGGTATCGGGAAGAGGTAGGTCGGTAATAGCTTTGATGCGTTCAGGAAGTGGAAATAATCCAGATTTATTTACACGGAAACCTAAAAATGAAATTTCGGCCACTCCGAATTCACATTTAGATGAATTGATACGGATGCCGTTGTCTTGAAGTGTCTGAAAAAGTTTTGCTAGATGCTCTTGATGTTCTTTTTCAGAGGCTGATGCAACGAGAATATCGTCAAGATAGGAGTAGGCAAAGTAAAGATGTCTTAAAATTGAATCTAAATATCTTTGAAATGTTTGTGCTGAATTACGAAGGCCAAATGGGGTTTTAACAAATTCGAATAACCCAAATGGAGTTATGACTGCTGTTTTGGGAATATCTTGAGGTGCTACTGGGATGTGATGGAAAGCGCGAATTATATCTAATTTTGAAAAAATACGTTTGCCTTCTAACTGGGCATTAAAATCCTGCAAATTTGGAATGGGATATTTGTCTGGGATTGTTTTAGCGTTTAGTGCTCGGTAATCCCCACATGGTCTCCATGAGCCATCCTTTTTTTGCACCATGTGGAGGGGGCTTGACCATGGACTTTTGGAGGGTCTACAAATTCCCAAGTCCATCATGTGCTGGAATTCTAGCTTTGCTTGAGCTAGCTTTTCCGGGGGCAATCTTCTAGCTTTTGCAGTGACAGGTGGTCCTTCCGTACTTATAGTATGGAAGAACTCAACCTCTGGAAGGTTGCTAGAAGAAGTTTCCTTAAACAGGTCAGGAAATTGTTGTAGCAATTTGAAGTACTGGTGTGTCGGGTCTACGAGATGAATTTTAGAATTAAATCCTGGTGGTGGGTTAGCACCGGCCTTAGAGAGGTTTGTCTTTGTATCGATTAAACGTCTATGTTTCATATCTACAAGTAAAGCAAACTCTGCTAGAAAATCAGCGCCTATAATTGGTTGCTTGATATCGGCAAGTGTGAAGGGCCAGCAGAACCTACGGCGTAAACCTAGATCCAAATCTAATAATTGTTCGCCATAGGTATGAATAGGGGTCCCGTTTGCAGCATACAAGGTACGTTTCGATTGAAATTTCCGTTGGTCGTGAGTGGGTGGAATAACTGAAATATCCGCTCCAGAGTCGATTAGAAATTTCATATTGGAGCGTCTATCAAAAATAAAAAGGCGGCGTGTTAGGTGGCTCTCGTCTCCTGCCGCGTGGAGGGAGTGCCTTATTAGTTTTCCGACACATGTTTTGCTTTGAAATTGCAAGGTTGGATGCAACGTTTGGCCTTGTTGCCAAATCGTTCATGATACCAACACGTGGAGGTTGAGGAATTTGCGGTTATGGAATTTCGAGAAAGCTTGGGTCTTTCTCGGGAGGTAGATCGGGAACGCGTTCGCAATTCGTTGACTGATGCTGTTAGCTTCTCTAATTGCGCTTCTAACTTGGCTAGCTTGTCGGGCTCGCGTGACCGAATTTCAGCCACGTTGTATTTATCTCCGGAAAATTCCACGATTTTGTCTGCTGTAACCGACAAATTTTCTAGAGAATCGTTGCTCAAAGCCAAAATTGAACGAACGTTGACTGGTAAACGTTGTAGAAATAAAATTTTAAGGAAATTTTCTCCAATCTGACTACCGGCTAAAAACTTCATTTCGCGTAAAAGTTGCGATGGTTTTCTGTCGCCTAATTCTAATTCTGTTAAAAGTTTATTTAGTTTGCGACTATCGGACTCTTCAAATTCTAATAAAAGACGTTTCATTAGATCTGAATAGGGGGTTGATGATAATGGTTGGGTTAAAAAATCTGAAATTGACTCTGCGACATCAGGATCGAGTATAGCGAGTACATGACTGAATTTGGTCTTTTCAGAACTGATCTGCGATATATCAAACTGGGCGTCAACCTGCATTTGCCAGATTTTCACGTTACGTCTCCATATAGGAGGTAATTTTATTGCAACCCTTGCCATGATATTGCTGCTTGAAGAATCTTCGGCCATTGTGAAAAAAATCAGATAATTTTTAAATTAGAAAAGACTGACCTGTTTAGATATTCGTTTTCTGTAGGCATGAGCACGTGCGTGGAAGTTAGGCGACGTCGGCTGGAACATCAGGCTGGGCATCTTCGGCTTGCGGCACGGGGTCACCAATATGGATGTTAATTGCACTTGTTAATATTAAATCCATACGTAAACATTTAATATACTTTATTATTTCACTAACTGTATAAACTATATGATACATTTAACTATAAAACAATCACAGACAGTACATAACAGATAACTGACCGAGCGTGGAGAGACGTATCTTCACTGTCGGTTGGTAGCGAGGAGAGAGAGAGAGATCCCTGGTGTCTCTTATATAGTAGTTCTTGACAGCTTGCTGTCGAATAACGTAACGCAACGTTTAGCTGTCAGAAACATAGAGTAGTGTTGACGGAAACACTGCGGTCGGAACCACCGCCACAATAGGTAAGTATGTATATTATTATACATCACACGGATAACTCAAAGGGTCGGTTTTGATGAAATTTGGTAGCTATACCTTCCTTCTTGTAAATGGCTTGGATAAGTTCGTTATAAGCCATAGAAAAATCGGACCGGTTTTTCAGAGAAGATGATGGGTTTTCTTTGTATTGTTGTATCTCTGCAAATAACAAAGTTATATGGCAACCAAATTTGGTATGCAGGTTTCTACTGTAAAACGCATCCCAAACACCAGAATTCTGATCTCGAAGTTAAAAGAAAAATCATATGTAGGTATTTAAAGAAAAAATGTTGGGTGCCACTGGTGATTAGAGAAATAACGCACAAGACGAAAAACATTGTGTGATTAACAAAATCTATTCAATATTACTGACAAAAATTAACTTTTCTTGACACACAAAGAAGTGTCAAGAAGTACGAGAACAGTTACTTTAAAAACTTCATAATTTTTCCTCTGAAAATGTCAAAGCGACGATTGAAACGTCAGAATTGGTGATTTTTAAACATTGGTTCTTGAACTGAGGCGGTCTACGACTGGCAAATATAGTGCATAAAATGTCTTTAACAAGGTCATACATTTATATATTTCAACTTTTTTTTTAAATGTCAACAACACACCACGAGGGCTTACAGCCTAAATACTATCGTACCGTGGGTGTTGACAAGGAGGAAAGAGGCAACTTGTTAATTCTGGACTTGAAGGTTTATGGGTTTGGAGGAGAAGGTAAAACATGTGCCGGCAAGGAATTCCACAACTTGGAAGTCCTCAGGACAAAAGAGCGGGCATAACAAGATGTTCTATGTCTGGTGACCTGGACAGTAAAAGGGGGCATTCGCTCTGTTCCCCTGGTAGATCTGTTGGGGGCAGCAGGTGGGGAACTATGGAGGAAAGCTCCTCTGAGCAGTGCCCATGCAGATATCTATAAAAGAGAGAGAGAGAGAGAGAGGTCACCAACGGCACGTCGGTGGGCAAGGGATGGCAGCCTTTGGGTGAGGGTAGGTCACCGATGAGACGTATAGCTCTCTTTTGAATGGAGTCCAGGATAGCGAGTGTAGAAGCGGCAGCTGCACCCCAGATGTGGGAGCAGTATTCGAGGTTTGGCCTTATTTGTGAAGTATATAAGGTATAGAGATTAGCTGGTGAAAAGTATTTGCGAGCCCGGAAGAGGAAACCTAATTTCTTAGCAGCCGCTTCTGCAATTGATGTGACATGTTGGTGCCAATTAAGATTTCAATCCACAGAAATGCCAACAAGAGAAAAGGACTCATTACTTTGAATAACTTGGTTGTTCATTGTGAAAGGTCTAGGGCTGGTGTATCTCTTATGAGAAAGAAAGCAAGACTGAGATTTGGTCGGGTTGAATTGTACAAGATTTCTACTTCCCCAGTCTAATATTTTTTGGAGATCCAGGGAGACAGAACCCCCCATAAGTCTGCGATCCTCATCTAATTGGGCTAAAAAGACAGGCTTAGAATATTGTATATTTGAGTGGAGGGTGATGTCGCCTGCGTAACTGTGGACTGTGTTGGATGTGCTAGAGATGAGGTCATTGATGTGGAGAAGAAACAAAGTAGGGGCTAAAGCTGAACCTTGAGGACCTCCTGCATTAATTGGATACAGTTTAGAGGAATGGCCATCCACAACCTCAGAAATGCTCCTGTTGGAGAGGAAATTTGCTGTCCAGGTACAAAGTTTTGGTGGTAGGCCATAGGTCGGAAGTTTATTAAGCAGCGCTGCGTGCCAGACCTGGTTGAATGCTTTGGATATGTCTAGAGCGACAATCTGGGATTCACCGTGTAGTTCCATAGACTTGTTCCAAAAATGGGTGATAAAGGAAAGGAGGTCGGCAGTCGATCTGCGCTGACGGAATCCATACTGCCTGCCGTGGATTAGACTGTGTTTTTCAAGAAATTTTAGTAATTCGGTGTTTATATACTTTTCCATCACTTTAGAGACGACTAAAAGGAGAGAAATAGGCCTGTAGTTGCTAGGAAGCGCTTTGGATCCTTTCTTGGGGACGGGTTGTACTCGAGCAGTTTTCCAGTTACTAGGGAATATGCCTCTATTGTAAGATATCTGAAACAGACGAGTCAGGATAGGAGCAAGTTCTGGTGCGCATTTTTTGAGAACAATTGCTGTTACTCTCCTACTTTTATTTAAAATATTTGCAACAAATGCATTTGAAATAGACTTTGTTACAAATAACCCACGACCGTAAAAAATTCACATACAACCTTACAGTTGGAAAATGTACCTGGCATTATACTTCACTTTGTATGTTTATTTCTTCATGGAACATAAGCGTCTTCTAACGCGGGCCCAAATCTTAGTGCTGACTGAATTTTCTTTTTGTCTTTAATTCAAGTTCAACGTTAACAGATTATATAATTCCAATACATTTTTTTGCAAATTTTGGTAGAAAAAACTCACTAATGAGGAGATTGGGAAATCTTAAGCCCTTTAATTCAATTTTATTAGCAAATCAGATTGTTGATGGTACCTTATATATATATATATATATATATATATATATATATATATATATATATATATATATATATATATATATGTATATATACCTATACTTAATACAGACGTAGATACTTTTTCTGTGGTTTCACAAGTGCTTGTTTTCTCCTCCAACCAGTTTCGTTTTTCACAACATCAGGTTAGGTCAAATAAAAATGTGTCTGCGAAGCCACACACACGCAGGGAGAGAGAGAGAGAGAGAGAGAAAGATCAAACTGTATAATTTTTATTTGATTTTACTAGCGAATTTTCATGTATACAAATTTACTTCTAACAAATTTTTTGTGAACTTTCTTGAAAGGAAAAATTGTTTCTAATTTTCTTGACAGAAAAATTTATTTCAAATTTTCATGCAAACAAAATATTTGGCGAAATTTTGATGGAAGATTTTTTATGGAAATTCGTGAGAGATATTTTAATGAATTTTCTTTAAAAAAAACTGTTTTAAAGAATTTTCGTAAAAAATGTTTCATCGAAATTTTTAGCGAATCCTCATGAAATACAATTTTTAACAATGCAACCATGAACTATAAGTGTCTGGTTATATGAAATGTCAATTTTATAAAGAAATGTGTGACTGGGTACGAGAAGAAGGGTCTATTCGCAACTTTTTACAATTATACACTGTGTTCGAAATATATAAAATGACTTATGAAAAAATATGATCTACGATTGGATAAGCAGCAAGAATTACTAATCCCATTATTCGGTCGTGTAAAGTCTAATGATCCAAACATTATTTAACAGAAACAGAAAAATGTTTCATTGTTAATACAATCAATCTGTCTAGAACACATTACTTTTCCAAATTTATAATACTCCATTTTTAATAGGTATAGAGATGAAATTTGTTATTGAAATTATTTTTTTAGTTTAAATTACAGCAGTTTTAGTTCATATTTATGATATTCAATAAATGAAAAGCGTTTTATTTAATAATAATTATCCAAGCTGGCATGGAATTATTTATTCCACGTACACAGAAAACCTCTTCAGCCACTCAAAATCGCTGGTTCTCTAAATCCTGTGACAAGGCCAGACTTGAAAAGGTCAAAGCTCACAAAACGCTTCTACACAATCCCAGTCAAGCATTTAACGACGCAAGAAACCGCTATGTCCGCATTCTTTCTGAGGCAAAAAACTCGTTTAATAACCACATCAAAAACAAAGTCCTCTTAAGCTCCAATGGCGGCAAACCCTTCTGGACTCTTGCTAAATCTATTGGGAATAATTTCTGCAAAAGCACGTTCCCACCTCTTGCCTCAGGGGATGAAATTGTCTCTACCACCCTGGGCAAGACTGAACTTTTTGCTTCGTTGTCCGCCAGCAATTTTACTCTCAACCCACCTCCAAATGATCAACCACCAACAGTCCCCAATGTCGCACATAAAATGACGGATATCATTTTCAAAACTAAAAAGGTACGAAAGATGCTCTCTTCTCTTAATACCAGGAAAGCCTCTGGCCTTGACGAGATCCCAGCAATTGTTCTCAAAAAATGCACACCAGAACTTGCTCCTGTCCTGACTCGTCTATTTCAGATATCTTACAATAAAGGCATATTCCCTAGTAACTGGAAAACTGCTCGAGTACAACCCATCCCCAAGAAAGGATCCAAAGCGCTTCCTAGCAACTACAGGCCTATTTCTCTTCTTTCAGTCGTCTTTAAAGTGATGGAAGAGTATATAAACACCGAATTACTAAAATTTCTTAAAAAACACAGTCTAATCCACGACAGGCAGTATGGATTCCGTCAGTGCAGATCGACTGCCGACCTCCTTCCATTTGTCACCCATTCTTGGAACAAGTCTATGGAACTACACGGTGAATCCCAGATTGTCGCTCTAGACATATCCAAAGCATTCGACCAGGTCTGGCACGCAGCGCTGCTTAATAAACTTCCGGCCTATGGCTTACCACCTGGACAGCAAATGTCCTCTCCAACAGGAGCATTTCTGTTGTTGTGGATGGCCATTCCCCTAAACTGTACCCAATTAATGCAGGAGTTCCTCAAGGTTCAGCTTTAGCCCCTACTTTGTTTCTTCTCCACATCAATGACCTCCCCTCTAGCACATCCAACCCAGTTCACAGTTACGCAGATGACAGCACCCTCCACTCAAATATACAATACTCTAAGCCTGTCTCTTTAGCCCAATTAGATGAGGATCGCAGACACATGGATCTCCAAGAAATATTAGACTGGGGAAGTAGAAATCTTGTACAATTAAACCCCACCAAATCTCAGTCTTGCTTTCTTTCTCATAAGAGATACTACACCAGCCCTAGACCTTTCACAATGAACAACCAAGTTATTCAAAGTAATGAGTCCTTTTCTCTTGTTGGCATTTCTGTGGATTGAAATCTTAATTGGCACTAACATGTCACATCAATTGCAGAAGCGGCTGCTAAGAAATTAGGATTCCTATTCCGGGCTCGCAAATACTTTTCACTAGCTAATCTCTATACCTTATATACTTCACAAATAAGGCCAAACCTCGAATACTGCTTCCACATCTGGGGTGCAGCTGCCGCTTCTACACTCGCTATCCTGAACTCCATTCAAAAGATAGCTATACGTCTCATCGGCGACCCTACCCTCACCCAAAGGCTGCCATCCCTTGCCCAACGACGTGCCGTTGGTGACCTCTCTCTCTCTCTCTTTTATAGATATCTGCATGGGCACTGCTCAGAGGAGCTTTCCTCCATAGTTCCCCCACCTGCTGCCCCCAACAGATCTACCAGGGGAGCAGAGCGAATCCACCCTTTTACTGTCCAGGTCACCAGACATAGAACATCTTGTTATGCCCGCTCTTTTGTCCCGAGGACTTCCAAGTTGTAGAATTCCTTGCCGGCACATGTTTTTCCTTCTCCTCCGAACCTACAAGTCCAGAATTAACAAGTTGCCTCTTTCCTCCTTGTCAACACCCACGGTATGATAGTATTTAGGCTGTAAGCCCTCGTGGTGTGTTGTTGAAATAAAAAATAAAAAATTATATTGTTTATGATAAAATTCTACAATAATGCTTTATTTTGCTAAATAATTACAATTGCATAGTTGTTACTGAGCCTGTGCTGCTGATGCTTCCTGTGAATTCTTATATACTATTTCTAAAGCAGTTGATATTGTCCTCACATCACCTTCTATCGTCTTTGCCCAATTCTCAACATCACCAATTTCTTTAAGTGCACTACTAAATGTCTCCACTAAATTTAACCATTGTTGAGTTTGTTTTGAAAAATTTACTGCATTAATGTGTAACTGTTTTGCTTCTGCGTCAAGCTTCTTCTGATTCAAATATGCTTGAGCTACTCTAAAAACACAAAATAAGGATAATCCAACTTGCCATGCTAACTATCCCAATTTAATATTTTGTACAATACCAGAATATGATAGCTTTTATAGGAAGATAAGTTACATGTTGGCACTCTTACCCCACGTTTAAGTGATCGACCAATGCTTGTGTCAACTCACTGGCTGCAGCACAGGCTTCCTTTCGTTTCAATTCTGCAAAGAAAATGATGTTTTAAGGCTATAATAAAGTGGAAAATGTCATCATATATAATGATTCCTTCTGATTTTTACATCATCAACGTAATAACAATTCAGATAGCTATATCAAGTGACTGGACGTATTTGGAAGCTTTTAATAGTTTTTTGTAGTTAACAGGAAATATTTTACCTTGAGCTTCTTTTTTGTGAGCTTGCTTTTGCTGATGCTCTTTAACCATTGATGATAACATTTTTACCATTTAATTAGCACAACTCGCTAAAATGTATTAACATGTAAATGCTGCAAATGGAAATATTTTATTTTTGTCGCGTTCACTTATTTATTTCCCCTTTTAGTTTAGTTGGGTTTTTGTTTTTGTTGTGACTAGAAATTGACATTAGTTGACATGATGTAAGTGACAGATGACAGTTAAATTTAACTTATGTCTAGCATTTAAACAAAGAACAAAAGTTGTTCGGGACGCAGCAAGTACATTATAGTAGTGAATTTTCCTAAGAATTCTACACTATGAGTTAGATATACTATTAAAACTAATTCTTTAAATTTAAATAGACGTTGGAGATCGGTCCCACTTAGCGATTATTTGAAAAAATGTATATTTTATATGGAGCTAGAAAATTAAAATTTGCTCTTAGATATAATAATATGTAAGTACTGCTAGGCATGGGGTTAAGGAGTCGCGGGCCAAAGGACTCCAGGGGGCAAGCTGAGGAAGTGGAAATAACAACATAAACTCCCGATGAAGCTTTCCCCAAGACCGTCATGCGCGGTAAAAATCCGCATCCTGCACGAGGTGACCCTGCTAATAACTAAACATGACGGATCTAGACAAGGAGGTCGAACTAAACTCCCCCAATCTACGGTGTTACGTGACCCGTGCCTATGGATGGATGGCACCAGGGCGATGGTGTCGTGAACGGAACCTCTGGAGTACCAGGCAACCCTCCAGAGTAACCCGCCTTGCACCACACAGGGGGTTCTGATGGTGTGGACAGTATTTCCCCCATTCTCGTGGGAACAACATGAAGATTATAAATACATATAAAACCAAAACCAATGAGGCTCGAGGAGTGGCTCCGGCTACAGACTTGAGCCTTGAGTCTATCCCGGAAACGGAGACGAGCCAGGGTGCGGCAGCGGACTCTGGAGGTCCCACGACCGGCGTAGATACGGGGGATCAGGGGGTAGCTTCGGCCAGAGACCTGTCCCCGACACCCAAGCTGGAGGCTGGGTCCCACCGGAGGGCGGCGAGCTCCGCGGACTCCGGGGGCCCCTCCACCAGTGAGGACTCTACTGTTAGAGTAGAGGGACTGCCCCGGCAGTCCAAGCGTCTTTCCGGGGCGCAAAGAAAGAAGCTCCGGAGGGCGCAAAAAATGGCGGCCGGGACCTGGACGGTCGAGAAACCTGTAAAGGCGCAAGAGGGGAGTGCGGGTCAGAAGAGGACGCGCTCGAACTCTAGCACGCCCACTACAGACAGACGTTCCAAAAGGGCCAGGGTGCCTGTAAAGGCGCAAGAGGAGAGTGCGAGTCGGAAGACGCCGCGCTCTGGCTCTAGCACGCCTACTACAGACAGACCTCCCAAAGGAACTAAGGCCGGAACACCGGCGCAGACTGGCTCTTACAGGGAGGCTGCGGAGGGCCTCGGGATGGCGGTGATTGACAGACGCCATCCTGAGGTCACGCTAGACCAGGGGAAGGCGGACCTGATCCAGGCTGCGGTGGTAGCTGCAGTGGACTCTCTTCAGGAAGGGGAGAGCCCGCCTCAGTTCCACCGGACGCGCCTGACGGGGGGCATCCTCTGGATAACCTGTGCCGGCCCGCAGTCGCGGGACTGGCTGCGGAAAACGATCGGGGGCCTCGGTCAGATTTGGGAGGGGGCGGACTTGACAGCCGTCGAGCCCAAGGAACTCCCAAAGAGACGCAAGGTCCTCGTACGGATCCCTGACACCGTCCCGCAGGAGACGGTGATCAGCAGACTTAAGATCCAGAACCCTGAACTGGGGACGCAACACTGGTCGGTTCTAAGCAGGAAGGCAGAGGAGAAAGGACAGACGCTCGCCTTCTCGATCGACCCGACATCTTACAGAGCCCTTGAAGGAACCTCCTTCAAGGCATTCTGGGGCATGGGAAGGGTTAGCTTCCGCCCACTGGGGAAGCAATTAAGGGTTAATGGGACTTAGGTTCCTTCAGGTCAACCTCCAACACAGTAGGGCAGCCACGGCCGGACTACTAATGGCTCTGAGGAACACGGATGTGGCCCTCATCCAGGAACCGTACTCCTACAAAGGAGAGATCAAGGGACTCGGCGGAGCTAATGGAAAGCTCATCTACAGCAGGTCCAGCGAGAATCCGAGGGCCTGCATTTTTGTCAGGGAAGGGATAGAGTTTCTCCCTCTAATGAATTTCTGTTCCAGGGACCTGGCAACGATCAAAATCCGATGTGGAGGAGCGGATGGGCTGAGGGACATTACTGTCGCGTCAGCCTATCTGCCAGGGGACAGCACGGACCCTCCTCCACCCAACGAATTGGAGCAGCTGATGGTGGGTAGCAGAGCAGGTGGATGGCAGACCATCATCGGCATGGATGCGAATGCGCACCATGAGCTGTGGGGTAGCTCGGACACAAACTCTAGGGGTGAGGCACTTTTACAATTCTTTATGAAATTTAATTTAGACATATTGAATAGAGGTAATAAACCGACATTCGTCACAACACGGCGTGAGGAAGTTTTAGACCTAACAGTTTCCACCCAGTTTCTGGGTGACTTTGTTAAAAGTTGGGCTGTGTCTGGGGAAGTGAGTAGCTCAGACCACAGATACATCCGGTTTGAAATCGCCAAAGTCGAAAGAGAAACGGTATGGTACCGGGACCCCCGCAAGGCGGACTGGGAAGCCTACAGGGCAGACCTAGCTGTGGAACTGCGGGGGGTTGAGAGGGCCATAAGGGATTCAATAGACCTCGAGATTGCAGCAGTCCAATTGCGAGACGCAATTACCTCGGCCTATAACGCCAACTGCCCCCTGAAAATGAGGGTGTCCACCAGGAACGTCCCATGGTGGAACGAGGACCTCAGGCAAAGGAGGACGCAGGTTCGTAAGCTGTTTAACGCGGCCAAAAGGTCGGGAGCATGGGATGAATATAGACAGGCCCTATCGACCTATAACAAAAGACTGAGGGACGCCAAGAAGGAGTCGTGGAGGAGGCACTGCGAAGAAGTGGAAAACACGTCCGAGAGTGCTCGACTACACAAGATCCTGTCTAAGGGCCCTCAGACTAACATAGGCTCCCTTAGAACACCCACGGGAGGCTTTACAAGCTCGGGGGAGGAAACTATGGAAATTTTACTCCAGACGCACTTCCCCGGCTGTAACATAATAAACCAATCACCTCCGGACTGGGAACACTCAGAAATAGAGGCGCCTTATAGGCGGGCATCTAGAGTAGACTGGACAGTCGCTAAAGAGGTGGTTACCTGGAGCAAAATCAGATGGGCCATTAACAGCTTTAAGCCATACAAATCGCCGGGATTTGATGGAATAATGCCCATCATGCTCCAACAGGGGATAGATATACTGGCGCCGGTGCTTACCCTCATTATGAGGGCCAGCCTGGCTCTGGGGTACATTCCGAGGGCATGGAGACTGGCCAGGGTTGTATTTATTCCTAAACCTGGGCGTCCAACAGACCAGGCAAAGTCCCTGAGGCCAATAAGTCTCATGTCCTTCTTGCTGAAAACAGTGGAAAAACTGCTCGACCGGCACATTAGGGGCGGTGTACTGGAAGCATATCCTCTACACTGCGGACAATATGCATACAGAGCAGGATTCTCAACAGAAACAGCACTGCACCAACTGGTGCTGAAACTGGAGAATACGCTGGAGAACAAGGAGGTGGCGCTGGGGGCCTTCCTAGACATAGAGGGGGCCTTTAGCAACACCTCGTTCGGATCGGTTCTGGCAGCTGCCCGGGAGCGTGGAATAGAGGAGACCTGCTGCAGGTGGATCGGTTCCATGCTCAGGGACAGGGCGGTGTTCACCTCACTCGCGGGAGGGACTCTGCTGGCGGGGGTCGCGGCGGGGTGTCCGCAGGGGAGCGTTCTGTCTCCCTTGCTCTGGTGTCTAGTCGTGGACGGCCTGCTGGGGAGGCTCTCGGGAGGGGGGTATGAGGTACAGGGCTATGCGGACGACATTGTCATCATAGTCCGAGGAAAGGTCACACAGGCAGTGTGGGAGCGTATGCAGACTGCACTGAAAGTGGTGGAAGGGTGGACGGTTGATCAAGGGCTCGGGGTGAGCCCCGAGAAAGCAACCGTCGTGCCGTTTACGAGGAGGAGGAAGTGTGAAAGCCACAGAACTCTCACTCTATACGGTAGGAGCGTTCCAATGGCCAGGGAGGTAAAATATCTTGGGGTCGTATTGGACTCTAAGCTAACCTGGAATGGTCACATTGGAAAAATACTGCGTAAGGCAGTCATGACCTTAGCCGTCACTAGGCGGCTATATGGAAAAACGTGGGGACTAAGACCTAGTATGGCCCACTGGCTGTACACAAGGGTGGTCAGACCATCGTTAACATATGCGGCACTGGTCTGGTGGCCTAAGGTGACACAATCCAGTGCCAAACAAAAACTAGGCAAGATCCAAAGGATGGCTTGCCTAGGCATCACAGGGGCCATGTCTTCAACCCCAACAGCCGCCATGGAGGTGTTGCTGGATCTACCCCCCCTACACTTCGTTATTATGGGAGAGGCCAGGCTAGGACTATACAGACTAGCCTGCAATGGTAGACTGAAGATCAACCCAGGCTTCAGGGGCCACTGCAAAATTCAGGAGATCGTGAAGGAACCCATGCTTGAAATGAGGTCAGACTTCGCGAGCCCGCGAATGTGCAGGGAAAACAACTTCACAGTGGAAATCCCTGATCGCGGGGCATGGCGGGAGGAGACACCGGGCATACCACGGGACGCGCTCGTCTGGTTCACGGACGGATCTGGCGGGGAGCGTGGGACGGGGGCAGGTGTTTACTCGGAAGGACCGAGGGTAAGTCACAGTATTTCCCTCGGAGCCCATGCAACGGTGTTTCAGGCCGAGATGTACGCCATCCTGCACTGTGTGCGGGAGAACAAGGGGAGGGGCTACACCAACAAGCGGATCCTCATAGCCACAGACAGCCAGGCAGCCCTTAAGGCACTAAGTAGCCCACGGGTAAATTCCTGGCTGGTGAGTGAGTGCCGAGACGAGACGAGCGACCTGGCTGGGCAGAATGAGGTGACCCTCATCTGGGTGCCGGGTCACTCGGGGGTCAAAGGCAATGAAGAAGCTGACAGTCTCGCAAAGAGGGGGTCAGCAGAACCATTTATGGGACCAGAACCGGCTCTGGGCGTGTCAAAGAGCACTGCCAGGGGAGCCATTAAGTCCTGGGTCAGAAACCAACACAAGGTGTACTGGGCGGACTGTCCAGGGCTCAGACATGGGAAGTCAATAATTGACGGACCCAGTTCAAAGAGAGCTGTGGAGCTGCTAAACCTTAGCAGAGGACAGCTCAGAAACACAACAGGTCTCTTGACGGGACACATGGCCGTCAAGAAACACCTACATAAAATGGGGCGGTTCGAAGGGGACCTCGCATGCAGACTCTGCGGCGAGGGGGAGGAATCAGCCCAGCACATCTTGTGCGAGTGTATAGCTCTGGACCGGAAAAGACAACTGATCTACGGTCACTCTAGACCGGAGACAGAGCAATATAAAACTTCACCCTACCAATCGCTGTGCAGACTAGTTCAAGGCACAGTGATTTTGGAATGGGTGGAGTAAGACTAGGGGTATGCACAATCAACCAAGGGTTGCGGTGCTATCGGGGCGGCAAGGCCGCGGACGAGCCCTGAGGGAACAAAAAAAAAAAAAAAAAAACTGCTAGGCATTTTCAAACAATAAAGTTATTTCGATAAAATATGGTACATTGTTTCTACTATATAGGCAACCAAGTTTGATGCCTGCTTTCATCAAAGAAAGGCATTTGCTATTAAAAATATTTTAAAGAAAATTCGCTACCATTACGCACTTGCTGCATCCCGAATTTTTTTTAAGGTCATCACGTGGTTTGGGTCGGTACTTATATAATAGATAATTTGCATGGGTTTTCCATTAAATGAATATAACAGTCATGATACAAATAACGAGAGATATGATATTCAGACTACCTATTTTTAGACCTGTCACGCGCATGGTGTCAAGTGGTGAGTCCAATGCAACAATAATATGCTGTCGTACAGTGGGGTTTGACGTTTCATCACAACCTCTTAACAAATTACGTATTTTACTAATATTTAAGTGCATACAGTTGGAAGTAATAAAAGTGAAAAAGATTAAATTTAGTGCTGCGATCTATATTATCTGAAAAAGACAATATAGACGTAACTTCAACCGCATTAAACTGACGCATAGAAACTTTTTGATTGCGAATGACTTTGTTTTAAGTGTGTAGTTGGACTTCTATAACGTTACTCACCACGTGACGTCATAGGAGGGGGGTGGGGCATATGCGCAATATCATATCTCTTCTAAGTCATTATATCATGTATAACAGTTACCTAATAGTTTTTCATACACAGAACATTATTACATGCATGAAAATACCTAAAAACATATGTCGTGGACAAAAAATAACTTTATAATCAAAAAATTTCGAATTATTATCATGTGACCGCGAACGTTCTGTTATTGGTCGTGACGTACTTGGGCAGTGAATAAATGACGTGTTTCCATTTCCCTTATTGTTTGATTACTACGGTCGCTCGTTGCTCAACACCATGGTTTATTTTATTCTTTTATCGGGATCTAAGGTCATTGTCATTGTGACATTACCGTCCGGTGACGTCGCAGATCTTGCCGGCAAAATGTGGTGTTTGAAATCAGTTATGAATTTCGCACTTTCAAATGTTTTTGCATCGTTATTTTTGTAGTATGTGAAATGAAAAAAATATTAAAAAGCATTTTTGTGGGATGTCTATCAGATGTGATAAGAAAAAAAAACATGCATATTGTCTATTGGAAAAAAAGCAGTGTTTGTGTACAGAAATATTTAATTTCTGTTTTTATTTGTATGTATTTATTATATAAGACAACACTATACACACTTAAATACAGTCACATACTATAACACGTTGCTTGCGGAGGATAGACTATAGGGAGTGCTGATACTCGTTCTACCAGTAAACAATACAAGATATAACTGAAATAAAGTAACCCTTCTGAATTGTTGACATGTTTGAACCAATAATGCATTTAATCACTATACGTGACATTCATTAAAAGCATTACTACTTAAGACAAATCAGGGGAGTCAGAAGTTAGCTTTTCCAGAATCTCCACTACAAAACACCTTGTTTGCGTCTGTTAGTGTTTCTAAAGCGACGAGCAATATAGATATACGACATCTACATCTATTATTATCGATGTTTCATGTCCATGAGCGAGTTCACGAGCGCCAGTTGCTGCCAGCAGCTCCATTGTTATGTCAAAAATGTTGACAAAGTCAACATTTTATCAACATTTTTTTTATATAACAATGCAGCTGCTGGCAACGCTGGAGCCTGGTGAACTGGCCCCATATAATTTAATTTAAATCATAACACAATACAAGATTAGAGAATAACAATTACATAACAACCAGCCATCCACTCAAATGTAAACATCCAGTATTCTTCGTATTTGCTCGCATTTTGTTTATAATTCGCCAATTATACACTTTCAAAATCCAACGGTATGATGAACTGAGTGCGATCGGCTAATATGTACTATTTGAAAAAAAAGGAATCTCTATGCTCATATATATATG
This sequence comes from Tillus elongatus, assembly GCA_964006375.1. NCBI lineage: Eukaryota > Metazoa > Arthropoda > Insecta > Coleoptera > Cleridae > Tillus > Tillus elongatus. Next base: position 34,849,007 of record OZ023266.1, on the reverse strand, counting down.
AGAACATTTGTCTATGCCTAAAAGCTAAGGTTATGATTACGTTAACCGATAATGACATATATGTCATTGTTAACCGATAACGATAACCTTAAAAAGAAAATAAATAAAAAGGCCCAGGGGTGGTGTCTGGCAACGATCCATTCCATAATATAGTTTTATTAGTCTTGTGTACAGGACGGCGCAAAGATTATAACTCTAGTGTATAATCGTTTAGTACGGTGTAGCGGTGCTACAGGAGAAGAGACTTTTCTGTAAACGTAGGATTATCGTTTCATTTTGTCATAATCCTCCATTAATTTGATTTTCTAAATCAAACACAAGGAAATGGATACATTTTTGAAATTAAGTTGGTAAGTTTAAATGTTTTGAGTTAAATTATTGGATGATAGATTTTTCCCTTCCAGGCGAAGCAAGGATATTTCCGAATTGGAAAAAGAGTTTTGTTTCATAGGAAATGATGTAGTTGCACAATCTAATATTTATAAGAATCTTGATGAAAAGATTAAATTAAACAACACTGACCAACTCAGGGTACCATATGGTGCTGAAACATTTTATCCTGGGCCAAAATTAATATCGCCTTTAGCTCAGAAATCTTGTTTAAACCATTGGCAACAGGAGCAATGTCTGAAGGCTCTAAAATTACATCAGTCTGGTAAAGATCCACTATTATATACAAATATGGAAAAACAGTGTGTCAAAAACTATAATGTAAGTTTTAAAATAAATAATATAGTACTTTATAATCTTTAGTTGATAAGGTTTATGGCCCCTGTCTTTGACTTTTTAGATTAGATTGTTGTGTTATTATATAGCTATCTGATCATGATGATTGTATTTTTCGTATATTTGCAGATGAGCTCACTGACAGCTCTCTGAAATTTTTTTCTAGAAACATGCCTAGAAGCACCCCCGGATCCCATAAACCATAAGAGAAATATGGAATATTGACGTAGAGACTATTTCTCTGGCTTCACAAATGTTCATTTTCTTCTCTGCAACCAGTTTCTAGTGCTAATTCATTAATTTTCTCCTGTCTGATGATGCTGTCAAGCAGCGAAACTGGTTACAGAGAATAAGTACAATTTGGAGAACCCAATTCATTACAATACAGTTTTTAGACGTGATGATCGTTTCGCTAACAAAGTTAGCTTCATCAGAGGGATGAATAAAATAAAAGAGTTTATTCATCCCTCTGATGACGCTAACTTTGTTAGCGAAACGATCGTCGGGTCTAAAAACTGTATTGTGATGAATTGGGTTCTCCAAATTGTACTTATCAGTTGTCATCACAGGTTCCAATCTTCACTCATTACAGAGAAGAAAACGAACATTTTAATTTACTCCTGTCTGATGATGCTGTCAAGCAGAGAAACAAGTTACAGAGAAGAAACCGAACATTTGTGAAACGACAGGAATAGTCTATGTGTATATTTAATGTGGAACAGTTTCACCAAGTAAGGGCGACAACAATTAGTGATATAAAAGAAATATCTTGGAAGCAACTTCCAGGAAAGTTACTGGAACAGAAGTGCATAGGGGTGCTGGGCAGGTAAGAAGATAAAAAGGAAATATGAGACAAAATGTGAAAAAAAAAACAACTGAGTTAGACCTCTATAAGCTGCCTTTTTCATATTCAGCAGCCATACCTCCTTTAAACCCTGTCTACCCCGCATAACACTCCTATTCACCCCAGGTCATCTAATCTTCTTGGGGGGGTGGGGTTGGGTTTTGAAAACAAAACATTTGCATTGTGGTTTATGCATTCGGGGGTGTTTCCAAGTATGCTGCTGGAAGAAATGCCTCAGCATCAATTCTCACAGAAAGATCCCTGCGTTGCACAAGCCAAAAGCTAGAGGAAGGGAAAAGCACATTATTGTGAAGGTTTCCCTCAATTATAAAGGTAGAGGAAGGAAAAACCACATCACATTATGTGAACTGTTAATATGCACCCGAGCAGAAATATCACTTACCATTATCATCTATTTTCAAACAAATAATTTAGTTCTGGCCCTTGGCTACACAGCATAACCGAGAAACTGAGTGCCCCATACTGCCATTACAAAATCATGTAGGAAACATATAAACACCCACAAATCACGACACATACATGCTCCAACGACTGCAACACTGGGTAGAAGGGTTACTGTGAGAAAAGGAAACAACGCACAATTTAATAAATAAGTCTTGTGACAATGAATAAATAATAACCCGATCACCATAACCTTGCATATTAAAAGACTACAAGCAGCGCACATGCTACCTAAAACTAGAAAGTTCCAGTGAATCCTATTGTAAGGTTTTTGTAAATTTGCACTACTACAAGCAGAAGGGGGTGTAAAGGAACACAATCATACTGTGAAAATATTGGAAAACCGTGAGATGTTTAAAAAGTTGTAATGTAAATAAGTCACGCAAAGAGAAGGAGCCAAAACCTAAAAATAGTGTCAACAGGCATGTAAGATGCCAAACTTTTTCTATCAGCAGTCGGTTTATGTAAAACTGTCCGTGAGCTCATCTGCAAATTCACTCTCTTTTTTGTACTATATATGGATTCAGACTCTTTCAGTAGCGGCTCATGCCTTAATGCATTGGGGGAGCGCAAGAAAAAAAAGTTCAGGACGCAGCATAGTGAATTTTTAATAAATGCTTCAAATTTGCATAACTCAAGTTTCTACAAACTTAGAAAGTTGAATTTTGGTGCAACTCAATTTTTTTTCGGAAAACCTTATCCGATTTTCCTGACTAACGAACTCATTCAAGCCATTATAAAAGAAAAGAGCTTGCCGAGTTTCATCAAAATCAGTTGCTTATTTTTTTAGTTATCGGTTGGATACATATATTTTCAGTTAATGTCATGTAAAATGTCAAAATTTCTGTGCTAAAGAATTATGTTTTTTAAGAAGGTTTGGTTGAAATGAAGAGAAATAGTGAGGCAAGAGTGAAAATAAATCTTTGTAATGGCTATAGAAATGTTTGTGGAAGAAGAAAGAGAAGAAAAAGCAAGAGTGAACAAAATTCAGAAAGTGACATTAACTAAAATTGTTTTGACAGTTTGATTATTTGAGGATTTTTACAAAATTATGTTGATACTATATATATATATATATATATATATATATATATATATATATATATATATATATATATATATATATATATATATATATATATATATATATATATATATATATATATATATATATATATATATATATATATATATATATATATATATATATATATATATATATATATATATATATATATATATATATATATATATATATATATATATATATATATATATATATATATATATATATATATATATATATATATATATATATATATATATATATATATATATATATATATATATATATATATATATATATATATATATATATATATATATATATATATATATATATATATATATATATATATATATATATATATATATATATATATATATATATATATAAGAATTGAAACTGACCCCGAATATGGGTTCTAGGGGTCCTAGTTCGCGCTCATTTGAAAAAAAATGTTGCAAAGTCTCTCCATAGAAACCTCTCTATTAGTGATTTAAAAAAAATATAAATTCACTAAAAATGAAGGGGGTTCGCCTCTTTTTTCCCCGAAAATGTATTATAAAAAACCTACTTACTAAACTAACTAAACTTAATAATTATTAACTACTTACGAACTTTATCTCTAGTTATTTATAGGTTATAGTAGTTAAAAGTCCCTTAAAAAGTTAACCTTAAAAATATTATCCACTGAATTAATCACAGTATCACAATTATTTTCTTCACTTATTAAGCAACCCGAAATAGTGGCCGTCATAATAATAATAATTGTCTTGTTAAAACATGTAAACAACAACGAAATGGTCTAATTAAAATCAATCCGACGCAAAGCACTACACGAAAATTACTACACACGCTCTGCGAAAAGTGCACTGCAAACTGCAAGTGTGGAATTTTAAAGCGCACAACCAGATTACTTATTCGGTCGTTTTTGACGAAGATAGTCGATAATTTCGCATTGAAGTATCGCATTTCCTTAGAGCGCCGAAAAATACACACCGCCGCGTGACTCATGTATATGGATGTATATAACGTCTGCAACCATTAACACTATACTTCTTCTGATTCTGTATTAATGGTTGCCGACTCTGCGATCCTCGATATACTAATTTTGTTTGTTGAATGCAGGAGGTAAAAAAGTAAATAAAAATTTATTAAAATATAGCATAGCATAAATATTATTTTTTCTACAGCAGGCGGCAGTGCGCGCGCACTTATTCAGGAGCCGCCTCTGGCCTCTTTAGTGTTTTTATTCATAACAAATTATTTTCCATTGCAGGATTTACAAAGCAAAGTTATAGAAGAAAATAAAAAATTTCTGTCTTTTGCAAGAGACTTGTGGGAGAAACAGAGGCATCAAAAACTCAGAATACTTCCACACATGTATAACTGTGCAAAGAAAAGGTTTGAAAAGCGATTTAGGAGGTGCCATAATTATCCTCAATATTATAAAAATGTAAACCTATTAAGTATGTCATTCAATCAATCTGAATCTGAGATAAATGTAAAATGCGTCGGTACGCTGTTAGAAGTGGTAAGTTTTTATTTTATATTTGGCCAATAATTTAACTCTTTGGTTATGTGCACCCTGTTTAATTCTATGTATTCTGTGAACTTTTTGTATAACTGTATCTAACTTTTACATGTGATCAAAAGAAATGAGAACCCACTATTTGCTTAATTTCCCTTGAAGTAAAACTAAAAGTTACATTAAACTGTGGTTACGTGACAAAATAAGATAATATGTCTTCTTTTGCTTCCTTCTCCATTTATTTGAATTCTTACTGTATCATCTAATAACATTTGGATTTTTTTTCTCCCTCGGGGCTCGTCCGCGGCTTTGCCGCCCCAATAGCACTGCAACCTTTGGCTTATTGTGCATGCCCTTAGTCTTTTTACTCCACCCATTCTAAAATCACTGTGCCTTGAACTAGTCTGCAGAGCGATTGGTAGGGTAAAGTTTTATAATGCTCCGTCTCTGGTCTAGACTGACCGTAGATCAGTTGTCTTTTGCAGTCCAGAGCTTTACACTCGCACAAGATGTGCTGGGCTGATTCCTCCCCCTCGCCGCAGAGTCTGCATGCGAGGTCCCCCTCGAACCGCCCCATTTTATGCAGGTGTTTCTTGACGGCCATCTGTCCTGTTAAGAGACCTGTTATGCTTCTGATCTGTCCTCTTCTAAGATTTAGCAGCTCCACAGCTCTCTGAACTGGGTTCATCAATTATTGACTTCGCATGTCTGAGCTCTGGACAGTGAGCCCAGTACACCTTGTGTTGGTTTCTGACCCAGGACTTAATAGCTCCCCTGGCAGTGCTCTTTGTCACGCCCAGAGCCGGTTCTGGTCCCATAAATGGTTCTGCTGACCCTCTATTCGCGAGACTGTCAGCTTCTTCATTGCCTTTTCCCCCCAAGTGACCCGGCACCCAGATAAGGGTGACCTCATTCTGCCCAGCCAGGTCGCTCGTCTCGTCTCGGCACTCACTTACCAGCCAGGAATTTACACGTGGGCTACTTAGGGCCTTAAGGGCTGCCTGGCTGTCTGTAGCTATGAAGATCTGCTTGTTGGTGTAGCCCCTACTCTTGTTCTCCCGTACACAGTGCCGAATGGCGCACATTTCGGCCTGAAAGACCGTTGCATGGGCTCAGAGGAAAATACTAAGACTTACCCTCGTTCTTTCTGAATAAACACCTGCCACCGTCCCACGCTCCCCGCCGGATCCGCCCGTGAACCAGACGAGCGCGTCCCGTGGTTTGCCCGGCGTCTTCTCCCGCCATGCCTTGCGGTCAGGGATTTCCACTGTAAAGTTGTTTTCCCTGTAGATTTGTGGGCTCGCGAAGTTTGACCTCATTTCAAGCATGGGCTCCTTCACGATCTCCGAAATTTTGTAGTGGCCCCTGAAGCCTGGGTTGACCTTCAGTCTACCATTGCAGGCAAGTCTGTATAGTCCTAGCCTGGCCTCCCCATAATAACTAAGTGTAGGGGGGGCAGATCCAGCAACACCTCCATGGCAGCTGTTGGGGTTGAAGACATGGCCCATGTGATGCCTAGGCAAGCCAATATTTTTTCAACGTGACCGTTCCAGGTTAGCTTAGAGTCTAATACGACCCCAAGATACTTTACATCCCTGGCCATTGGAATGTTCCTACCGTATAGAGTGAGAGTTCTGTGGCTCTCCCACTTCCTCCTCCTTGTAAACGGTATGATGGTTGCTTTATCGGGGCTCACCCCGAGCCCTTGACCAACCGTCCACCTTTTCACCACTTTCAGTGCTGTCTGCATGCGATCCCACACTGACTGTGTAACCTTTCCTCGGACTATGATGACAATGTCGTCCGCATAGCCCTGTACCTCATACCCCCTTCCTGAGAGCCTCCCCAGAAGGCCGTCCACGACTAGGCACCAGAGCAAGGGAGACAGAACGCTCCCCTGCAGACACCCCGCCGCGACCCCCGCCAGCAGAGTCCCTGCCGCGAGTGAGGTGAACACCGCCCTATCCCTGAGCATGGAACCGATCCACCTTCAGCAGGTCTCCTCTATTCCACGCTCCCTGACAGCTGTCAGAACCATTTCGAATGAGGTGTTGCTGAAGGCCCTCTCTATGTCTAGGGAGGCCCCCAGCACCAACTACCTGTTCTCCAGTTTCAGCTCCAGTTGGTGCAGTGCTGTTTCTGTTGAGACTACTGCTCTGTATGCATATTGTCCGCAGTGTAGGGGATAGGTATATGCTTCCAGTACACCGCCCCTAATGTGCCAGTCGAGCAGTTTTTCCACTATTTTTAGCAAGAAGGACATGAGACTTATTGGCCCCAGAGACTTTAACTGGTCTGTTGGACGCCCAGGTTTGGGAATGAATACAACCCTGGCCGGTCTCCATGCCCTTGGAATGTAGTCCAGAGCCAGACTAGCCATCATAATGAGGGTAAGCGCCGGCGCCAGTATATCTATCCCCTGTTGGAGCATGATGGGCATTATTCCATCAAATCCCGGGGATTTGTATGGCTTTAAGCTGTTAATGGTCCTTCTGATTTTGCTCCAAGTAACCACCTCTTTAGCGACTGTCCAGTCTACTCTAGATGCCCGCCTATAAGGCGCCTCTATTTCTGAGTGTTCCCAGTCCGGAGGTGATTGGTTTATTATGTTACAGCCGGGGAAGTGCTTCTGAAGGGAAATTTCAATAGTTTTCTCCCCCGAGATGTTCTAAGGAAGCCTATGTTGGTCTGAGTGCCCTTGGACAGGATCTTGTGTAGTCGAGCACTCTCAGGCGTGTTCTCCACTTCCTCGCAGTGCTTCTCCATGACTCTCCTTCTTGGCATCCCTCAGTCTTTTGTTATAGGTCGTTAGGGCCTGTCTATATTCATCCCATGCTCCCGACCTTTTGGCCGTGTTAATCAGCTTACGAACCTGCGTCCTCCTTTGCCTGAGGTCCTCGTTTCACCACGGGACGTTCCTGGTGGACGCCCTCATTTTCAAGGGGCAGTTGTTGTTATAGGCCAAGGTGATTGCATCTCGTACTTGGGCTGCCGCAATCTGGAGGTCTATTGAATTGTCTATGGTACACTTAACCCCTTGCAGTTCTACTGCTAGGTCTGCCCTGTAGGCTTCCCAGACCGCCTTGCGGGGGTCCCGGTACTATACCATTTGTCTTTCAACTTTGGCGATTTCAAACCGGATGTATCTGTGGTCTGAGCTACTCACTTCCGCAGACACAGCCCAGTTCTTCACAAAGTCACCCAGAAACTGGGTGAAAACTGTCATATCTAAAACTTCCTCACGCCGTGTTGTGACAAAGGTCGGTTTATTATCTCTATTCAATATGTCTAAATTTAAATTCATAAAGAATTGTAAAAGTGCCTCACCCCTAGAGTTTGTGTCTGAGCTTCCCCACAACTCATGGTGCGCGTTCGCATCCATGCTGATGATGGTCTGCCATCCACCTGGTCTGCTACCCACCATCAGCTGTTCCAATTCTTTGGGTGGAGGAGGGTCCGTGCTGTCTCCTGGCAGATAGGCTGATCCGACAGTAATGTCCCTCGGCCCATCTGCTCCTCCACATCGGATTTTGATCGTTGCCAGGTCCCTGGAACAGAAATTCAGTAAAGGCAGAAACTCTATCCCTTCCCTGACAAAAATGCAGGCCCTCAGGTTCTCGCTGGATCTGCGGTAGATGAGTTTTCCAGCAGCTCCACCGAGTCCCTTGATCTCTCCTTCATAGGAGTACGGTTCCTGGATGAGGGCCACATCCGTGTTCCTCAGAGCCATCAGTAGTCCAGCCGTGGCTGCCCTACTGTGTTGGAGGTTGACCTGAAGGAACCTAAGTCCCATTAACCCCTAGTTGCTTCCCCAGTGGGCGGAAGCTAAGCCTTCCCAGGCCTCAGGATGGCGTCTGTCACTCACCGCCATCCCGAGACCCTCGGCAGCCTCCCTATATGAGCCAGTCGGCGCCGGTGTTCCGGCCCTGATCCTTTTGGAACGTTTGTCTGTAGTAGGTGTGCTAGAGCCCGAGCGCGGCCTCTTCTGACTCGCATTCTTCTCTTGCGCCTTTACAGGTGCCCTGGCCCTTTTGGGACGTCTGTTTGTAGTAGGCGTGCTAGAGTCCGAGCGCGTACTCTTCTGACTCGCACTCCCCTCTTGCGCCTTTACAGGTTTCTCGACCGTCCACGTCCCGTCGCTATTTTCTGCGCCCTCCGGAGCTTCTTTCTTTGTGCCCCTGAAAGACGCTTGAACTGCCGGGGCAGTCCCTCTACCCCTACAGTAGGGTCCTTACTGGTGGAGGGGCCCCCAGAGTCCGTGGATCACGTCGCCCTCCGGTGGGACCCAGCCTCCAGCTTGGGTGTCGGGGACAAGTCTGTGGCCCCGTATCTACGTCGGTCGTGAGACCTCAAGAGTCCGCGGACGCTGCCGTCCCCTGGCTCGTCTCCGTTTCCGGAATAGACTCAAGGCACGAGCCTGTAGCCGGAGCCACTCCTCGAGCCTCATTGGTTTTGGTTTTATATCTATTTATGATCTTCATGTTGTTCCCACTGGAGTGGGGGAAATATGTCCACTCCATCAGAACCCCCTGTGTGGTGCAAGGCGGGTTACTCTGGAGGGTTGGCCGGTACTCCAGAGGTTCCGTTCACAACATCATCACCCTGTTGCCATCCATCCCTAGGCATGTGACACCGTAGATTGGGGGAGTTTATTTCGACCTCCACGTCTAGTCCCTTATTTGTTTAGTTCTCAGCAGGGTCAGCTCGTGCAGGATGCGGCTCTTCACCACGCATAACGGTCTTGGGGAAAGCTTCATCGAAAGCTTATGTTGTTGTTTCCACTTCCTCAGCTTGCCCCCTGGAGTCCTTTGGTCCACAACTCCTCGACCCGATAGAAACGTATTTGCCAAATTATATTTTTATTTTTATTAAATATGGTTATCATATCTCTGTTATTTTTGGAGATACAAAAATTTTCCAAAAGAAAACCCAAAATTTTCCCGGAAAAACTGGTCCGATTTGACTACTTACAAAACGAAGATCGGTAACAATTTTCATCAAATTTTTTTTTGAGTTATCGGTACTATATATATATATATATATATATATATATATATATATATATATATATATATATATATATATATATAAACACAGATCTCCTCATTAGTAAAATTTTCTTTTACGAAAGTTTTTTTGAGAAAATTTATATTTTCATTCGGAAAATGTTTCTAAAAAAAATAGTAATTTTGAGGAAATTTGGTATATAGGTTTATACCATAAAGGCTACATTATCTACCAAATTTAATGTTTGTTTTTTTTTTTTTTTTGGCAAAGAAAAATTGACTTATTGACATTTAAAGAAAATTTTATGAAAATCTGTTACCATAACGAACTTACTGCATCCTGATTTTTTAGCCTAAATGCAATTTTTTTCAGTGAAACTTTTTTTTATTTTAGGGTAAGCTAGCTAAGTTTGTTCCACCAGACTTAAGAGCCAAATGTTTTCTAAATGCTGTTACTATACCAGCGGAAGAGGATGGCGACGTCACGTCTTCCAAACTGCGAGGTTTGTATAATTTTTATTGTTTCGCATTATTTTCTCCTTATTTATAATTAATTTTTTTATAAACACTTGCTTAGTATTAAGAAATTACATTTACTAAAGTTCTATAATATGTATGGCATAATTTTAGTTAGTGAAGATAACAACATTAAAAAACTTTTGAACTTCACCAACGTTGATGTAGTAACTTCATCTGGAGCATTAAAAAACATCATTGACCCTACCAACGTAAAGAAGGATTGGATAATTCCCATAATAATCAAGAAATACCAGGTTCATAGTGGTAAGCTTAAACATAAAATGATATTTCTTCTTGCAGTTTGTAAAAACATGTAAATTATTATTGCAGAATCTGGAACAACAATTAAGAAAATTATTTTTATAGAGAATCCGTTACCTAAGATACATCCTCATATGTTAGATTACAGCTACTATTGTCATAAAAGGCTTTTAAGGTCTCATTTTTGTCAATATGAAGCTTTTGAGTAAGTATTTCGTCAATTTTATTTAATAAAGGTATTAGTTAGTTATAATTATAATGATTTTAATGAATTTGGCGCTTCAAACAGATCTCAGTGAATAATACAACTTGTTTTCTTCTTCGCTTAACATTTCTTTGAGGATGCCTCAGGGTAATGTGCTTGGGCCTTTGCATTTTCTCATATATACTGTCACGAAGTGACTTAATCGTGATTAGATAATTTAATTAATTAACAGGGGAATAGATCCATACCATCTGCATTTAATTTAATTTAATTGTATTAAAACATTCGCAAATATTTGATAAAACATAGTTTCATGAGCGCGTCGCGAGATCGGTGGAAAGGCAGGCATGGTATCGGTATATGATCGCCTAAGCAGGTCCTTCGGTATGCAAAGCGATGAAAACGGGGACGGATGGGCTGGTCCGCTGCATCAACCTACGCGCACCTCGCAGCGCAGGAATTGGAAAATCGTCAGGACTGCAACGAGAGCTGGAGATCGCCGTGACGCACTCAACAATTTAGTTATTTTTCAGCGAGCGCAGAGCCAGTCACAGAGAGGAAGCAGCCACCGTCCACGTCTCGAATCTTGGTGTGTTTGTTTGTATTGTGCGTTTCAGTAGCGAATTCAGCAGGCCGGCCGTGAGAGGAGTAAGCAGCGATTCGTTAGGTGCACCAGCTTAGTAGAGTTAGCAGCTGTGGCAAGTGGAGAACGCCGTCTTCAGCAGGCCGCTCATTTCCGCTTCGTTTAGGTAGGTCGCTGTTTCTATAGCTGTACGGTGCTGTATGAAAGGGGTTTTGTACGGATCGGCGTCTCTCTCTCTGTCGGCGGGCACCTTGGCGGCCTTCGCCAGAGGTGATGTTAAAAGTCCAGGTGTGGAAAAGGTCTTGAATGTTGTTGTGTTTGTCAGTGGTTTTATTTCAGAGAGACGACCGCAACGGAGCTTTGCATAATTAAGTCCATCGTTCACTTCTGTCGGTGTCAGCGGAGCGACCTGGGGGAGCCGGGGCTCGCAGTCCAAAGCTACGGTCTACCCGGAAGCGTGTGGGCACTAGCAAAGCAGCTGACTACAAGTTGATTTGAACCCGGTGGCGGTCTAGTCACGATCAAGTCAAGTGGTCTCCCGTGGAGCAGCCCCTACGGTTTCGGTGACCGGCTGCAGTAAGGGTGCTTCGGGCTGCCATAGATTCCCAACAGTGTTGGTAATCGAAACAGCCCGGCGAGACTCGACCTCTTGGACGTTCGGAGGGTGTGGTGAACACTGCGTGGGGGAGCGGGGCGCTTAGCGAGCTTCGGAGTAACTGGGGTTGCGTTCCTGAGCTGGAGTCTTCCAGAGAGTGCGAGGGCACTAGCAAAGCGGCTGACTGCAAGTTGATTTGAACCCGGTGGCAGTCTAGTCACGATCAAGTCACCTAAAGTGGTCTCCCGTGGCGCAGCCCTCGTGGTCCTGGATCTGGACGACAGCTGGCATATTTCGGACTGCAGTAGGTCTCCACCCTTACTGGCGATCGAAACAGTCTGGCGATACCCGGTGTCCCGACCGTCCTGAAGGCACTGTTTAGAGGCTTTGTTTTTTTAACTTGATAGGGAGGACTTTCTTTATTTTGTCGAGGGGAAATTTCCACCTCCCTTGGGAGACACTTCCTCAGGTCGTAGAGGGTCTGTATGACTGCATCGCATGCTTGAGGGTCCGTAATTAATTAGTGATAGTAGAAATTAGAACAAGCCGTTAGCTGATCTTGATATTGCACCTAGTGTTGGCTTTTAATTCGCATATTGCATGCCTGCTTAAATCGACCACCCCGGTGCCTTGCTTTGGTGATCCCGGGACGCTTCTGCCCGCTTACAGGCTTAGAATTCACAACCCCTCTTCGTGATACCGCCCGTATGATTCGCGAATATTTCGGTTTCTGCCTCTGGTCTCTCATAAATTGATTTGTTATCCAATAAGTTAGTTTAAACGTATGATATTTTGGGAGAACCCCTTTTGTAAATACTTCTTTGTATATATTTTGTAAATATTTCGCCACCAATACCTTGGTAAATAGATTAGTTGTTTTATACGGTATTTCATTCAACGCTTCCCAACCAATCCACCCCAACCTAATACGCAACATTCTGATCTCTAATACACAGGTCATAATTAAGGAGTCCTGAGGGACTTCGCCTGAGGACTTAGGTGAACCCTGTCTCCACTGAAGTTTACCCCGGGTCCGGGTAGCTGTAAATAGCAACCGAGGACAGAGATATAGTCCTGAGGGAGCGCAGCGTCTTCCTTTAAACCCTCGCTACTGGCGCCTGAGCAAATCCTGTAATAAAGCCGTACTGATAAGGTTATCCCGTGAAAATCTCCCCATATTAGGGAAAGATAACCTTATCCCGATTTGACCCTTCACAATACTTCCGATATTCTTTAAGTCACAAATTATTGCAAGGTTCAGGCATACGCTGATGACAGTCGTATTTACATTTTCCAGCAGAAAATGAAAGTTTGGTACAGACGTTGATTAATCATGATCTTGATATTGTGGAGTCTATTTCAAAACAACATAATTTAAAACTTAAGGCCTCTAAATCTTGTGAAATGTTGTTTGGTGCCAAAAGTAAAATTGATAAGCTGAAAGCCGAAATGGTTATTGCTGTATGTGTGGCTCTTATTGTGATCGCAAATTCGGTCAGACTTGGGGTGATTTTGGATTCGAATCTTATATTTAGGGAACACACAACTAAATTATTACAGAAGTCGTATGTCTCTTAAAATACTTTATTCTGATAGATATTTTTCTGATCGTGAATTCTGCAAAAACCTGTGGGGAAGCTTAGTACTGTCGAATCTTGATTACTGTGACTTTATTTATGGCCACTGTTTGGATGAGACAAGTAAGAGGAGGATTCAGATTGTTCAAAATAATTGTTGTAGTTTAGTCTCAGAAAGTACGGCCAAATTTCTGAAAAAATTTCACAATTAAGATGGCGGAAAATGAGGGATAGATGGATCCCGCATTTGTGAACCTATTTCCATGGCCTCATCTTGAATAATTCAATGACATATTATTCAAATTTGTTACATGTGCAGAGGTGCATTCGGTCCATCTTCGGAACAATTCAGGTTACACTATACCTCATCACAGAACAGCACTCTATAATGTAATCAAGCTGTACAATTCTTTGCCCCCTGAACAGAAAACTTTGCCAGCTTCTAGATTCAAGAGACAAGTTTTTGTTTCATGCTTTCCATTTCAATGACCTGCTATATGTATACCGCATTTAATAGAAAATAGACCGTTAACATACAAACTCGCATTGCAATCAAAGATCAACTGACAAACTAAATAATTTCGGTAGCCTTCATAAATTGAAAAGAAAGTGCATCCAGAATGTTTAGCGGCTGTGTGTTTCTTAAGAAAAGCTTATTTTGTTCCTCTCTGCCCTGCCGACCATGCAATCACGAATGAGATCAAGTGTAAAAAGATAGGGACAATGAAAATTTATGACCTTAACATAGTCTTCCAGCAGTTCTGGCAAATTATTTTGTAAAAACGCCAAATATCTTTGGCCATTTAACATATGAGGCAGTTCCATTGGTCCCAAAAGTGTTCCGTTAAAAATATCGGCCCAAAGGTTTATTTTAAATTGATGCTGGGACCGATCCTCTCTGAACTCATCAATTTTCCAACTATGAAAGTTGTGAAGGTTAATGTATCCATCATTTTTACATGCTGACTCGTCACCCCATAAAACTTTATTGAAGAAATTGGGATCTTGTCTGATTTTTCTTAACATAATTTTGCAAAATCGTTTGCACCTTGCGTAGTCACGCGGTTTCAAAACTTGGACCCTCTGATTATGGTAAGGATGGTACCCATACCTTTTTAAGATTCTAGAGTAGTTGACCTTGGGACACCAGTTCGCCTCTGTATTTCCCACGCCGAGGTACCAGGTTCTTCGATAACAGCATCCTCCTCTGTAGCTTGCGGTCGTCCAGTTCGATCAACACGATCGATGCCAGGCATCCTACCAGTGCTGTCGGCGTTATGGGTTCTTATGAACATGCCGTTATATGGATGTTGTCAGTCTGGGTAGCGCTGCACATATATCTTTGCCACTCGTCTTTATGTGGTCAAAATATCTTAAAATTTGACAATTTTTATTTATTTTTCTTCATAAAATTGTCAATATCTTGAAAACCGTAAACTCTTTGATAAGATCTTATAGGGTTTTTCTGAAAGGGCTTGAGTTAGGCTATCTTCGTGTGACGTTTGATTTATGACTTTTGATATATATATATATATATATATATATATATATATATATATATATATATATATATATATATATATATATATATATATATATATATATATATATATATATATATATATATATATATATATATATATATATATATATATATATATATATATATATATATATATATATATATATATATATATATATATATATATATATATATATACATATATATATATATATATATATATATATATATATATATATATATATATATATATATATATATATATATATAGTTATTTTTATATAGGTTAAGTATGTCTGTAATGTATGCTACAGATGGTTGAGTAGAGTAGCTCTTGAGCTAGACTTCAGCATTTGTGGTATTATTATTATTATTATTTTGTTATTCAGCTTTCCAAACAAAGACGAACCTGGAAAGGAGCAAACAGAGTTGGAAAAAAGGTTGTCCGAATTTGAGAAAAACTTTAACAAAGAGGATGAAGATGAAGGTAAATAGGTTTTTGCTATTTTTTAATATACAAGTGTAGCAGGCACGCTTTGGTCTCCTCCACTTATTTATATAAAATAAATCTTGTCAATTACTCGGCCAAGTCAAGATCGAGTAATATGGGTGTGTCAGTCACATTCACTTTTAACGTGGTAGCACCAAGCGGCTGGCGTTTTTGGGAGATAAAAGCTGTCAGTGATTTGTATTTAAATAGTTTAGTTTCTTAATCAACCCTAAGTGGCTTATGAAATTTGTTGGTGGAATGAAATACTGTAGAGCATGGGAATATTTAATTTAAAACCCCAATTTTACTATACCCACTACAGTGCCATATTAGATTAGATTAGATTTTATTGTGAGTGGGCTATTTCAGCCTCTCTACCGCCACCTT
Organism: Tillus elongatus; assembly: GCA_964006375.1. Classification (NCBI taxonomy): domain Eukaryota; kingdom Metazoa; phylum Arthropoda; class Insecta; order Coleoptera; family Cleridae; genus Tillus; species Tillus elongatus. The sequence goes on along the minus strand of OZ023266.1, from coordinate 34,833,236 downwards.
AGGTCTATTGTGGCTCACGTCTAATTATTTAGATTTCACCCATTAATTCCAGCTCCCTGAGGGAGTCGATCTTTTCTTAAGGGTGAAAGTTTGTTTGGCAGTTGTATTGCCATCTGAGTAAAGTCGCTTGCCCATTTCGAAGCTCAAAGAGAGATAACCTCTCTCCGAGTCAGTGTTTGACTCGGTGCAGTATCATGAAGTCCTGCATCCGAGCAGCATCCAAGTGAGGTCGTTTGTCCGTTTCGAAGCTCACAGAAGAAGCCTCAACCCTTAGTTTTATTCCACCCCTAAAGCTCTCAGCTCTCCTCCGGGTTCGTCTAGACCCGACACCCACCAGTGCTAGACTCAAGGTGACATCTCATCGAGCCCCGCTCCCGAGCATCGCACAAGCGAGGCCGTCCGTCCGTTCCGAAGCACACAGTGGGGGCCCCAAACTCCAGGTGTTTACCACTCATCAGAGTTGTCAACCCCCTCCGGGTCGTCTAGACACACGACACCCGCCAGCACTCAACCCAAGGCGGCACCCACCCGGAACCCCGCTCCCGAGTAACAACCAAGCGCGGGCAACCATCCATTTCTAAGCCCAGAGTGGAGGCCTCAAAAATCGGGTGTACATCACTCCCCAGAGATATCCGCCTCCCTCCAGGCCCACATGGACAAGACCCCCGCCAGTGTTTGATTCCAATTAGTCGCCTTTTACAACAGGCAGGAGTTACCTTGGGCCTATTCTTTTAGTTAGTTCCCGGACCCACAGTACCATATACCCTGCAACCTCTTACGTCGCCCTCGAATGATTTTATAATATTACTTCAAATTTAGGGTGGTTGGTTTATCTAGAAATGAAATTCAGTTATTTACTTCTAAAACTAATTTAATATAATTTAAATGAATTCAGCACACAAGATTTACTCAAACAAAATTAAATAACAATAGGTTTATAATATGACTTTACTTAATCGCGCTTCTAAGAACGAAGCGTTAGATCTAGTGCAAAGGGCGCCTCAAAATAACATGGCTTAATTTACCACTCCGGTAATTTACAAGACTTTACTTGTTTTTCAAAATTGGGGTGCAAATAAAACTGATATAATGTTAGCCTACGTTTAACTAAAATCGCTACACAAGCCCCTTTTCAGTTACCCCTTCAAAGGTTAATTGTCTTATCTGTGATACTTTAACTTCTCAATCCCCAACTATTAAACTTATCCCTACTTCCTTGACTAAAATTGTTCTATGTATCCCTTGAACATAAATATACTCCCCTGTAAATTAGTTATAATTATTAAGAACCAAATCTGATGATTTCTCATTGTGTGTTAGATTAATTATGCATATGGTAAATTCTCAGATACAGCGACCATGTATGTCTCTTTATCTTGACAAGAAAAGAAAATTGTAGCTAGCACTTACCCCTTCAAAGAAATATTCTTGTAGGAAAGAAAACACTACTGACCTTGCAAGGGCACTCTTCAGTACTCTATCTCTTGTAGGTTTGAATAATCATCGAGCGATAACGATTAATTAATCCCAATAAAATAATAGTAAAAACTCCCTGTTTAAACCTCTAACTAAACACCGACTCTCCCGTGTCACTCAGTACCAACGTGACTTACCGTGACCCGCGTTCCACTCGCTGTCGACCCGCATACTCTCCTTTAAAGAAAACTGCATCCCCCCTAGCTGTATTTATCCTGACTTGGCAGAGTTAAAGTCCGAACTCCAACCTCCTATGTCAGCGCTCCGGTATCGGTTTATTCCAAGTACTTTCGTAATATCTTAACTCGGTCGTGCGATTTTTATGATTCGACGGCTTTGAGTTTCACCATACCCCCACGTTTTTACCAGCAAAGTATCAAAGTCTCTACCCAGTATTTGCTGACATTAAATTTTCATTCGAGTAATTAAATGTTGCCATGATCTACTTGATTTGTATTTTCATAACATTCGGACAATTGTTTCAACGCCACCAAATATTAAATTAGCAATTTTTTGTAGTGTATTTGACTTCTTGACAATACACAAATTTATGTAAAAATTCTTCTTGTACATTTTGAATCATTTCCAGGCTAATTCTGCACTTTTAATCTGTAATGTGATTTTGCAGTTCAGCTAAATTTTGTGGTCGGTTGACGTAGGCCTTAGACTTAAAATAACCCCTTAAAAATAACACAGATGTGTAAGATCTGTAGATTGTCTGCAGGCGAGCTTTCTGTGTCCCCTGCTCTGGTGCCTAGTCGCGGACGGCCTGCTAGGGAAGGTACGAGGTACAGGGCTATGTGGACGACATTGACATCATAGTCCGAGGAAAGGTTACACAGTCAGTGTGGGAACACATGCAGACAGTACTGAAAGTGGTGGAAATGTGGACGGTTGGCCAAGGGCTCGGGGTGAGCCCTGAGAAAGCAACAGTCATACCGTTTACGAGGAGGAGGAAGTGGGAGAGCCACAGAACTCTCACTCTATATGGTAAAAACATCCTAATGGCCAGGGAGGTAAAATATCTTGGGGTCGTATTGGACTTTAAGCTAACCTGGAATGGTCAGGTTGAAAAAATACTGCTTAAGGCAGTTATGATCCTAGCCGTCACTAGGTGGCTATATGGAAAAACGCGGGGACTAAGACATAGCATGGCCCACTGGCTGTACACAAGGGTGGCCAAACCATCGTTAACATACGCAGCACTGGTCTGGTGGCCTAAGGTGACACAATCCAGTGCCAAACAAAAACTAGGCAAGATCCAAAGGCTTGCCTGGCCATCACAGGGGCCATGACTTCAATCCCAACAGCCGCCATGGGGGTGTTGCTGGATCTGCCCGCCCCCCCTCTCTCTCTCTCTCACACACACACACACACACTTAATTATCATGAGAGAGGCCAGGCTAGGACTATAGACTAGCCTGCAATGATAGACTGAAGATCAACCCAGGCTGCAGGGGCCACTGCAAAAGTAAGGAGATCGTGAAGGAGCCCATGCTTAAAATGAGGTCAGATTTCGTGAGCCCACGAATCTGCAGGAAAAAGAATTTTACAGTGGAAATCCCCGACTGCGAGGCATGGCTGTGGGAGACATAGCGGTGCGTCCTTGCTACGTGCAACAGATCAACGTTGTTATAATTCGGGCTGAATTGCAACTCCAGATGATCTGCGAATGCAGTAGCTTTCTCCGCATCCGTGTATACGACACCGTTATGGCCGTGAAGTGGGGATATCGGAAGTTTTTGGGAGCGAAGGGCTTTAGCCATTTGCCAGATGGAATTGTCTTGGGTAGACAGGGTTTGCAGGCGCTCCTCCCAACGATTGTTGCGGAGTTCTTGTAGGGCGGATCGTACTTGTTTGATGAGTCTGTTTGCGTCTCGTTTGTCGGTGGGGTTTCCGGTGCGTTGAGCTAGTCTACGCACGCGGTTTTTTTCGAGTATCATTTCTCTGATACTGGACGGAAATGGTGGCAGATTGCTCGGGGCGGGGTACGTCCTTGATGGATGTTCGATAGAACATTTAATTTTGGACTGTAGTTTATCCACTGCACCTTCGAGTTCGTGGATGCTGCGGATAACCGGATTATTGCCAAGGGTGTTTTTAAGGTGATGTGTGAAAACTGGCCACAGTACCTTTTTCCTTGGGAGGGCCGGTTCGTCGCTGACGTCGCCGAGCTGCAATATGACTGGATTATGGTCCAACGAGAGGTCGTTTTGGGTTGTTATTTCATGGAGAAGGGTGGTGTGCGACATGATTACTATGTCGGGTCGACCTGCACTGCCAAGGTGTGTAGGTATTTGGGGAGCGTCAACCATGCAATTTGCATGGTTGTCGACATAGGCTTGGAGGATTTTCCCATTTGTGTTGACATTACGAGAATGCCAATTGGGGTGTTTGGAATTTAAATCGCCAGCAATTATTATGGACTGGTTGGTATCGAATAAGACGTCTAGGTCGGCGCCTAGAATTCTCTTTTGTGGAGGATTATATGCAGAAATGAGCTTTATTGGGCCTGCAGAGGAAGTGTTGACTACGATTTGCGTAGCCTCGATGTTTTGCAGGGCTGGCGTACTGAGAGGGTGGTGGTCAATATTTGTTTTGACATACACTGCCGTGCGGTCATTGCGGTACAATGTATAGTTGGGGAGTTTCCGATTGGTTGGAAGACACATTTTGGTTTCCTGGACTAGAATCACGTCCAGTTTTAAGCGTTGGGCGAATTCTTGGAGCTCATTTCTCTTGCAGGCTAGTCCGTTTGCATTCCATGATGCAACCTGCAGGGATTCTGGCTTTCTTCGAGAAAGCCTACCTACGTGATCTGTAGAAAACATCAGGTACTTCGAAAAACTAAGTAGGATAACGTTTTTAATATCAAACTCGACTATCATAAAAAAATTAGTATTTTCATCACATAAAACTGACATGTTCGACGATTTTTCTTCAAAACAAGTTATTTCTCTTTTACTTAATTTATTCGAAACTTAAGGCACATACTGTATATCTATTTTTCTAAATGGTAAACTTTTCTGAGTTAATTTTTTTTTTTTTTTTTAGAATCACCACCAGCAAAACGGAGAATGCTAGACCAAGGAAAAATTTATCACAATGCCAGTTATCGATTGTGGCATGTGAAGAAGACCAGTTTACTAAATACCCTCGCAAAACACAAAACCAAGGATGTAGAGTTCAATCTGCTCGTCAGATGTAAACTAGATGCTTGTGAGGTAATTGTCAGTTACATTTTTAGGGTATTTAATCTTATGGTTCTCTTTTTTATGTAGCGTACAGAACAAGACCAGTTACTACAGACTGTTATAGTTCGACCTAAGTTAGAATTACAGTTGGAATTTGGTGCCAGCATTCCGTCAAAGACTGAACTTTCAAGAGAATGGACATCATTGTTTTTCAGACCCTTTTCAATTTTGTACAGAGGTAAGACATTGTGATTTACAACATGAGAAAAGTCGACTTATGTTTTTTTCTTATATTTAGTGAAAATAATTATTTTCTTAGTTGTTTTTTGCTTGTAATATCTTGTGCTACTTCTTTAAGATCTGTTATGTGTGAAAGCTTTATTACCAGCAATTTTGTTGATTTATGTTTTTTGCCCGTTATTAATTTAAAAGCTTTATCTTCTAAAGTTATTTAAATAAAGTTCAAAAAACTAGAGGTGTTTTTTCAGTCCCGAACTATGAACGACCCTAAGCAAATATGTTGCCTCGAATCAAACCTCGGAAACAGTTTGTCTAAGGTTCACAGTCGAACTTTGAACTTCTCAAAAATTTAAAATCTACAATAATGTATTTCGAACTTATTATTAACAAATTACTTAATCACCTAGCGCGTTATGGGGGAGGTCAGGCTGGGACTATCCAGACTAGCCTGCAATGGTAGACTGAAGATCAACCCAGACTTCAGGGGCCACTGCAAAATTCAGGCGATCATGAAGGAGCCCATGCTTGAAACAAGGTCAGACTTCGTGAGCCCGCGAATCTGCAGGGAAAACAACTTTACAGTAAAAATCCCCGCCCGCGAGGCATGGCGGGAGAAGACACCGGGCATACCAAGGGACGCGCTCGTCTGGTTCACGGACGGATCCGGCGGGGAGCCTGGGCAGTTGCACTGTGTGCAGGAGAACAAGAGGAGGGGCTACACCAACAAGCGGATCCTCATAGCGACAGACAGCCAGGCAGCCCTTAAGGCGCTAGTAGCCCATGGGTTAATTCCTGGCTGATAAGTTAGTGCTGAGACGAGACGAGCGACCTGGCTGGGCAGAATGGGGTCACCCTCATCTGGGTGCCGGGTCACTCGGATGTTAAAGGCAATGAAGAAGCTGATAGTCTCGCGAAGAGAGGGTCAGCAGAACCATTTATAGGACCAGAACCGGCTCTGGGCATGACAAAGAGCACTGCCAGGGGAGCCATAAAGTCCTGGGGCAGAAACCAACACGAGGTGTACTGGGCAGGCTGTCCAGAGCTAGGACATGGGAAGTCAATAATTGACGAACCCAGTTCAAAGAGAGCTGTGGAGCTGCTAAATCTTAGCAGAGAACAGCTCAGAAACATAACAGGTCTCTTGATGGGACACATGGCCGTCAAGAAACACCTGCATAAAATGGGGCGGTTGGAGGGAGACCTCGCATGCAGACTCTGTGGCGAGGGGGAAGAATCAGGCCAGCACATCTTGTGCGAGTGTAAAGCTCTGGACTGCAAAAGACAACTGATCTACGGTCAGTCTAAACCGAAGACAGAGCAATATATAACTTCACCCTACCAATCGCTGTGCAGACTAGTTCAAAGCACACTGATTTCGGAATAGGTGGAGTAAAAAGACTAAGGGCATGCACAATAAGCCAAAAGTGCAGTGCAGTGCTATCGGGGCGGCAAAGCCGCAGACGAGCCTGAGAGAGGAAAAAAAATCACTTAGCGTGAACATTTTTTTGAAATAGAGGTTCGGTTCCAGTTTGGTACGAAATTTTGCACACCCCTACAAAAAACACTTGTTCTAGTCATTAAAAACGTTAATTTTGAGTGAGTAAAATTAAAATGATTTTTAAGGGGTTGAATACGAAAGTTAGATCAAGCAAAATAGCTTGTCTTGTAATTATATAACATACCTGTAGTAATTTTTTTTATTATTATATGAAAATAGATCTACATCAAGTATGTGTAGTTTTTCTTTGTTTTTTTTTTTTTGAATTACTTTCATTTTAATTACAGTACGTTTAAACAATGCAACATCAGAAGTTGTCTCTATAGAAAAATGCACGATGCAGAAAACACTCGCCGATGCTTCAACTTTCTATGACTTCAAACCACATCTAGGTTTAGGAGTGCTACAGAAATTATTAGAAGAGTTAACTGAAGTAGAAGAAGAAGGCTGTTATATGTTAAGGCATCGTCCAAACGATGGTACTTTTGTGACTTTAATGAAAGATTGTGTAGAAAAGTAAGTAGATGATTGTCAATTTAAATCTAGTTGATTTTTTTTCTCTCCCTCAGGACTCGTCCGCGGCCTCGCCGCCCCGATAGTTCCCGGTGGAAGCCCGCATTTTCATGGGGCAGTTGGCGTTATAGGCCGAGGTGATTGCATCTCGCAATTGGGCTGCCGCAATCTCGAGGTCTATTGAAATGTCTACGGTACTCTTAACCCCCGCATTTCCACTGCTAGGTCTGCCCTGTATGCTTCCCAATCCATCTTGTGGGGGCCCCGGTACCATACCGTTTGTCTTTCGACTTTGGCGATTTCAAACCGGATGTATCTATGGTCTGAGCTACTCACTTCCCCAGACACAGCCCAGTTCTTAACAAAGTCACCCAGAAACTGGGTGGAAACATGGTGTTAGCATCCATGCCGATCATGGTCTGCCATCCACCTGCTCTGCTACCCACCATCAGCTGCTCCAATTCCTTGGGTGGAGGAGGGTCTGTGCTGTCCCCTGGCAGATAGGCTGACACGACAGTAATGTCCCTCAGCCCATCCGCTCCTCCACATCGGATTTTGATCGTTGCCAAGTCCCTGGAACAGAAATTCATTAAAGGTAGCGACTCTACCCCTTCCCTGACAAAAATGCAGGCCCTCGGGTTCTCGCTGGATCTGCTGTAGATGAGCTTTCCAGCAGCTCCGCAGAGTCCCTTCATCTCTCCTTTATAGGAGTACGGTTCCTGGATGAGGGCCACATCTGTGTTCTTCAGAGCCATCAGTAGTCCGGCCGTGGCTGCCCTACTGTGTTGGAGGTTGACTTGAAGGAATCTAATTCCCATTAACCCCTAATTGCTTCCCCAGTGGGTGAAAGCTAACCCTTCCCAGGCCCCAGAATGTCTTGAAGGAGGTTCCTTCAAGGGCTCTGTAAGATGGCTGGTCGATCGAGAAGGCGAGAGTCTGTCCTTTCTCCTCTGCCTTCCTGTCCCCAGTTCAGGGTTAGGGATCTTCAGTCTACTGATCACCATCTCCTGCGGGACGGTGTCAGGGATCTGTACTAGGACCTTGCGTCTCTTTGGGAGTTCCTCGGGCTCAACGGCTGTCAAGTCCGCCTCCTCCCAAATCTGACCGAGGCCCCCGATCGTTTTCCGCAGCCGGTCCCGCGACTGAGGGCTGGCACAGGCTATCCAGAGGATGCCCCCCACCAGGCGCGCTCTCCCCTTCCTGAAGAGAGTCCACCGCAGCCTGGATCAGGTCCGCCTTTCCCTGGTCTAGCATGGCAGGATGGCGTCTGTCAATCACCGCCATCCCGAGGCCCTCCGCAGCCTCCCTATACAAGCCAGTCTGCGCTGGTGTTCCACCCTTGGTCCTTTTGGGACGTCTGTCTGTAGTAGGCGTGCTAGAGCCCGAGCACAGCGTCTTCGGACTCGCACTCCCCTCGTGCGCCTTTACAGGTGCCCTGGCCCTTTTGGGACGTCTGTCTGTAGTAGGCGTGCTAGAATCCGAGCCCGGCCTCTTCTGACTCACACTGCCCTCTTGCGCCTTTACAGTTTTCTCGACCGTCCACGTCCTGGCCGCCATTTTCTGCGCCCTCCGGAACATCTTTCTTTGCGCCCCTGAAAGACGCTTGGACTGCCGGGGCAGTCCCTCTTCCCCTACAGTAGCGTCCTCACTGGTGGAGGGGGCCCCAGAATCCGCGGACCTGGCCGCCCTCCGGTGGGACCCAGCTCCAGCTTGGGTGTCGGGGACAGGTCTGTGGCCGAAGCTACCCCCTGATCCCCGTATCTACGTCGGTCGTGACACCTCCAGAGTCCGCTGCCGCCCTCTCGCTCGTCTCCGTTTCCGGAATAGACTTAAGGCACGAGTCTGTAGCCGGAGGCACGAGTCTGTAGCCGGAGCCACTCCTCGAGCCCCATTGGTTTGGTCCGCCTTCCCCTGGTCTAGCATTACCTCAGGATGGCGTCTGTCAATCACCGCCATCCCGAGGCCCTCCGCAGCCTCCCTATACGAGCCAGTCTGCGCTGGTGTTCTGGCCTTGGTCCTTTTGGGACGTCTGTAGTAGGCGTGCTAGAGCCCGAGCGCGGCGTCTTCTGACTCGCACTCCCCTCTTGCACCATTACAGGTGCCCTGGTCCTTTTGGGACGTCTGTCTGTAGCAGGCGTGCTAGAGTCCGAGCGCGTCCTCTTCTGACTCGCACTCCCCTCTTGCGCCTTTACAGGTTTCTCGACGGTCCACGTCCCAGTCGCCATTTTCTGTGCCCTCCGGAACTTCTTTCTTTGCGCCCCAGAAAAACGCTTGGACTGCCGGGGCAGTCCCTCTACCCCTACAGTAGGATTCTCACTGGTGGAGGGGCCCCCAAAGTCCGCGGACCTCGCCGCCCTCCGGTGGGACCCAGCCTCCATGGGTGTCGGGGACAGGTCTGTGGCCGAAGCTACCCCCTGATCTTCCGTATCTACATCGGTCGTGAGACCTCCAGAGTCCGCTGCCGCCCGCTGGCTCGTCTCCGTTTCCAAAATAGACTCAAGGCACGAGTCTGTAGCCGGAGTCACTCCTCGAGCCTCATTGGTTTTGGTTCCATATATATTTATGATTTTTATGTTGTTCCCACGGGAGTGGGGGAAATACTGTCCACACCATCAGAACCCCCTGTGTGGTGCAAGGCGGGTTACTCTGGAGGGTTGCTCGGTACTCCAGAGGTTCCGTTCACGACACCATCGCTTTGGTGCCATCCATCCCTAGGCACAGGTCACGTGACACCGTAGATTGGGGGAGTTTAGTTCGACCTCCTCGTATAGATCCGTCATGTTTAGTTATTAGCAGGGTCACCTCGTGCAGGATGCCGCTTTTCATCACATATTGGGCAAAGCTTTATCGAAAGTTTATGTTGTTGTTTTCATTTCCTCAGCTTGTCCCCTGGAGTCCTTTGGCCCGCGACTCCTTGACCCCAATCTAGTGGATTAGGCTATTAACAGACAGACATACATGCAGACAGACCGACCGACCGACAGACAAAAAAAGTTTCGTTCCAGAATCAAATTTTCTATATGTTTTGACACTTTTAGCAAAAAAATAAATAGAAATTTTTGTCAACAATATTCCACCCCCACACATTTACCCCTAATTTAATTTCAGCACAGAATACCAGATGTTTGATGAATTTAAAAGTTTTCTAATAAATAAACCCTAAAACTTTATATTACTCGAGTTTTAATGAAAAAATGTCAAATTTCATCAAATCACCTACCCCCGAAAGAGATTTTACCCAAAAACATTCCGAACCGTTTGTTTGTCGAGTGCTAACAACTGTATAGGAAATTTGAAGATAATATCTCAATTCGTTCTAAAATTATCGTGGCTACAAACAGACTGACAGACAAAAAAATGTTCTTTCCCAAATCATGTTTTCTATATGTTTTGATACTTTTTATGACACAAGTGAAAAAATTGTTGAAATTTTTATCGCCAATGCGATACTTTCCCACGTGACCATGTAGAAGTAAAAATATGAAGAAACAACAATGTTTTGACTTCTGGTACAATCAGAAGTACAGTTTAGCTCAAAATCATTTAAATAGAATAATCGCCAGTAAAACCTATTAGCTTAAATTTTAGAAATCAAATATTTTTTACCAGAACAACTCAATAGTTGATTGAGTTTGGGTCGCCCTGTATATGATATTACAACAAAAGTACCGTTTAGCTCAAAATCATCTAAATATAATTATCAGCAGTAGGACCTATGAGCTCAAAAATTTTTTATCAGAGACGAATAATAGTTCATCGAGTTTGGGCTACCCTGTATATAATATTGTAAGTTTGTATTCAGGTCATTCATTACTTTTGTTGTATTGTTTCAATAGTGATTTCATCAACGTCTTACTGAAAACTTTTAAAATATGGCATTCTAAATTATTATTATTTTTAGGTCAGGCAGTGCTTTGGATTTGCATGCAGAATTTGATAAGTGTGAATACAAAGGAACAGTTGGTTTAAATCCGTTACCAATTGACATCAATTACATTTTACCTGGTCACGAAGCATGCAATCAGGTGCCTGGATTGTTTAAACCATTTTACAAAGCTCAGTTCAAAAAGAAAGGTAAGCATTATTCTGGATTTTTATGTACACGCGGCCATATTGAAAAGTTCTTGGTTTACTATAGAAGCAAACAATAATAGAAACTCAAAAGATTTTACTTTTTAGCGAATTTACATTTTAAAAAATCACCATGAAAGAGGTAACGAATTTTAAATGGACGCGAATTAGAGCCCATAGAACAAACCATATCCAAGGTCAGTTTCAAACTATACAGGTGTCCTGATTATACTTTTTTTAAATTGGGGTGTGAGTTGTCCTGGGAAAAATAGTAGGGGTAGTTCGTATAACATTTTTCATTTTAAGGTCGTGATACTGAGATACAGGGTGTTAAAAGTTGTTGAGCTTAATTATCTTTTAAATGGCTAAAGATAATATTTTCAAAATTGGTACAGGAATTAATTCTAACAGCATATAAAGAAAAACTCTAGGCGCAGCAAGTGCGTTATGGAAGTGAATTTTCATTAAAATGTTTTTAATTACAAATATATCGCTCTAATGCGAGCAGGCATCAATTTGGTTACCGGTATAACCTATATAGTAGGAACAATGTACCATATTTTATCAAAATAATTATTTGAAAATGTACAAAAATTTTCTGAAAATTAACTATAAATCTTTCTGAGAAAACTGGTCTCCTAGCCAATGAACCTTAGGTTAATAGCAAATTGAGTTATTGAAATTTGAAACATATAATGAAAATTCGCAACCAAAACGCCCTTGCTGCGTTCATACAAAAATTTTCCGAAAATAAAGTTAAATGTTGGTTTCCTAACCAACAAAACTTACGTTAATAGCAAATTGGGTTATTGAAATTTGGAGGATTTAATGAAAATTTGCTACCAAAACGCACTTACTGCGTCCAGATTCTTTTTTACAAACATGCATCATATTTCGATAAAAAATGCTAAAATGCAGTAACGAATTTGTTCTACGAAAATTAGCTAAAAATTATAGACCGTTCTGTAAATATTTTAGTAAAATGAAGGGCAATGATGGTTGAATCTGAAACTTAAGGGTTCGCAGAACACTTTTCTTGCAACATTTTCTTTTCACAATCCATGTTTGTTTCACGTTATTTGCCTAAACATTGCCAATCTTGACATTTTAAATTGCGAGTTTGACGTTTTAAATTGTGAGTTTGACGTTTTAAATTGCGAGTTTGACGTTTTGAGGATAACTCCAAAATGTGTTGCTTTAGCTGCCCGTAACGTTTCTGTCCTTAAACTAAGAGACCTAAATTTTGGTACATGGTTTACTATTTATAATACAAATACGCTTACCAAATTTGGTTGCCCTCACTTTGTTATTTCCGGAAATATGATTCTTTTTAGAAAGAAAACCTGGTCCGATTTTCCTGGCTAACGAACTTATCCAAGCCACTTTCAAAAGGAAGGTACTCACCAAATTTGATCAAGATCAGTCTATTATTTTGTGAGATATCGGTACGATATATATATATATATATATATATATATATATATATATATATATATATATATATATATATATATATATATATATATTAGAGGTGTGCGAACCCATGTTTTGTTCGAACCGAACTATGAACGAACCTAAGCAAATATGTTGCCTCGAACTTCGAACCTCTGAAATAGTATGTCTAAGGTTCACAGTCGAACTTCGAACTACTTAGAAATTCAAAATCGAACATCGAACTACCCAAAATTCTTCAGTGTTCATATATCATTTTCTTAAATACATAATTTAGAAATATTGTAACATACAATATTTGATATGTAAAAGATTCCCACTCTCTTTACAAAAAGGAAGGGTTCGACAAATTTGCAGGTTGATTGGGTGAAAATGCCTTCCGGTGCTGATCGTTGTAGAGATGGGTCAACGTTAAATCAAAAACACAAAAACAAAAAATATTTTAAACTTTTTTTAGATTTCTAGATCTATAGATAGGCTCAATTGTAAATATGTTGTTGTTTGGTATTGGCTAGGCAGTTTTAGCAAACAGATTGAGAGGGTTCAAAGTGAGCATGATAGGTATAAAATAAACCACTTACAAGTTTGAACTGTCTCCTGAATATTTAACTGTTTTGGCTCACTGTGAAATAAAGCATGTTGAAACCAGTGTTTTCCAAAGACAATCTGCAATTATCCTCAACTTCTGAAAATTTACGTTACCGATCGCCTTCGAACACCGCCATCATAATGTTGTTACTGAAATAGGTGTTGGGAGGCTAGGATATACAAGAAAAATAATTCTGTGATTGCTAAAGGGCTCCGTCGTGTCTCAATGTGTCCCATCTACTGTCAAAAATATGCATGAGTGAAATCTCCTGAAATTACGCTATCGACTCAATGACACCGATAACGAGTTTAAAGCGCCGCTACCGAGTTAAAGGGGCCGCAACTTCGCTACCTTTGGTAACATTCTATGCCTGTAAAGTGAAATTTCGAAGTATTTTTGAGCAACGAACTTCGAACTATTTTGAAGAATTACATATTTCGAACTTCGAACTACTTCAACATCGCTTGTGCGAACATATTTTCGAACCGAAGGTTCGGTTCGGGTTCGGGTTCGGTTCGGAATTTCGAAGCTTCGCACACCTCTAATATATATATATATATATATATATATATATATATATATATATATATATATATATATATATATATATATATATATATGTATATAAACACGGATTAGAGAATTTTTTAAAGAAAATTCACTAAAAAAGGGAATTTGAATCACCTGTAATTGTAGAAATATTTTTTTAAGATGTAGCTCAAGACACCCTATAATTGATGCATACAATTTTTTTCGTATCTTGCATATCGACAAAAATGACATACCATTAACCAATAAACTCTATAGCCAACACTACTGCCAAAGCATCAGAGAAAGGGTCTATTTGAACTTAATTTTCTGGGAATATTTTAGTAAAATGAAGAACAATGACGATTGAAACTAAGACTTCAGGCTTTGTAAAACAATATTCTTGAGACATTTTCCTTCCATAGCTCATATTAGTCTCAGGATCATTGCCTAAATATTACCAATTTTGACGTTTAAAATCGCGACTTTTGACGTTTTGAAGAAAACCCAAATTTATTTTTCTTTAAATGGCTGTAATTTTTTTTGTCCTTTAACCTACAGAGATAATTTTGGTAGCCCCCCTTGGCCGCTCAGATCACGGCATGGTCACTGCTTCCTGCGCAATGCAACCCGAAGTCATGCAGTCATCACACCCGTGTATCGATTGGCACTACAACTCCGCGAACTGGGACGAAATGCGGGATTACTTTTTCTCATTTCCATGGGCGTCTTCCTGCTTCTCTCATCCTGACCCCTCTGATAATCTCACAAAACGCCACCGAAATTATCCAAGTTGGCATGGAATTCTTTATTCCATGTACACAGAAAACCTCTTCAGCCACTCAAAAACCCTGGTTCTCTAAATCCTGTGACCAGGCCAGAATTGAAAAGGTCAAAGCACACAAAACGCTTCTACACAGTCCCAGTCAAGTAAACCGTCAAGCATATAACGACGCAAGAAACGGCTATGTCCGCATTCTTTTTGAGGCAAAAAAAACTCGTTTAATAACCACATCAAAAACAAAGTCCTCTCAAGCTCTAACGGCCGCAAACCCTTCTGGACTCTTGCCAAATCTATTGGAAATAATTTGTGCAAGAGCACGTTTCCACCTCTTGTTTCAGAGGATGAAATTGTTTCTACCGCCCTGGGCAAGGCTGAACTTTTTGCCTCGTTGTTCGCCAGCAATTCTACAATCAACCCACCTCCAAATGTTCAACCACCAACAGTCCCAATATCGCACATAAAATGACTGATATCATTTTCAAAACTAAAAAGGTACGAAAGATGCTCTCTTTTCTTGATACCAGGAAAGCCTCTGGCCTTGATAAGATCCCAGCAATTGTTCTTAAAAAATGTGCACCAGAACTTGCTCCTGTCCTGACTCGTCTATTTCAGACATCTTACAATAGAGGCATATTCCCTAGTAACTGGAAAACTGCTCGAATACAACCCGTCCCCAAGAAGGGATCCAAAGCGCTTCCTAGCAACTACACGCCTATTTCTCTCCTTTCAGTCATCTCTAAAGTGATGGAAAGTATATAAACACTGAACTATTACAATTTCTTGAAAAACACAGTCTAATCCACGACAGGCAGTATGGATTCAGTCAGTGGAGATCAACTGCCGACCTCCTTTGTCACCCATTCTTGGAACAAGTCTGTGGAACTACACTGTGAATCCCAGATTGTCGCTCTAGACATATCCAAAGCATTCGACCAGGTCTGGCACGCAGGGCTGCTTAATAAACTTCCGGCCTATGGCCTACCACCAAAACTCTGTACCTGGACAGCAAATTTCCTCACCAACCGGAGCATTTCTGTTGTTGTGGATGACCATTCCTCTAACCTGTATCCAATTAATGCAGGAGTTCCTCAAGGTTCAGCTTTAGCCCCTACTTTGTTTCTTCTCCACATCAATGACCTCCTCTCTAGCACATCCAACCCAGTTCACAGCTATGCGGACGACAGCACCCTCCATTCAAATATACAATATTCTAAGCCTGTCTCTTTAGCCCAATTAGATGAGGCTCGCAGACTCATGGAGAGTTCTGTCTCTGTGAATCTCGAAACAATATTAGACTGGGGAAGTAGAAATCTTGTACAATTCAACTCCACCAAATCTCAGTCTTGCTTTCTTCTCAAAAGAGATACACCAGCCCTAGACCCATCACAATGAACAACCAAATTATTCAAAGCAATGAGTCCTTTTCACTATACTGTTTCTAAGCATGCATAATAATTTAGGTACTGAGTTTATTCCATTTGGCCGTACCAGACTGTATACTAAATGTGTAAGTGTACTGTATTTTTTGTAACGTTGATTAATTTTTTAATCACTGAAAGTTTTAAATTTCTTGCTAACTTTCTGACAAACTGGGCATTGAACTGATTTAGCAGACTATCAATGTTTTTAATCTGCGCTCTACTGGTATATTTTAATGATAGTTGGTTCATCACATTGATAAGCCTTTAAGGTTTGCGTAATCGGTCGATAAAAGCATACTTAAAAATACTAGCAGACAATTTATGAATTCGAAAATCTCAATCAGTTTAATACAGTTTGCGAAAGCCTTCATTCTTTAGATAGAATATAGTCTTCAAAATTTTGTAAAAAGTAGTTTTCCTCTTTGTTCTTCATATGTTTATTGTTGCAGACACAACCAAAAGAAGTTATGAAACTCACCATAGCAAAGACCATTCAGCTGGTACAACTTCTACCGTGGACAGTGGTGCTGTCTTTGCTACTGAAAATTCTAGCGTGGTGGTGGCCCAAATAGGAGGTACTGCTAAACTACCATGTGTTGTCAGGAAGTTCAGTAATGGCGTGGTAAGTAACTACTGTATAGTACCTTATCAGAAATCTCCAACAAAAAAATAGTTGCCTAAAAGTTACTACAGAGCTATATGTCTCATCGGTGACCCTACCCTCACCCAAAGGCTGCCATCCCTTGCCCACCGACGTGCCGTTGGTGACCTCTCTCTTTAATAGATATCTGCATGGGCACTGCCCGGAGGAGCTTTCTTCCATAGTTCCTCCACCTGCTACCCCCAACAGATCTACCAGGGGAACAGAGCGAATGCACCCTTTTACTATCCAGGTCACCAGATATAGAACATCTTGTTATGCCCGCTCTTTCGTCTAAAGGACTTCTAGGTTGTGGAACTCCTTTCCGGCACATGTTTTTCGTTCTCCTCCGAACGTCCAGACCTTCAAGTCCAGAATTAACAAGTTGCCTCTTTCCTCCTTGTCGACACCCACAGTATGATAGTATTTAGGCTGTGAGCCCGGGTGGTGTGTTGTTGAAATTAAAAAAAGATTATAAATATCCAATAAAATTGTATGTCTTTCTCCAAATGTTTTGGAGCAGAACTCTAAAGGTGAGTGACATATGTTAGAATATCGGCAGTTGATCGGTTTTGAGGAAAACTGTATTGGCGAGGTACAGGGCTTTCATTAATTCCTGAACCCCACGTGACCGGATTCTGTCTCTCTCTTAGTGGAATATGATTTTATGAGTTGGCAGTCAAAAAGTAACCAAAAAAACCACTAGACTAGGGACCCTAAAGTTAATAAATCAATTGACAATTCAGTCCATTGGGGCTAAATTCCCTTTTGACCGGTTATTTTGTATGTATATTGTGCATTTTCCAAGTTCGACCAGTGTTTACCTTCTTCAAATAATTTTCTATCTGTTGGACAATAAAAATAAACAGTTTTTATCAAAACTTAGCATTTCCATTGCGTTTTTACATAAGTTAAAAGTGTAGGTATGTTAAGGTTATGTTGTTGATGATATTCGACATCACATGGAATGAAGCCCTACCAAATATGTTCGTCGGTAATCTGCCCAAACAGGTACATATTTGTTACATGTTACACCATACACATTCCTAAAACTGTAAATTAGAAGTTTAAATAATCGGACCTCAATTTGTTTACGTACATTACAAAATTTTGATATATGTACAAATTAAAAGTAATATTATATTGTTTTTAATTTATTTTTTTAACAATCAATAACAGTAAACCATACATGAACAGACTTGCTGTTAAAAATACTAAATAACAAATACTTTTAAGACATTTACTGTTTTACCCCAAAGGAAATATGAGACAACACTGGCATCTTAAGGATTTCATTAATTCAGGTTGTACAACCGTGTATGTCGGGTTGCCTAACTTAAGCGGTCACGTGGGGTTCGGGAATTAATGAAAGCCCTGTATTTTATAAGTCCTATACATATTGATAATTTTAGACAAAACCATTATCTTATTAGGTAAATGGTAAGGAGCAAGCCTAAAATGTATATTATATAACCTCTTTTGAAAGAGGTAAAGGCTAAAGAATATAAGAAAAACTGCACTTACCTGTTTACATTAGTTTTTCCTCTTTAAAGTAAACAAAAAGCTGTGTCAAAAAATACTATAATTCTAAAATTATATCAACAAAAACTTTAACGTTTCATTCTGAAATGGTGACATTTTATTTTTCATATATTTTTAAATTATTCAAATTGGTTATTACTTGACGAAATACCAAATCGAGTGCTTTGACCCAATTGAATGAATAAAGCTATTTTTACTCTGCTTACATATGACCTAAATGACCTTTTATTTTCAGGTGCCAAAGGTAAAACGAAAAAAAAGAAGACAACAAAGGAAAAGGATAGCAATACAAACAAATAATCTATAAATTAGGACTTTATTTTTTTTACAATTAATTATATCCAAGCATAAATATTATCAAAATACAGCTTCAAAATGACTTGTTATTCCACAATTATTTCATACAGCATTTTTCAACAAATTGAATAACCAGCAATGTAAATTTAAAAAAATGCTATCAATTTTATTTCAATTTAAATTTGTAAGTAGTAAACAATACGTTAATAAAACATGACATTAGTACCACAAATAAAAATCCTATCAACATTTTTATTTTATTATATATTATATAAACCCAGACTTCCTACAAATAAACAGTTAATGTCAAGTATGTACAATATAGCAATTAATGCTTCTGAAAATGACCGGTTTGAAAATGTTAAGAGGGATGGTAAGTATTGTATAATCAGGTAATTTGCTTCTTAAATGTAGGAAAAATACAGTCTATTTTATTCAACAGTTTCTTTAATTCATATATGTAACCTATGACAGCTTTTTTGCCTTTTGATAAAGTGTGTCTACTACTTTACTCATACTCTGGATCGTTTCTAAAGCCATTTCGTAAGTCTTGTCTACAGATGTTTCTTCGAAAACTACCAGGACACCTATAAAATAAAATAAATTAGCAATCGCTTGATAAATCACAAAACATATAACATTGACAAAAGGCTCACAAAGTCCACTTTATTGCAACCCAGCAGAAATGACAAATCAAATTTCCTGACATTTCCAGGCCACTCGAGTACATTTTTTATAATCCTCGAAATAAAAAACACATATACTTGAATACTTTTCTTTGTGAACAAAATAAATAAAAATTACGAACAGAAAACTTACATAATCAAAAACATAAGTATGCTTAAATCCGTTAAATTTATGATATATAGCAAGTTTCGAGAAGAAAATGTGCAATTTTTTCTTGGAAAAAACTTGACTTTCATAACTGGCCGACAAACTTAGCCTCCAGGATGAATTTTCCAGTGTGATGAAACAAACCAGAAGTCCCCGGGTGGCATAGAAACTTCACAAACCATGTTGTTCGTATATATAAATTTGAACAAGCCTGGGAAATGGGTCCCAAAAGCTCAGATTCGCGCTCATTTTTTTTATTTTTTTTTAAATTCGAAAGTCGCTAGCTCTCTAAAAGCGAAGTTTTATTTATAAAAATTCGCTGAACAAATGAAACAAAGATACTGTTTACATGCGCCATATATAAATGCCAAATATTTTGCAACTTTCAACATGATCATAAAGGTTACAATAGAATAAACACATTCACAGCACAGATGTACTCGGCCAATACCTAAAACGCATGTTGCATTTTATCCATTCAAGGAAGAACATTCCAAGTGACATGTACCTACATGAGACATGTTTGTGATAGATGAAGACGCTATTTATATCGACGCATGATGTGGCATATTCTGCGTTCATTGGCGGATTTAATTGATATTGGTACAAAAGGTAAGCCGCATGGTTATCAGATATATTTTCGTAGGTATCAGAAAACTACTTACGTGAGAAAATTCATATAATATATATGAAATAAAAATAAAAATGCATCTGATAGTGACGAAAATTTAGAAATATATAATTTCCAGGTCTACTGAATGATTTCCATGACATTTGAGTAAAATCACAAATTTCCCTGACATTTTAGGGGGTATTTCACATTCCCTGATCTTTCCAGGTTTTCCATGTCGCTGGGTACCCTGTTATTGACACTTGTAACCATAGTTATCAAGCTTATGTTTGAAGATGCGATAAAACATACTCATCTATATATATATATATATATATATATATATATATATATATATATATATATATATATATATATATATATATATATATGAACACTTTTTTGCATGTATGTATCATGGATCTACTGGCCATGTTTTTAAAGTAAGTACTATTTTGAAATTACACCACTGTGAATGGTGCTGTGGCTTTCCAGGCTTGTGCACCGTGTACCTACATCTGTTGACAAGCCACAGGCGATGCACAATAAACCAAAGGTTGCAGTGCTATCGGGGTGGCGAGGCCACGGACGAGCCCCGAGGGAGAAAAAAAAGAGAAAAAAGCCACAAGCGCTATTTATGAAAGACTCGACAGTGTTTACGTTCGTTTGTCACTATTTATGCCTCCGCCAATCGAGGATCCTGCATCGACAACTGTGAAGATTTTTTTAATCCAAATTGTCACAGGCGATGAAACATTGGTGGCTGAGGTTACACCGGAATCGAAGCAGCAATCCATGGAATGTAGGCATTCAATATCACCCAAGAAAATGAAGTTCAAGCAAACAATTTCAGCCCGGAAAATCATCCATACTGTGTTTTGGGTCAGAAAGGAGGTGTTGCTTGTGGATTTTTTGCCTCGTGGTGACAATAAATTCTAAGACACATTGAGACCTTAGAAAAACAGCGCCGTGCAATCTAAAATAAAAGGCGAGGCATGTTGATTAAGGGAATCGTTTTGCTTCATGACAATGCCCATCCACACATAGCTACTCGAGCTCATCACATTTTCACTAAGAGATCCACACATAGCTTCTTGAACCCATCGCATTTTCACTAAGAACAACTACATCACTCTCCATACAGTCCCAATCTTACGCACGGTGATTGTCACTTGTTCCTGCATTCGAAGAAGCATCTGGGTGGTCAGTTCCGCACCGACGATGATGAGGTAAAAACGACTGTATTGCAGTAGTTGTCAAATCAGGCGGCAGACGTCTATGAAGATGGGCTCATTGTGCGATACGACAAATGCCTCAATTTGGTGGTAAGTACATGGAAAAGTTAATCGAGGTACTTACAATCTTTCATGTAAAAATAAAATTCTTAAAAGTTTACTTGTTTTTCTTTCAATTTCAAAACTGTACTTTAAAAACACACCTCGTACAATTAAAAAGGTACGATACAGTAAACGGACAATGCTTGCAAAGTATAGCATAATGTATGCGAGTGTAGCCCCCATACGAGAAAGATGGTAGTGATACGAGGCAAATTGGTTGGTGAGACAAACAGAGAAATGTAAGCTGGCTGTCCAGTTGACATAAACTTCACAGATAAATATCTAATGTTGATTATACACTTAAATGTTAAATAAGTTGGCACTGTTCTAGGCAACACAAATGACCACATTTTAGACAAGTCAGCTTACCTGTCTAATTTTTTTCACGTACACACGAGCATAATACTAGAAATAAAGATCTGATCCACTGAAATGCCAACAAGTGAAAATTGACTCATTACTTTGAATTGTGATGGTTCTAGCGCTGGTGTATCTCTTATGAAATAGAAAGCAAGACTGAGATTTGTGGGGTTAAATTGTACAAGATTTCTACTCCCCTAGTCTAATATTTTTTGGAGATCCACGGAGACAGAACCCTCCATGAGTCTGTGATCCTCATTTAATTGGGCTAAAGAGACAGGCTTACAATATTGTATATTTGAGTGGAGGGTGCTGTCGTCCGCGTAACTCTGAACTGGGTTGGATGTGCTAGAGAGGAGGTCATTGATGTGGAGAAGAAACAAAGTGAGGACTAAAGCTGAACCTTGAGGGACTCCTGCATTAATTGAATACAGTTTAGAGGAATGGCCATCCACGACAACAAAAATGCTCTGGTTGGAGAGGAAATTTGCTGTCCAGGTACAGAGTTTTGGTGGTAGGCCATAGGCTGGAAGTTTATTAAGCAGCGCTGCGTGCCAGACCTGGTCTAATGCTTTGGATATGTCTAGAGCGACAATCTGGGATTCACCGTGTTTTATTCTACAAATTCCTTGACTTTTCCAGACAAGTGGAAACCCTCTGTTAGCGCAAGCTTAGCTTCTTTGTGATACATGATGAATAATTTAATAAACAAAAATTAAATATAAATATATAATCAGTTATGTAAGTTGGTTTATTGTGTTACCATCTAATGGTTTACAATTACGGTAGCTAAAGGGCGAGAGATTTTCAACTCTAGATAAGTGGACAAGTAATTTTGGAGATTAGCAAAATTGTTATTTATTTTGTGTAAAATGTTTACACCCCTGAAACTGGGGGTACTGGGCATGGAAAATCCCCATTAAAAAAAACAAGAAGAGGGCACGTTATTGAAGAAGAGAAAACATGAAATGTGTTAAAATTGTCAAGCAAATAACTCAAGAGAACAAAGGACGAGGTATGAGCATTAGTAACATGCATGTCTACATACGTGATAGCTAACATCTGTCTACATGATAGCTAACATCTGTCTACATGATAGCTAACATATATCATTCTCAAAACACACCACCCAAAACAGTTAAAGAGAGCAATAATAACAATTTGTTCTTCAAATACACAGGGTGTGTAGAAAATCTCAATAGAAACAAATAAGTACAGTTTAGGTAAACAAATAAAATATTAAATATACAATTTTAACAAGAACACAAGTGATAACTAACAAATTTAAACATAAATAAATTAAAAACATATAAGTACAATTTGGAGAACCCAATTCATTACACTACAGTTTTCAGACTTGACTATCATTTCACTAACAAAGTTGGCCAATACAGTATATACAGACAGTATAATTCATAGAGGACGCTGTTCGCAACTGCTTGGCAACTAACATATAAATAGTAGTTCTAGTCTTTATTCGCTTAGTTCTAGTTTTTATTCGCTTAGTTTATTCATCCCTCTGATGACGGTACCTTCGTTAGCGAAACGATCATCAGGTCTAAGAACTGTATTGTGATGAATTGGGTTCTACAAATTGTACTCATCAGTGCTCATCACAGGTTCCAATCTTCATTCAAAGTAAAAACATGTAAAAATGTCAGTTTTAGGTATATTTCTTTTTTAATATATTTTTGTCCATAAATATTTTTTCATTACAACTATGAAAAATACTTGACATTTTTCAATCTCTATTGCTAAAATCTTTTTTTTTCCACCATGAAGAAAGAAAGGTTTGCGTAAAAAATTATTTAATATTAATTTTCCTCAAAATAGCATATAATCACGTTTTTTGCATTTTTATTGTCACATCATTCCTGGAATTGGTCATATATTTTCTCATAATCTAATTTGCATTTGACTCTTAACATGTCAAATACTTCAAACAACAAAAAATATTAACATAGATTTGGAGACTACTACTCTGGCTTCACTGTTGGTTTTTGTTTTTGTAGCTGAAGGACGTAGCCAGCGCTTAAGCTAACTGGAGCAAGTGGCCCTTATGAATTCTGGATGTTCTTCAACGTTTCTGTGACTAGTTTCGCTGCTAGACAGCATTCTCAGACAGATTAAAATTGAATTAGTAAGAAATCATGACTACTACAAATAAAGATTTGTTGCTATGTTATGATATGATGTTTTGATCAAAAAATTTATCAAATTGAAAATAAAATGAAACACAGATGACAGATGAGGCTTTCAAAATGTCTAGGTGATGTATGTCAATATTTAACATAAAAATATAACTAGCCTATAATAACTATGATAAAATCCTTTATTTAGAAAAGAAATTTCTTCAGTAGAATTTGATATATTAGACGACCAAATACATATTTTAGTTATTTAATTGCAATTTAAAAAACGCTTAACACAGACAAACAAAATTAGAAACCTAGAAAGCCCACAACATTTACATAATCGAGAAAGACCTCCCCCACAAACACATAAGTTCTACAAAAGGTTTGAAAACCTAAGCGATACAATTTTTACAACTGAAGAAATTTCTTTTCTAAATAAAGGATATAAATACTGTCCAAAATTTAAATTTACAAACAAAATTAAAGAGATATTAGCTTCTGAATCCAAAATTGCTTCCAGACCTATAAGGCAATATGAAAGATTAAAAATATGTGAATTTTTAAGAAATTTAACTTCAAAATATGACGAACGTCAAATTAACGAAACTCAAATTTTAAAATCTGTTCAACATAAAATATTAGACAATGATCTAGTTTTTACTAAAGCTGATAAAGGAAATACAACTGTACTACATTTGCAAAACATATTATTGATACTGAACATAGACCTAAAGTAAATAACCGCATACAACCACCACATTTTTATAATGACAAACGTAAACGTAGACTTTTTTGAAGCTTTAGAATTCAAAAAGCACACACACACGACAATAGCTACCTTGTTTTAAACGAGCAAACTGATTTAATATATTCCCCTTTCTTGGATATTCTTCTTTCTAATTAAATAAGTCAAAGAAAATAAATTTAACTATTCTTTCAAAAAAGTTGTAATAAGATAATGAGTTGATGTATGTCAATAATTTTATTATATAGAGACTGCTTTTATACTGTTATTGTTTAGTTATTTTATTGTTATAACCGTTATCATAGTTATTATAGGCTAGTTCTATTTTTATGTTAAATATTGATATACATCACGTAGACATTTTGAAAGCCTCATCTGTCATCTTTCATTTTATTTTCAATTTGATAATTTTTTTGATCAAAACATATCATAACAGCAACAGATCTTTATTTGTAGTCGTCATGATTTCGTACTAATTCAATTTTAATCTGTCTGAGAATGCTGTCAAGCAGCGAAACTAGTCACAGAAACGTTGAAGAACATCCTATAACATCCAGAATTCATAAGGGCCACTTGCTCCAGTTAGCTTACGCACTGGCTACGTCCTTCACCTACAAAAACGAAAACCAACAGTGAAGGCAGAGAGGTAGTCTCCAAGTCTGTATGTACTATGGACCAGTTTCACCAAGTAAGGGCAACAACAATCAATGAACAAAAAATATGTCAAAAATTTGTTAGAACGGCTATCTATGATAGAATATTGCTACCGCTACTATAATCAACATCCAACTTATTGAGAAAAACTATAAATGTATGACAGTACAAGTGCAGTACCAACTAACTGTTTCTATAATAATGGCTAGAAATGGGATCTTTTCGAAGAGCCGGATCACCGACTCCGGATCTTTTTGTAGATCCGGATCCTTGAACCAGTTCTTGAATATCAATGAATATCTGTCTCACGTGACTGTGACTTGATACATACTGCATTCACTAGGATCGGCCAAAAGAAAAGAGGTGATCAAGAGCGAGAGCCTATTATACGGATTGAAATATATATATATATATATATATATATATATATATATATATATATATATATATATATATATATATATATATATATATATATATATACACACATACAAGAATATATGAATGTGTTAACAAAGATTATGTCTTATGGCTACTTCAGTGACATGTGATAGCCAGTAAGATCGGCCAAAAGAAAAGAGGTGATCCAAGAGCGAGAGCCTATTATACGGATTGAAAAATAATTATATATATATATATATATATATATATATATATATATATATATATATGTATGTATGTATGTATGTATGTATGTATGTATGTATACTTTTAAGGGCAGTTATGACCAAAATTTGAGGGCTATATTTTAAAGAAAGTCACTCTGTACTAAATACTCTATATATTTCGCCTGTATTCCAGGCATCCTCAAGAGCAAGCGCTGTAACTAATTGAAAAGCAAGCCAGAAACATTAAAACAGACAAAATTTGCCATAAAACGAATGCAAAAAGCAGGAAGTGCAACACCATTTTAAAAACTACACGTAACTTTATGTGAACATTTGTACGTTAAAAACATTTAAAGCCAGTCATGAAAAAGCATAAAAAAGAGTTAAAAAGTCTAAAATATTAAAAAGGCTTTGAAAAATTTTAAACTTGTTAACTCTTTTTTATGCTTTTTCATGACTGGCTTTGAATGTTTTTAACCTACAAATGTTCGCATAAAGATATGTGTAATTTTTAAAATGGTGTTGCACTTCCTGCTTTTTGCATTTGCTTTATGGCAAATTTTCTCTGTTTTAATGTTTTGGCTTGCTTTTCAATTAGTTACAGTGCTTGCTCCTGAGGATGCCTGGAACACAGGCGAAATATACAGAGTATTTAGTACAGAGTGACTTTCTTTAAAATATAGCCAAAAAATTTTGGTCGTAACTGTCCTTAAAAGTATACAAATATTAGCAAGCTAACCTGTAACAACTGTTACTCCTCCCTTCAATATATATATATATATATATATATATATATATATATATATATATATATATATATATATATATATATATATATATATATATATATATATATATATATATATATATATATATATATATATATATATATATATATATATATATAAGATTATATGAATGTGTTAACAAAGATTATGTCTTATGGCTACTTCATACATGTGAAAGAATTTTTAGTAAAACTGGTCAAATTGTAACGGAACAAACAACTCTGTTGAGAAATAAAAAATTAATGAAATTATATTTTTTACATGTTAATACCTATGTAATAAATGTTCCAAAATAAATTGAATGTATAATTATATTTTTATTGTTGCTATTATTACTACATAACCTCGTTGGTTCAGGGGTAAGAACGTGTGCCTCTGAACCGAAGGGTACTGTGTTCGATCCCAGGGTACTCCTTTCACTTTTTCAGTACAAACTGTAACATTAACATCAACCGAGGTTCTGGCATTGTGTTTGAGCAAGTTGATTGTCTGCACGTTCCGCCCTTCGGAGGGGGCGTAAAGCCGTCGGTCCCGTGTCGATGCGATGTTGGGCACGCCAAAGATCCCTACCCTCCTTACAGAAAGGCAGGGGTTCGGCAAAATTTCCAGGATAGTGAGGTGAAACTGCTCCCTGGCGTCGGTGATTGGCCCTAGCCGCGGAAATAGGCAGACGTTAAAGAAACAAAACAAAACATACACATATTATTACTACTGGATAAATAAGTAATGTCTGCACGTTCCGCCCTTCGGAGGGGGCGTAAAGCCGTCGGTCCCGTGTCCATGTGATGTTGGGCACGCCAAAGATGCCTACCCTCCTTACAGAAAGGCAGGGGTTCGGCAAAATTTCCAGGATAGTGAGGTGAAACTGCTCCCTGGCGTCGGTGATTGGCCATAGTCGCGGAAATAGGCCGACGTTAAAGAAACAAAACAAAACACACACATATTATTACTACTGGATAAATAAGTAATTACACAATATGTAGGTACAAGAAAAATAGATTCTACAAACGCTATAATATATACCTAATACAAAAATTATGAAACCTTCAATGATCTAAATAGTTAAGTTGCAAAACGCAGACTGAGCATTCTAAGTTGAATGCTGAATGTTTCAGGGTTCGGATCTCGGATCGTGTTGTTTAGGTGTGCCCTATTCAACCCGAATCTTTTGATTCTCCTTTCGTGGCTCGCAGCACCGTGAACCGTGAACCGAGAACAAGAACGTAACATCAGGAATAACATAAGTCATAGTGTCAGATTCAATAGTGGTCGGTTCGTCGCCTCACGACTCAGGACAGATCAAACTCGGATTCAGGATCCGTCATTTATAATATTAAGAGTCGGTTCAGTCTGATCTTTTTAAAGAACCAAATTTTTGAAGCACTTCAGATCTGATCCGGACATCTCTAATAATGGCAGAGAAAGCTCAACTTGATGCTGTGAAATTTTATAGTAAGTATTTATTTATAACATAAAATTGAGTCAATATTAATTCAAATTTACAGTTGTACAAAAAGTATTTTGTTGATAACATTATAGGCACATTTGAGAGAATCAACACTCATATTTTTGTTCATAAATATAAAACAAGTAAAATAAACTTACCTTCTCCTTGATCCAGTATTCCATGGAATTTAGCATCCAAGATCATCTGAGACAGCTTTTTCTCAACTTGTGCCATAGGTAATTTGATGGATTTTGCTACATAATCAACCTGGACTCTAGAATAAGGCTCAATAATTCTACACAGATTTTGTTCAAGCATATTATCATACAAGGTTCCTAAGTGTGCTCTTACAATAACATCATCTTCTAGCTCGTGTTTGAAATTTTTCACGGCTAGTTGAAAATCGGCTAATGATCGCTTATGAGAAGCTTGTGCTACGGCTTTCATTGCATCTATATCCCGACCAGCATATTTAATGGCAAGCTTTCCACTGACTATTTGCTGGACATCTTCGGGGTTGTTGAGCATTATTTTAGATAACAACATATATTTCAGGGCAGTCAGGGCTTTAGGGGACTCCACACTATCAAACCCTTCAAATGCTTCATAAAAATAAGAATAAGCTGTTTTAAAGTCTTTTTCATCTGCTGCGTGTAAAATGCCAGACTGCAAGTCTAAAGCAGCTTGCATTTTGGGTGGGCAATAGATGGCATTGGCTGTTGTACGGGCAGACGTAAGGGCAGCTCTTGCTTTTGGCAGATTACTCAAAGCATGATATGTTTTGCTTTCGAGTAACTGTACTTCCACCAATAAGTTTTTATCATCTAACTTTTTCAGTTCTTTAAGTAATGTCGATCCCAACTGTAAAGCTTCTGTGAACATACCTGTGTCAAAATATAAGGCTATTAGACGTGCTTGCAGCGACTGACGAAGGAAAGTTCTTCGTTCCTCCTTGGCCCATTCTATGCATTCCTTACACAATTGTACTTCGATTCCAATGCCGGCTTCTAAGTCCAAAAAGAAATCCACTAAAGACCTTACCAATTTCGCTGCTTTTGCCTTGCTAATCATACTCAAAAACGGTCTTGTTGCCTTGATGAGTTCTGCGAGTTCCTTGGCCTTACCTTCTTTTTTGTATTGTTCGCCCAGATTAAGAATATCTTGTTCTTTATTTTTAATATTCTCTTCTTCGTTATCTTCATCTTCTTGCTGGTTTCGTTTAAGATTTAAATGTTTATCGTGATTTGAATTAACAGCTCTTTCAAACAACATTGCACCCGCCATGTTGACTTGACAATACAAAATCTAGAAAAGCACTGTCATCAAACGAACATGTCTGCTCTTCAAACGGTGAGTTTCCATTTGCTAAATGCTAAATGTGGCTACGATGACGTATGACATCTACGTGAGTCATTGGCCTTATTCCATGAATTTGAAAATAAAATAACAAGAAAATGGTAAAAACAAACGTGAGTAAACAAATTTACTTGTGCCAAATTCAATTGCTATGTAACAAACTCTTTTGTTTTTTAAACATTATAACAAAGTAAACAAAAAATTAAATAATGTTTTTTCCTATAAAAATGCTTCCGTAAGCAAAAAGACTATCGCTATATTGCTCATGAGTATGTTTAACTTTATTCTTTAGATTTTTAGAG
Organism: Tillus elongatus; assembly: GCA_964006375.1. NCBI lineage: Eukaryota > Metazoa > Arthropoda > Insecta > Coleoptera > Cleridae > Tillus > Tillus elongatus. Next base: position 34,803,815 of record OZ023266.1, on the reverse strand, counting down.
AATCTAAATTATAATTTAAAGAGATCAAAGTACGTACATTTTAACAGTCTTATAAATTTTACAGTAAACAACTTTTTTTTACAAAAAAGTATTGCCACTCAAAAGACAGCCAACAGTCGTGTTTTTTGAATTCACGCATACAAAAAGTTGGCGAGTTCACCCGTTGGCAACAGTGAACACTACAACTTAACTGTCGCCAATCTGTCAAAGCGGAATGACACTATGTGAAAACTGGAACTGTGATGAGCACTGATAAGTACACTTGGAGAACCCAAATCACCACAACACATATTTCAAAGACCTTACGATAGTTTCGCTGTCAGCGTCATCAGAGGATGAAAAATTCTTAATCCTCTGATGACGCTGACGTTGTCAGCGAAACGATCGTGAGGTCTTAAAAATATGTATTGTGGTGATTTGGGTTCTCTAAGTGTACTTATCGGAATGACAGACAAACGTCACAAAATAGTGCTTGAAGGCAACAGTGCGTTCATCTCGGTAGTTAGCAGATAAGCGCTTAAACTGATCTGTTGGCACCTGGAAAACTCATGAAATAGAAGTATGACAACCAACAGTGCTACCGGGGCGGCAAGGCCGCGGACGATCCCTGAGGGAGAAAAAAATGACAACCAAAAGCGCTCTACTATTTCGAGGCTATGTATAGAAATATACTGAAAGCTGTTTCTGAGGATATTAAGTTACAATCTGTACTTACCTATAAATAATTTTCTAGGTATAAATGGTAGCACAGTACTCAATTTGCTATGTCTCTAGATGAAAACTGTCTTATTAATCTAATATTTTAAAATATGTAACTGATATACTTAGTACATAATTAAGAAATTGTGCAGATGAAAGGTGAGACTAACTCTTACTTCCGTGAATAAATCTATTATAGGGCTGAATCTGTTATTTCTACCTGTCTCTTTAAAAACTTGTCTTGAGAAGATAATTAAAAGCCTTTACCAAGTAAAATAATTTTAAATGTGAAAAAATGTGACAATTTATGCCATACTGAAATAAAAAAGGACACAGAAGAATATAGAAAAACAATTTTCTTATATCATTTATTATTAATGCTAAACTTTTCTTGCCTTCATATTTCTTTTTGATGCACTGGAAGACAAGTTATGATTGAAGCCTTTCAACCATCCGTATAGATAGGTATATGATAGTAAATATTTCACATTAACTATCTTCCGCAAACTGTACATCATAAAAGTTATTCTGAATTTGTCTTCTGCTTCAAATCATATTCACGTTTCGCCATCCTTTGGAAACCTATGAAATGTCTTTGATAGTAAAAAAGGACACAGAAGAATATAGAAAAACAATTTTCTTATATCATTTATTATTAATGCAAAACTTTTTTGCCTTCATATTTCTTTTTTTTTTTTTGATGCACTGGAAGACAAGTTATGATTGAAGCCTTTCAACCATCCGTTTAAGAAGTTTATCTATAAATAGGTACATGATGGTAAATATTACACAATAAATTATCTTCTGCAAACTGTACATAGGTATTGGCATAAAAGTGATTCTGAATTTGTCTTCTGCTTCAAATTATATTCACGTTTCGCCATCCTTTGGAAACCTATGAATGTCTTTGATAGATTTAGTACGTTATAATTCGAACAATTATAGATTACACACACCCAACCACTAACATTCATTGTAAAAAACACAGCTCAAACTTAATTATACACTGTTAAACACCAGCAATTGCTAGTGTTACACGTTCTCGAACGACGTAAGATCAGTACTATCTAGTACTATCCGCTAGGGGGCGGGGCTGATATTCTTAAAACACGAAATCAGCCGGAGTGTATTGTCATTATATAGTATTTGCCTGTATTGTCATTATAAAGTATTTGCTTGTATCTTGCATGTTCCTCAAAAGAATTCTTGAAAAAGTTTTAATAAAAAATTATTAGTCATTTTCCATAAATCTCAACTATAATTTTTATTTAAAAAAGAAACAATCACTAACGAAGGAGGAATAACTATAAACCAGTTAGTAGTTTACTTTGTACTTGTGTGATTCTTATATACTTTATACTTTATGACACAAAAATATGAAACTTATATCCATTTCTAATAAAAATTGTTTAGTTGATTATTTATAAATGTCAACAATAATGCAAATAATGAGTAGTAGATATTATTTATTTATGTCAATTTTGAGGTCCAATATTTTACGAAATTGTTTATGGAATTTAAATTTTACTTCCGTTTCCGTAACGCAATGTCAAAGAACCGGGCGCCATCTATCACAACCAACAACATTTTGTAAAGCACGCTGCAAGTTTATTTTAAAGCCGCCAAGCTCCGCCATTTTCATCCTGGTTTCCAGAGCAGTCAGTTTGTGCTGTGTTAAGTGCAAGTAGTCACGCGTAATTTAATATTTGGCTATATTTCTCGTAATCTTTTTGTAGCTGCTGTTTTGTATTAGTAATGAGTGATAGAGAGGTAAGTATTTAGCATTGTCTTGTTGCTTAATTACTTTATAAATAACGTTAGAATTCCATTGAAGTTATTGCGACGCTAAGCTAAATGCCGGTTACTGGGGACACGGACAGCGTGTGTTCCTCGATGTCTTAACTTGATAGTTAAACTTATTTAGTTTTTAACGGTTTTTTTGTGTGTGAATATATTTGCTACACGTAACATGGCGTTAAATGATGTTTTATTAATTATGTTGTCTTGTTACTAGGTTAGCCGTTCCCCAGTCCGGAAGAGTAACGACCGGGACCATTCTCCACACGCTAGGCGGGAAGATTCTCCAAGAAACCACAAAGGCAAGAGTTATTCAAGGTAAGATTATATTTTTTTACATAAAATTTAAAAAATAATTCTGGTATACCCCAGTCCTAACCCTGTGTTAATTTGAGAGATTTTGTTTTTAATACAAGATTTCTTGATGCGCACAGGGATATCATATTCAGAGTCCCGTGCTGATATTATTACTTCTTTATACTCAGCCCCGTTAACTCTGGAACATTTATTCCATATTTTTACTTATTTGTGTTTATATACCTTTAGTTGATTTATGTGTACTTAAGTCAGTGTAGATTTATTAGCATTGTGATAAAGTTATCACTGTTGGCAAGTGATAAGGTTAAAGTGATACATGTTTGTTTTTATTTTAATAAAGTCTCAAAGGAAATTTTGCTGTAGATAATGTTAATATAAGCTTATTTTTTATTGCATTATGTTCAGTGGTTCTGTATCCATAACTTCTGGGCCTAAGTTATGAGGTAAATATGCAGGTTACCTCCCCAACGCTTTTCAAATTTCTTGTTCACACCCCCCCAAAGAGGTTATGGGACCAGGGGTGTTGGGCGGGGTAGGTAATAAAAAGTTAATGTGAGCAGAAAATGAGATTGAAAGCTGTCTTTTTCACATCTTGAAGCCATATCCCCCTTAAACCCTGCCTACCGCACACAGCTCCCCTAGTCCCCCAGGTGCCGTAGCTTCCTTGGGAGGTATGAACAATAATTTTTTCTTGTAGTTTATGCAACGATGGTGGTTGTATGCACGTGAGAGGGGAAGGAAAATCCCCGGGACGAAGCACAGTCACCCCCACCCCCCACAACGGCGGGGGGGGGGCGTCTTCATCCTGGACATTCTCCTCCCCCCTCTTGCATGCATACAACCACCCTCGTTGCAGAAACTTCAAGAAAATTTCCTGAAAGCAGGCCTGGAAAAAGTTACTGGACCTGCGACCAATGCCGGTGCTGTGCGGGGTAGGCTGGGTTTATGGGGAATGGGGCTTAAGATGTGCAAAAGTCAGCTTTCAAGCCATTTCTTCGAGTTTTCTGCTCATATACTTGCTTTTTACTACCTACCCTGCCCAGCACCCCCCTTCCAAAGTACCAGTGACCTGGAGAACCGGGAAAAATCAGGGAATTTTGAAATACCCCCTAAAATGCTAGGGGAAATGTGAGGGAAATTTGTGATTTTACTTCAATATGGAAATCATTCAGCAGACCTGGAAATTATATATTTGTGTACATTCAGTCACAAGCAGCTTATTTTGTTTTGAAATGATATAAGTATATTATACGAATCTTTTTCACCTAAATATTTGTCTTCTACTTGGGGAAAATATATCTGATAACATTGCGGCTGCCATTTGGTATATCAATTTTAACCGCCAAAAAACGCAGCGATTTTCACATGTGCCAAAATAAATATAGCTTCTCCTCTATCTCAAATATGTCTCATTTGTTTATCTCACTTGAAATATTCTCCCTTGAGTGCATAAAATGCAAACAGCGTTCTAGGAAACAGGCCTACATGAAAATAAAAATACAAACAAATCAATAGAAACATCATAGAATAAGGGTTATGTTTCAAAGAACACAAATCCTATTGTATTTATATTAATGAAGTGTTGAGCTTCAAAGTACAATAGTATTTTACTTAGTTAATAAAAATTATTTTAAGTGATATAATATAATATTTGATTCTGTAATAGGATGTGGCAACGCTGTGTGACATTTTCAAACACCCGAACGGAGCTTCGGAACGTGCCCAAATATGCGTGAAGTCTTGCCAAACTTGCGGATTATTATTATTATTATTATTATTATTATTATTATTATTATTATTGTTATTATTATTGTTGTTGTTGTCTTTTATTTTTTAACAAAATGTTAATTATTTGTTATTTTGCTGACAGGAGTCCGAGCAGATCACGCAAGATGTACCGGGATGATAGAGACAGGAGGAGGGATGATAGAGATGATAGAAGGTACAGGTGAGGTTTTAATTATTTTGAATGCTCTGTGCTGAGACACATACTTGTGGCGCACATCATGTGGACTGAGGCGTTGTCTGGGTTCAATTGAGTTCTTTTTTTTATCACGAAAGATGGTCAGTTGTTCATTAAATTTCCATACCCCCCATCCTTTTCTGTTTTTGATTCCATTTTCATAGACCATAATATTTGCTTGAAGAGAATAATTTAAGAAGCTTAACATTTTTTAGATGAAATCAACAGTGACAAGACTAACATTAGGAATTGTCGTTACATTTCAATACTTGTAACGTAATCGTTACTTTTCAGTACATAATCGTTACATTTCAGTATGTAATTGTTACTTTTAAATGTGTAACCATTACTTTTCAGTATGTGATCGTTACTTTTCAATATGTAATCATTAATATCCAGAGTACTGGAACCAAAATATTTGTTACTGTATTACACACCCATAGTGAAGATAATAGTGACCAGCCTGTATAGAATATAGGCTGGTTACTTTTATCTTGCACACTATTGCTATCTTCTAAACCTTTAAAGATACAGTCTGTTAAATTAGAAAATTGTACAATTTTATGCTCATTAAGAATTTGAAATGATATCCTGGATATATCAAATCGTGACTAAAATATCCTGAAAAAAAAAACTGAAAAGTTGTGTTTTCTAACTTCTTCCCATCTTTTTATTATTTAAACGAACTCTATGATATTTGTTAGCTTCACATAAGTCGTCACGAGTTATCTACTTCCCGTTTCGAAAATTTTCTACGCCTACTAGATGTTGTTTTCGTAGCCAACTTTGGATTTTCTTATGGCAGCCGTATTGGATTTTTATAGGGTTGAATAGAGAAACAATTACGATTTGAATGATGTGACACACTGTTATCTTAAAAAAAAACATGGGAATTAAGTTGCCATGAAATTAAAGTGTCTAATGTATAAAATTTTTCTTTTCAAAACTGAAACAATTGCGTGCATGTTTCCTCGCAAATTCACAGTACACCAGAATTAATTAATTTCATGGCAACTCGATTTGCAAACAATTTTTGTTAATCCTGTGCTGAAGACACCTATCTAGTAAACAAAAACAAACAATTCGGGTAGAATCGGAGCGCAGAGTGAACGCCGGACGATGTGCACTGTTGCCCGATGCGTATTACCAAGGGTTATTTTAAATATAAAAGGAAATCAAGGGGTGAACAAATGTTTTTGTAATGTAAATAAATTTTAATATGGCGTCATCTATATAAATCGATATGTGACATATATAATGGAAAGCAGTAGGAAAACGAAAATTGTGGTCTAGGGGGGAAAACGTAGGCCTCTGGACCCAAGCGTACTGGGTCCAATCCCAGATTTCCCCTCTCCTCCCTTTTTAAGTACATAAGTAACATCAACAGAAGGTTGTGCCATTCTGATTGACCAAGGTAATCTGCACGTTCCGTCCTTCCCAGGGGGCGTAAAGCCGTTGGTTCCGTGCCCAACATCGCATGGGATAACCGAGAAAATGGCTCCAAATGGGATTCCCTTTGAAATTTCTTCATTCACTTCTCACACTCATTTAAGGTCGGCAACTAAAATTAAAACAAACAGTCCCGAACGCAAGCCCATTTTGAGCCATCTCGGTTATGTTTATCATCGATGGTTGTCAGTGGAAATTGCTTCATTACCATGAAACATTTCTACTTTAAAAAAATATACTGGATACCGTTTGTTATTACCATATACAGTTGTAATTATAATCAACAATTCGCAACGGAAATTGCTTCATTTCCTTTTCACATTCATTTAAGGTAGGAAACTAAAATATGAACAAACACTTCGAAGGGAAGCCCATTTTGAGCCATTTTCTCGGTTATGTTTATCATCGACAGTTGTCAGTGGAAATTGCTTCATGACCATGAAACATTGCGACTTCTTAAAATAATATATTGGATACCGTCTGCTGTTAGCATATACAGTTGTATTTATCATGGGCAATTCGCAGCGGAAATTGCTTCATTCACTTTTCATACTAATTTAAGGTTGGAAACTAAAATATAAACAAACACTTCGGAGGGAAACCCATTTAGTGCCATTTCCTCGGTTATGTTTATCATCGGCAGTTGTCAGTAGAAATTGCTTCATTGCCATGAAACATTTCGACTTTAAAAAAATTTACTGGATACTGTTTGCTATTAGCATATACAGTTGCATTTATCATCGGCAATTCGCAACAGAAATTGCTTCATTCACTTTTCACACTAATTTAAGGTTGGAAACTAAAATAAAAACAAACACTTCGAAGGGAAGCCCATTTGGAGCCATTTTCTCTGTTATGTTTATCATCGACAGTTGTCAGTAAAAATTGCTTCATTACCATGAAACATTTCGGCTAAAAAAAAATTACTGGATACAGTTTGCTATTAGCATATACAGTTGCTTCATTGACTTTACTAAAGTGATTCATTCAGCTCGCCGTCTGGGAAATTTGGGTCTTTAATGTGCCCAACATCGCATGGGCACGGGACCGACGGCTTTACGCCCCCTGGGAAGAGCGGAACGTGCAGATTACCCTGCTGAATCAGAATGGCACAACTTTCTGTTGATCTTACTTATGTACATAAAAAGGGAGGAGAGGGGAAATCTGGGATTGAACCCAGTACCCTTGAGTCCAGAGGCCCACGTTTTTTCCCCTGGACCACCATGGCTGAAAATTAACTTTACATTTCCGTTTTCCTACTGCTTTCCGCTATATATGTCAAATATCGATTTATATAGATGACGCCATTAACATTTATTTACATTATAAAAACATTTGTTCACCCCTTGATTTCCTTCTATATTTAAAATGACCCTTGGTAATACTCATCTGGCAACAGTGCACGTCGTCCGGCGTTCACTCTGCGCTCCGATTCCACCTGAATTGTTTGTTTACTAGAGAGGTGTCTTCAAGACAGGATTACAAATTTATTGTAAAAGGTAGTTATAAAAATTATATAACACAGTGTGTCACACCATTGAAATCTTAATTTTTTTGATGGAAAAAATTATGTCTATATTTCTTCACCTAGGCTCTTTAAAAAAGCCAAGTTTGCTGTAATGCTGTTTAATTTTCATCATCTTGCGTATTCAAACGTTTGGTAGTTTATATATAATACATATGCCTATGTTTTTTTTCCCTTGCTCCATCTAGTTCAAGCAAAATTAGCTAATCAGAATATGGAAAGGTAGCACATAAATTTGCTTTAAATATCATCAGTATACAGTTTTTGATTTGGTAGAATGAGGGGAAAGTAATTAAGGCTCACTTATCTTTTCACTTCAGACATTCCCACTTGAAATTTAAAATCAGTTATCTATTACCAAAAAAAAAATCCACATAGTAAATTGTTGCAATAAGAGCCTAATGTCTCAATATTTTTTGTTATCGTTTTTTGTCAGATTGTAACAAAAACACATTTGTTCTTTTTTTTTTCTTTTTTTTTCCTAATTTATGATTTTTGTGTCTATTTACTTGGCTGTAAAATAATTTCATCATAATTGGCACAAAAAAAAAACAACTAGGTAGTGCGATTTCAATGCCTACTGTTTTGTTTTGTGGCAAATTATTTGATGTAAACATCTGTGAAAGGGCTAGACGAGAGCCTTCCGATGTATAATGGCTTCAATATGCTAAAGTCCAAATAAAAAATCAAGAGGTTTACATAGATGAAAAGTATGTAGTAAATAACTTTAAATGTACATTTCTTCACCTTTTCCTCTTTTTCCATTCACAAAATGAACACCCGACTGTATTTTAATGCTCTCTGTTGTTTTATCATTTTGCTTTAATGCACTTTTTTATTTTAATTTTAAAAGAGAGCTTTACTTAATGAGTTACATAATGCGATACCAGTAAAGGCTGTCAATTGGAAACATTGGAGAGATAAAAATTCTTATGAATGTTTTTTTTTTCCTTTATGGAAACTAAACTATTCTCTAAAAATTTATGGCGAAGCAAATACAGATATGGTAATAGTAGCGGGCTGCATTGCATTGAGAGGGGGACCCTTATTTTAAGAACATCCCTTATAATGTTCTATGGGATTTAGATCAGGACTGTCAGAGGGCCAGACAATGAACGGAATATCAAAATTTAATCACGTGGGGGAGAGCATTATCCTGCTTGAATAAAAAAATTAGGCCTATAATGTTCTATGGGATTTAGATCAAGACTGTAAGCAGGCCATACAATGAACGGAATATCAACATTTTAAGGCTAAGTTACCTGGGAGTGCATTATCTTGCCTGAATAAGAAAATTAAGCCCCACGCAAAAGCAAATGACATTACATTTTCAACTACGATATTTACCAAATAATAATCGGAATCCATAGACCTGACAGGTACAGGAACCAACCCTGTGTGACTAGTGAAGTATATTGCTCCCTAAAACATTGTGGAGTCCATGGGACCCTTGGAGAGAAATTACAACTTGCGCGCGCACATACACATACACACGGGGGCGGGTCAATAAGTCCATGACTTTTTGAATCAAACGGTTTTTTTGAAAAAAATAATTTTTCCTTTGAGCTCTATACACCTCGTTCAACGTTTCTTCAATTTTTTTATCCCTTCCAAAAAATAAGATTTGTCGAGCTCCTTAAAATAGGTATTTGTTTGTGAGATGATTTCATCATTGGAGTGAAATCTCTTTTCGCCGAGCCATTTCTTTAAGTTTGGAAACAAGAAATAGTCACTCGGGGCTAAATCCGGAGAATAGGGCGGATGAGGGAGCAATTCGTAGCCCAATTTATGCTATTTCGCCATGGATACTACACATGTGTGCACCCCTGCATTATTTTTTCTTGGCCAAATGTGGTCGTTTTTTCTTCAAATCATCATTGAGTCAGTCCAATAAGTTGGTATAATATTCTCCATTGATTGTTCTTCCCTTTTGAATGTAATCATTGTGGATTATACAGCGTGCATCCCAAAAACCGGTGGCCATGACTTTATTGGGCGACAAACCGCACGGAGAAACCCACTGTTTTGACTGCTGCTTGGTCTCTGGTGAATCCGTTTCGTCCTCGGTTACGGAACAGCGCAAAAACTCGCCCCTATTGCGGTTGCACAACGCCAAATACTCCTTCGAAGTTGTCGCACAATAGCGTTTGTGGTCGATTGTGAGCAAACGTGGCACCCATCTTGCAGATAGCCTTCTCATACCCAAGTGATCATGCAAAATCGAAACCACTGAGCCACGTGATATGCCTATGGCTTCCACAATCTCCCGCACTTTCAATCTCAGATCGGTCAACACCACATCGTTTCGGGTGTAGCGATCTCAACTGGGCGTCCAGAACGTTTGACGTCATTTGTGCTTGTACGGCCGCAACAAAATTCAACAAACCACTTTTTTACCATGGGAATTGATGGTGCAGAGTCTCCATAGTATTTATCAAGCTTAGCCCTAGTTTGAGTGATTGTTTTTATTCGCAAAAAATAATGTTTGATGAGCACAGAAATTCAGTTTTCTCCAATTTCGTTATAACTCAAGAAGTTGTCTGCTTTCAATGGCTATTTAACACAAACTAAATGTCACAGCTTGTTCAAAATTTGACAGGAGTCAACTGGCAGATGCTTGTTGACAGGAGCCGTGTTGCCCTTCCTGTGAAGGGGCGGGAAATCCAAAAAGGCACGGACTTATTGACCTGCCCTCGTGTGTATATATATATCGATCAGTGGTTTCCCAAGGTGCTACATTCCTCCCTCGTATATATATCACTCCATTGCTTCACCACATACGTTCAAGTCCATCAGAGGATTGGAGGGTGTTATCAGAGAACAGAACACACTTTCAATCAACAGTGTAATGTTGATTGTTTCGTCTTTGAACTTTATGCTCTCTATGAGTAACAGTTTCTTTACGTGCCTAATACAGTTTCATTGAAACGTCTTTTGATCATTCGGGACGATACTTTTATCTTGTGGACAATCGCAAGCTCATTTTTTGAGCACAATACTAGTGACTTCTGTGTTTAAGAACGGTTTGCCTAAGCAAATTCTTCTTTGGATTGGTAGATTCTTTTCGTCCTTGAAAAGTACGATCCTGTCTTGTTATATTATTTAACCATGTGACATATTGAAATTTCTTATCGCTATTTCATTAGGAACATGCCGTATCGAATACTCCCCATCATGTAGAGTTGATTTTCTTCTTTCTTCACCAATAAATTCAGCGGATTAATCATTTTCCAAATTTAGCTCACATATAACTGACTGATTGATTGATAGCAAGAAATCCATAGCAATAAAAGCTAATCTGTCGTGAAAAGCTGTTTTTGAAAAAAAAATTGACAAGCTTATTAAAACAATAAATTCCTTGACAGTGCTGAAAATGTCCACAGCCCTAGCTGTTAGACAAGTTAGCATTGAATAAATACAATTAAGTTTTTTGAAGAAGAAAATATAATGGAGGCTTAATTTTGTCCCGGAGTTTATACAGCCTGCATGAGAACGTGCTTAGGTTTTTTAATGGGGGCTCTCTTCATTGTCCTGACAGCTTTTGCTCGGTATGAACATCGGCACAGTATAATAATTATACTGTGTTATCAGTGTAACATTATACTGTGGTTTCCAGGTCGCGAAGTCGATCGCACTCAGACAGACGTTACAAGTCCTCGAGATATTCGCGGAGCCGCTCGCGCAGTGCCGGCTACCGCGGCCATTCACACTCTCACAGTCCTATGTCTAGTCGCAGACGTCACCTTGGCACGAGGGAAAACCCGAAGCCGTCTAGGTGTCTGGGCATATTCGGCCTGAGCGTCTACACCACCGAGGAAGAAATCTACCACATCTTCTCCAAGTACGGGCCAGTCGAGAGAGTCCAGGTCGTCATTGATGCCAAGGTAAGCATCAGTTTTTTTCTTTGTCACGATATTAGTGTAAACATTGTAGCTGCTGGTTTACTCTTTTTGTCCTTAACAAGTTTAATTTTACTGATCTTGTAAATTTTTTTGCAGACTGGTCGTTCCAGAGGCTTCTCGTTTGTTTATTTTGAAAATACAGATGATGCTAAAGCAGCTAAAGAGGAGTGTACTGGAATGAAAATCAACAATAAAAGTATAAGAGTTGATTATTCAATAACTGAAAGAGCGCATACCCCAACACCAGGAATTTATATGGGCAAGCCTACATAGTAAGTATTTAAATTGTTCTGTTTCTCCAATGTTGGGTTTGATAACTAATTAGTCTTCACAATTTTGTTTTTTAATGAGCCACGTTAGTAGTAATAATTATTTTTGGCACAAAAGACCATGTACAGTATACACAAGATTAAAACATATAAAAAATACTTACAGTAAGTCCTCGCATAACGTCTTCTCATTTAAAGTTGTTTCATTATAGCGTCTCAGTTTATTGTAGGCAAATGTATCTTTTAACGTTGTCAAGGTCCACCTAGAGTCTTGAACAGTCACCAATATCGTGAACACTGCAGTATAATTTGAGATCATCAGCAAATAATAGATTATTACCAGAAATTACAAAGCTTATGTCGTTGATAAATAACAAAAAGAGGAGTGGGCCAAGATTGGAACCCTGTGGAACTCCGGAACTAGCAGTGAATGGTACAGACTTAAATCCATTATAAAAAACATATTGCACACGGTTCGTTAAGTAGGATCCAGAGAATGCTATCAGCCATCCATTAAGGCCCGCCAAATGCAGCTTGTACAGAAGTGTTGAGTGATCAAAACGATCGAACGCTTTGGAGAAGTCTGTATAAATGACATCCACCTGACCCAGTCCATCCAAAGCTTCACTCACATACTGTGTGAACAGGGATAAATTCGTCAGTGTTGAGCGCCCCTCCATAAACCAATGCTGGTATTGTGACAAGCGATACTTCACGGCAGGATAAATCCGACCATACACAACTGCCTCCAAAATCTTAGTAAAATTACATAGGATAGCTATAGGACTGTAGTTGCTGACTTTAGAACAGCCCCAGACTTGAAAACAGGACAAATCCGAGCAACCTTCCAAACCCCAGGGAAGCACTGTGTGCACAGCGACAAGTTAAATAGGGTTCTAAGGGGTTTGAGAAGATCATGCGCACCGTCCTTAATCAAAAAGGATGGCACCAAATCTGGTCCAGCAGTAAACTTGTTCTTGAGCTTCTGGATGGCTTTTAAGAATTTCTTTATCACCAGTCACTGCCACACTGACTGCCATATGCGATGGTCCGTAGATATCCACTGGTTCAGTGATATATTGAGGACAGTACACACTATTAAAATAGTTTCCACATATGAATTAAAAAAAAATTGAAAAATGTCCACTACATAACAAATTAAAATACACATAGTATAAATAAAATGCATTCAAAACAAAACATACATAACATAGGTAGAACAAAACATAAAATTCAGACACAATATAACAATTTAAAACTTTTCAAAATATTCTGACAATAAAATACATGTTCGCTGAAAATCATCCCCACTTCTTTCTTGAAGGACTCCATTGGCATGCTCTTCTAACACCTCTGGAAGTTTGTTACACAATTCTGCACAGTCATAATTTCTGGCTTGTGCCCTTCCCACACAGTGATACGAAACTGCCAGATGTTTGGCCCTTCTCGTATCATATGTGTGAAAATCGGCATGCCTCATGAACTGAACCCTACCACTGTGTACATAAAGCAGGCAAGATTTTTGTCTTCTCAAACTGGTCTGCCACTGTTACGAAACCCAGAAGTGAGTACCCTCAATGCTTTTTTCTGCATGATAAAAACATCATCCATCTCAGAATGTCCTCCCCTTATCAAAAGACCATAGGTAGCTATACTGTGGAAATTCGAATAATATACTGTTTTTGTAGTCTCAAACTCTGCTATCTGAACAATCCTTAACAAAAATATTGCTCTTGAAAGCCACACATTTAATGCCTCGACATAATCCCTCCAATTTAGGCATTCATTGAATATTATTCCCAACAGCCGTGCTCCTTGAGAATTCAGATTATAAATCGTAGATATGGTGAGTATTGATGTTTTTCCCCTCATTTAATTCTAATTCATTCAATTCGAACCATGACCTCGCTTCATCTACTAGAGTGGAGTTTGTTTTTTCTTCAAGCACTTTATGGTCTCTATGCATGTTTAGGAAAGTCATATCATCGGCAAAGAGGCAAACATCATCTGCTCTTATAGAAGCAGGTAAATCTATACATACATACATACATAAGAAAGAAATAATAATGGTCCCAAAATATAACCCTGTGGAATGCCACTTTTGATTTATCTCCAGTTTGAAGCTTTACCATCACACCTAATTCTCCGTTTCCTGTTGTGAATGTGTGATTTCAGCAGATAGTGAACAACACCACGAAACCATAACAATATAGTAAGCCAGAGAAGTGGTCTTCCAAGTCTGTATGTAATAGAGTAAAATTTTATTAGTGTAAGGAGTTAAATACATTAATGAAACGTTACGAACATTACAAACTTTCTATAAAAACATTTGGATGTTGCAACTGTCACAGTGGGATGAATGTAGCAGTAAAGTTTTCACGTTCCATGATGTCATTTTTTAATCTGAACATTAACAACGTTTCGGGATTTTTTTATGAATCTGCACAATAATTGACATACTGGATTTATTTAATTTAGATATTCCACACTGTTTAACTCCAAAATTTGGTTAAACTTGAAATTGTTTGCTGCAGTCAAATGTCAATTTTTATTTTAAATAAAAATCATAGGACGTTACATCACTCAATTTTCTCTTCAGTTTTGACAGAGTTGACTAAAATATGGACATACAGATTGTGAGCATTACAAATGGGGTTCTGAAGTGATCCCTTAAAGATTTTTGTACTACTACTGTTATTAATATTTAGGAAAGTATATTTTTGTTTCATGGTATTATTTTGTTCGTAGTTATAGGCATAATATGTTTATTTTCAATGAAATACCACTGTACACTATCCTGTTCTGATATTGTACTTGTTATTTTGTTGAAAGATCATTACATCATATAGGAATCTGTATTTCTATACAGACTTTGTTTGTTGATGGAAAACGGGTGTTTGTTTTTAAGTTTTTGAACAGACACTAAAGGCACCATCGGACAGTTCACAAATTTGTAATACAAATACTGAGAGAACTGAAATTCAAGCTTAAACAAATCTGTGACTAAATCTAACAGTCTTAAAACTACAGCCATGTTAAGACAGAAAAAATATTTATGCAATTTTTTAAGACCCTTCAAATTATTGAAAGCTGCATAATGACCAGAATTAGTATGCAACTTGTTTATTCAACAAAGCCTGTTGAAAAAAAAGGCCTTGACGCACCAAGTGTGATATTATATCACTGGAAAAGTAATCAGTAATAAAACGAATCCTGGCAGAATTCATGAAAATTGCATGGAGAAATCTATGTAATGGTGAATATTTCACAGAATGTTGACGAAAACATTGTTTGAAGTTTTGTTGTGAGTTTTTGAGCTAAGAATCCTTTATCAGTGCTCCATGTTTAGATCAGTTCATTTGAGTGATTACCTGCTCGAAATAGAAAACTTTATCAATTATATGAATTATAAAGAAGTTATTGCACATTTGTGTCTGAATAATTATATCACTGCTCATTACAAGCGTGAGACATACAGGGGCTTTCTGAGCTATGAATTTTAAATTATTCACTACTGAATGCTGCTTTCATCCATCACACAGTGAGGAGAAGAGCAACAAAAATTGTTTGCAATTTTTTTTTTTTTGGGAGCGACCGGAAAGCTTTTTGTAAATAATTATATCTTGCTAGGTGGGTAAATAGCTTGAACAGGTTCGTTCCAGAAAAATCGGATCAGTTTTTTGGTGAACATCTTTTTTGGGAAATTTTTGTTCTTTTTCAAACATTAAAATTACTTTGATGAAATATGGTACATTGTTTTTACTATATAGGTTATACCGGTATCCAAATTTGATGTCTGTCTTCATAAAAAAAAGACATATTTGCTATTAAAAATATTTAAATGAAAATTCACTACTATAACGCAGTTGCTACGTCCAGACCTTTGACTTATCGTATACTATGGTATATATGCATGCACATAGAACAAAAATCGGCATACATATGCTCGTATTTAATTATGTCTTCGTCTACAAATCACAAAAATATGCTGCATAATGTACATACCTACTAAACTATGTCACCGCTGTCTGCGGAAAAAACATCAATCGTTCTTTTTTTCCTGCGATCGTCATTGTTTTTTGCCGCTATATCTCCCCAGCGCTTGAGCAGGACATCAGTAGGCGTAACTTCCTCTTGCTGCTCAACGTATCGCAAAGCAGCTGCTAATGCAGTCAGGTCCTCACTATGACCAATTTTCCCGTTATCTTGTGATGAAGTTTCTTCTTTGTCATCTTTGTGAGATGTTTTTTCTTCGTTCACTATTTTAACGATGTTTTCGTCGGTAACCTTGAATTGTTCGTCTGAAGCGAACTATTCATTAATCTGTGTATTAGCATTTTCACACCCAGGAAATTTTATAATCAGCCGCACAAGGGATATGTTACCTTTTTCTTCGTCTTCACTTGTATTGGTGCACTCCTGGAAATTTTGCAAAAGTACGTGCCAGCATTTAGCAACCGTTTCTGGCTTGACGTCGTTACATGATTCAGCAATTCGGTATATGACGTCCTTGACGGTAACTGTTTTTAAAAATCATATCACTTTTTCCCCCTTCAGTTGCCAGCAGGAGATTCTGGAGTAAAAGCCGGCAATAATTTTTCTTTAAACTTTGAAAGATTCCCTGATCCATGGGTTGCAGAAGACTGGTAACATTAGGCCACAAGAATAAAGCACGAATATCACCAGAATGCCGTTGTTCATTTGGATGAGAAGGAGCGTTATCCAAAAGTAAAATGGCTTTGACTGGCAAACCTTCTTTAGAAATTTTTTCACGTCTGGCACAAAGCTACCAAAAAACCATCTCTTGAAAATTTCTCTATCCATCCATGCCTTCTTTTGGTTTTTGTATGCTACAGGCATAGCTGACCTAGTCACATTTTTAAAGGCCTTGGGTTTTGCTGATTTGCCTGCAACACCAATCTTTAATTTGTGACTTCCATTTGTGTTAGAGCAAGCCAGAATAGTTATCATTTCCTTGCTTTTCTTACGACCAGGTGCAGACTTTTTGCTTTTAGATGCAAGTGGTTTTGCTGGTAACATTTTAAAATTAAGTCTGGTCTCGTCGCAATTGTATATCTGATCTAAAGTAAAGTTTTCCGTTTCCATAAGTTCTTTGACTACTAGATAAAACAGTTCAATGGCTGCAGTGTTTGCAGAAGTTTTCCACCGCATACGCTAGGCTGTCTAACCCCATATCGCTTTTTTCATCTGTCTAACCACCCAGCACTTCCTGTAAAACCTTTGTCCCCATCCATATGTTTCACAATTCTGCAGTACACACAAAAAAAATCAGCTGAACGAGTAAAATGCGACAGACCAACGTGGTTCGGATGGGTGAACTAAATTATACAAACAAGAAAGAATACTTCGTGTGGTAGTTGTAGTCTCATTATTTTTCCATTTTTAAAACTGTTTGGATTGAGCTTGCGAAGTCTAAGAGTGCTGCCTGGGCTACAGATGTTTTCCATGTCTGCATTATCAGAGAAAATAAGTTTACCTAGTCCCGGCGACAGGCCACTCGGTTCGCTGAACTAACCTCGCAGTTTTAATGCAGCGGCATATTTTATTTGCCAAAAAAACCGAAAGCATTCCCACGCTCGGCTTGTACGGAACCTCGAAATATCGAGACTCGACTATATATATATTTTCTTTTTAACATATTAAGTCTGAAACTGACCTCGGATATGGGTTCTAGGGACTCTAGTTTGAAAATTCGAAAGTCTTGAGCAAAATTTTCTTTATGAAAATTCGCTGATAAAAGTTCAGGCTATTTTAAAATTTACTCAGCTTCTCTCAGTATAACCTTTGTCACTTGTGATATAGGCATATAATTTTTCTTAGATCGATTCTATTTTTTTCTCTTTCTATTTTTCAGCAAGTACAGTGACCGCTATGATCGACGACGGGACCGAGGGGATCGTGGAGATCGTGATAGAGAGTGAGTATATTTAAACCAAGCCTTTTTGTAGTGTTGACTAATTTGTGTTTTTCTGAAGGTTATATTTACCTGTAGCTTAATTACTTCCACATCGTCAAAACATGTGGATGTACAGTATCGGTTACAGATACTTTAAAAAAAATCCATTAAACATGGTAAAAAGTGTTAAAACATGTAGAAAACATGATTTACGAACGAATATTTTTTTGTTTATATGTCTGTTAGTAATCACGATAACTTTAGAATGAATGTGGCCTTCAAATTTGGTATACAGTTAGCACCCGACAAACAAACGGTTCAGATTGTTTTTTGGTAAAATCACTCCAGCGGGTGGTGCTGTTAATTAAATTACGGGTAGAATGTGTTTGGTGGAATATCGGTGATAGAAATTTTGAATACTTTTTTTTCCTAAAACTGAATAAAAAGCCTCAAAACATTACAAATTTAGTAATATATCGTTTCAGAACAGGAATACGAATATTTTCTTTGTGGTTAAGTCATGGACGCTAAATTCCAGGCTTGGCAAGTTTAAAAGAAGACAACATAAGGGTTGTGTTCTTGAGTTTTGTTTTAAACAGAGTTTTAAACATGTTGTGAACTTTAAAAACAGTTAAGAAACACATGTAATAAATTATTTATTACAAGCCAAGATAGTCAAAAATCATAAACTTCGCATGGTCGGCATGCAGAAATGGGGTATTTGTTAAGAAAAAGTATTTAGCAATGTGAATATCTAGCTTAGATTTATCTTCAGCAGTGGTTCACACTAAGAAATTTTCCACGCAGCTACTGCTGTTAGAGAACGGTTTTGCTCTCCTTTTTCAATTGGATTTTCAGATTCTGTAACCAGTAGCATTTCTGCTGCCACTACTTCCTCCTTGACCTTCGGAATTAAAATCTACTTCTGACATAATTTCACCTCGATCTAGAAAGAAAATCTTATGAATTGAATATCACATTTTTGTGGTTGATTTCAGTTAGAATATGTGCATTTCATGTCAATAAACTATCAAAAAATAATTACAGAAATGTTTGCCAGGTTGTTCAAAAAACAAATTACTTTATAGATGTGCTAATAGAGGGCTTTCATTAATTCCCGAACCCCATGTGACCGGAATATGATTTTATGAGTTGGCAGTCAAAAAGTAACCAAAAAATCCACTAGACTAGGGACCCTAAAGTTACTAAATCAATTGACAGTTCAGTCCATTGGCGCTCAATTCCCTTTTGACCGGTTAATTTGTATGTATATTGTGCATTTTCCAAGTTCGACCAGTGTTTACCTTCTTCAAATAATTTTCTATCTGTTGGACAATAAAAATAAACAGTTTTTATCAAAACTTAGCATTTTCATTGTGTTTTTACGTAAGTTAAAAGTGTAGGTTATGTTGTTGACGATAATCGACACCGCATGGAACGAAGCCCTACCAAATCTGTTCGTCGGTAATCTGCCCAAACAGGTACATATTTGTTACATGTTACACAATACACATTCCTAAAACCGTAAATTAGAAGTTGAAATAATCGGACCTCAATTTGTTTATGTACATAACAAAATTTTGATATCTATACAAAATAAAAGTAATAGTTTATTATGTTTTTAATTTATTTAAAAAAAATCAATAACAGTAAACTATACATGAACAGACTTGCTGTTAAAAATACTAAATAATAAATACATTTAAGACATTTACTGTTTCAACTTATTGTAATTTTTATATTTTTATAAAACCCCAAAGGAAATATGAGACAACACTGGCATCTTAGGGATTTCATTAATTCCGGTTGTACAACCGTGTATGCCGGGTTACCTAACTTAAGCGGTCACGTGGGGTTTGGGAATTAATGAGAGCCATGTATAAATGAAACTGATATTTAATGTGCTTAGCATTTTTATTGCTATTTATGAGCAAAATGTACCGTCAACGTGATAAACAAACTTATGGTAACCTACCACTTATGGCTGATTTTGAGTAGGTGTTTCTTGAGGTCTAATTGCAAAGAATACATAATGCTTTTTCAGTCAAGATACAAAGCCGACTACTTCAGTTTACCATTTCTTACAATTAGCTCTGATATACTTCTTTCCAGAGGTTCCACTAACAGAAAAATAATTTTTGACCAAATGTTATCTTTGTTTCTTCCTTTTAGTGAATTTTCGTAGAAAAAATTCACTAATGGGGAGATCCCGACTTTTGAATTTTGAAAAAATTTTTGCAAATGAGCGCGAACTAGGACCCCTAGAACCCATATCCGGGGTTAGTTTCAATTTTTATATGTTTATATATATATATATATATATATATATTTATATATATATGTATATATATATATATATATATATATATATATATATATATATATATATATATATATATATATATATATATATATATATATATATATATATATATATATATATATATATATATATATATATATATATTATTTATATATTTATATATATTTATATATATATATTTATATATATATATTTATATATATATATATATATATATATATATATATATGTATCACACCGATAACTCAAAAAATAATGGGCCGATTTTGATAAAATTTGGCATGCACGTTTCTTTTGTTAATAGCTTGGATAAGTTCGTTAGTCAGGAAAATCGGACGAGGTTTTCCGGGAAAATTTTGAGTTTTCATTCGAAAAAAATTCTTATCTCAAAAAGTAATAAGCCGATTTTAATAAAATTTGGCATGTACCTTCCTTTTGTAAATGGCCTTGACAAGTTTGTTAGCCAGGAAAATCGGACGAGGTTTTCCAAGAAAATTTTGATTTTCATTCAAAAAAAATTTTTTTCTCAAAGAATAATGAGCCTATTTTGATAAAATTTGGCATGTACCTTCCTTTTGTAAATATCTTTGATAAGTTTGTTAATCAGAAAAATCGGACGAGGTTTTCCGGAAAAATTTTGAGTTTTCATTTGAAAAAATTTTTTATCTTAAAAAATAAAAACTCTATGATAACCAAATTTGGTAGGTAGGTTTACGATATAAAAAGTAAACTATACACCAAAATTTAGATTTCTATGTTACAAGAAAAAAAAGTTATAATAAAATATTTTGTGCCAGATCATTTTTATGAAAATTCACTACCATAACGCACTTGCTGCGTCTTCGACTTTTTATTAAAGTTTAATAAATTCCACTTATGAATTGAGCATACAAAATTACACTGTTCTGCAGTCTGCACTGAATGAATTATACTGAAGGTTAAAGCAGTAGAGGTTATAATGGCTTATTGCATTGAATTATACAGGGTGAATCCCCCAACTTTATGACTTGCATGTGTTTTAAACTATGATTAAAACAAGTTTTTTCAGGTTAAAACTGTTTCATTGTCTGTAACGCTCCTAAGAGAATTTGTGAATGCATAACGGTACAAAAAACTTTTTTTTTAACGGTAATTGTAAGAGAATGATTAGGTAATTAATCGAGATTTTTAAGGTATATTTGGACCTATGTTGCTCTGCCTGGAGTTGTAGATTTATGAGATCTCCAAGTCAGAGCAGGGTTACGAATATTAAAAGGAATCTAGATATTAGATACAAAGAATTCTAATCTGCGCTGCCAAAAAGACTTATGAAGTTTCATGGAGGGATTATTATTCAATGAAACAGTTTTTTAAAAAAATATATAAACTTAAATTTATTGATAAAGGTTATTAATCAAATAAATACTTCTGGTGATTTAAAATAAATATACACGTCATAAAATAAGAGAACAAGACATTCAGTATCACCAGAAGGAAATTAAATATTACACATGACAAGAATAATCGATATTGTAACAAGAGATGATGAAAATTTTGTTTGTTTACATGAAAGAAATTAAATCTTATTTGCTATGTATATGAAAACAAAGTTTACTTATTAAATATGCAAGAAATAAATATTATATATTGATATTATTGTTTTTCTGTCAAAAACCTAGATGTCAAAATTTGAACAAGCTTTAAGTGATTTATAGACATCTGCCTGATCAGGTTAGTTTTTACTGTCCACATAAAATTGCTTAAGAGACGGTCGACCAATATTTGTAATTAAATGCAGTTTACTGTTTATACATTAATAAAATTTGAAATATTTTAACCTAAAATAACTTATTGACAAAAATTGGTGTTAAATAACACAGCGAAAGTTTCTTATCTGCTTTACCAGTAAGAAGTCAAGAGAAAAGACACAGGGTGTAATTATCTAAAAAGAGCTAGCAGTCTCACTGATAGTAAAAAGTCGAAGTTGATTATGCTGAATTGAACTTTGAAATGTAAATTAATTAAAAGATTCTGATTGTCACATGAAAGTGTGAAAGGTCACGCACAAATTAAATTTTTAAAATGACTCACCAGGGCGGCTTCTGTCTGAGGGTTGGGAATCCTAAACACCTGTTCGTTCTTTACAGATGTCAGACAGGTAGATGTTTGAGCATGAGAGCCCAACACAGACTCTTACCTTCTTTTCCGAGAGATATGAGGTGATGGAAACATTTCAGTGGATGGAGAGCAGATAAAGTTACTGCATACCATTGTAATGTGGACGAAGTATGGCTAGCTCCTGCTTTAAAGCGACAGCACCTGTTATGACATCATCGGTAGGATGATTTCAAATTATGACTTTCACTGTTAATCTGTATTGGAAACTATCAAAATTTGCCAGCATTGAAGTTCAATTCATTAATGAGACAGAAAACTTTAAGGTGTACTTGAAATCGCGTGATAAATTTCACCGTGTCAAGAATGAGGAAAAACGTCACTGTTTATGTTGTATTTTCTCGAAAACCAAACATTAGATTCGGCTGAAAATTAGATCAAACACTTGTTTACACCCATGACAACTATATACAAGGTGGGGCATAATGGAGGGGCGTTTTTAGAGCGGTTAGTACACGCGAACGGGTGGGGGTAGAGGGCCGCGGTTGACATCGTTCGATTCAGGCAAGCTTACCGTTTGTTGGTCACAATGGTTATCTGGACAAGAAAACATCGCGCGTTCGCAGTTGAGGAGTATTTAAAATCCGGCGAGTCCGTTATTGTTGTGCAGAGGCGCTTTCGTCGACGCTTCAATATCGGTCGTAACGGTTCAGTTCCTAAACATGACTCAATCAACAGGTGGGTACAGAATTTTAGAACGACGGCATCAGCAATTAATCCAAAACCTAAAGGCCATACCCGAAGAGTAAGGACACCAGCTGCCGTAGAAAGGGTGAGACAAGCAGTCCACACAAGTCCACAGCGTTCTGTCCGAAAACGGGCTGCAGCAGTTCGAATGAGTAGTCGAACACTTCACAGGATTTTACACAAAGACCTTAACTTTCACCCCTATAAGCTAATGGTTGTCCAACAACTGAATGAAGGAGATTTTGCTCAATGCCAGCTGTTCGCTTAAAGAATGCAAATGATTTTTGCGGATGAAAATGAACCTGTAATAATGACGAGCGATGAGGCTCATTTTTATTTGTGCGGTTCTGTTAACAAGCAGAACTGCCGATATTGGGCAGCAGAAAACCCTGTGAACTGCATCAACGCCCACTTCACAATGAAAAAGTCACCGTTTGGTGTGCCGTGAGCCGTCTTGGAGTAATCGGCCCTTATTTCTTCGAGGATGCACAAGGAGCAACCGCAACTGTAAACTCCGTGCGGTACATTGCTATGTTAGAAAACTTTTTCATCCCAGAATTGCGACGACGAGGAATCGATACAAGAAATGTTGGTTCCAACAAGACGGTGCCACGGCACATACAGCCAGAGCCTCCATGGAAGTTGTGCATCGCATTTTCCTTGGACACGTAATCTCCCGCTTCGGTGATGTGCCATGGCCCCCTCGTTCCCCTGATCTCTCAGCTGCTGATTATTTTTTATGGGGATACCTAAAAGCCAAAGTTTATGCCGATAAGCCTCGAAATCTGCAAGAGTTGAAAGAAGCAATCACAGCACAAATTAGGGCAATTGACATCGACTTGTGTGCGAGAGTGATGCAGAACTTTGAGGAACGACTACAGCAGTGCATTGCTGAAAACGGTCGTCATCTGCCTGACATTATTTTCAAAACATAATTTCACATTTTAGTTGTTAAATGGTAATATGTATACTTCAATTTTTTTTTAAATACTTTTTTTTTAAATTCAAAACAGCGGAGTTATTGTTATTTTAAAAACCCCCCTCCATTATGCCCCACCCTGTAGAACGATATTTGCTATATTTGCAGTAAAAGATAGATGTTTTCATCCCTTTTGGAGTAAAAAATAACAGCGTGTTGTTTAAGGTGTTTACTCCTTGCTTGCGCGGGACTGACTCTTCGTTCGCGGGTAAAAATCTCCCTTCCTACCGATCTTATTGCGTATTATTTATGTTCTTCCTTGTTGCTCAAAAGGAGACAGATAGAAGAAACCCACCTTAAATCAACAATGGACTATCCCGTCCGTTATTTTATGGTTACTATTGCATGACATCAGCCTCTGTTATTTACCTAGAATTTCAGGACAATAGAGATATTCATTTTCCCCCAACAAAGATGCAACGTCTTTTAATATTCAGATTTTGACACATATTATAGGGAATTCAGTACGGGTGTTACGATATAAAATTTTTTTGAAACAAAACATGAATTGCCTTACAGATATTGGATTGTCGGCTATTAAGTCTCTTGCGGGTTCATTTTGAAAATTTAAAGTGGAAAAGAAACACAATCGTTACATGTCTTTCATTAAAAACAATGATTAAAAAAATAATAAACAGTTTTAAACACTTTATTGTTTTTTTGTTCAAAATTTAAAAAAAAACATGTTTTTGCCAACCCTGTTAAATTCATTCCATGAGAATGTCTTTCTGAGGACAATAAATTATTACAGCTTTATCGAAGTTATATTATATTTGCAGCACTATTTTTTATTCTGTATTTGAACATATTGGAAAGTTTATAAAAACACTGTGTACAATAAATTTATTGTGACATTTTCATGTTAGCAGTGATTACTATGGTGGTGGCGGTGGTGGTGGATACAGAGATAGAGGCTCAAGATACAGGGACAGACGTTCCCCCTCACCTTACTACCGAAGGCGCCGCTATGAAAGATCAAGGTCACGCAGTTACTCACCACGTAAGTCTTCACTATAGTCTTTATCTCAAATTTTTGTGGCAAAACAGGTTTATGTTATCAGAAAAGAAAATCAGACCAGGAAAATTCCCCAAGTAATATTTTGTGGATTTTATTTCCCCTTAACGACGCCCTCGTGGCGCAGGTTGCTAGGTGCCAGCCTGCTAAGCGAGAGGTCCTGGGTTCGATTCCTGGGCGAGCCAAGTTGGTTCTTAGCAGGTTGACCCTTGTGTTGACGGTCTAATAAGCTCGAACACAATGCCCTTACAATAAAAAAAGTCTAGTACTTGCTACTAATTAACTAGATATCATTCAATTTTAAAGTTTAATGCTTTTTATCGTGTTTTTTTTTACTTCTGTTTATTTTTGTGAATATGCCCAATCATCGACGCTAAGGAGCAGTTTCACCTCACTTATCTTTAAAATTGTGTCCCAATTCCTTCTGTAAGGAGCGTATGGATCCTTAACATGCCCAACATCGCATGGTACATTGTACTGCTGGCGTAAGGACGGAATATGCAAGACATTCGATTATGAAAGAAGGGCGGCCATGTTTAAATTAGATATTGCGGCAACGAACTGGTACTTAGCAGGTTGACCCTTGTGTTGACGGTCTACTAAGCTCGAACACAATGCCTCAACCTTGGTTGATGTAATTTACAGTATGTACATAATGCCTAATGGAATAAGTATAATACTTGTGTTGTATCTTGCTACATAATTTAGGCACGGTTATATCCACATAAACTTGACGCTGACGTTTCCAAATTTAATAAACTTAAAATTTTGATAAACCAAACCAAATCTTCATACATCCAGCCCTGGTTATGTTATGGGACTATAAACAGCCAATAGGAATCTGGATATTCTAAGATTTTATTGCCAGATTAAACAATAAATTTGATTCTATAAAATTTACTCACTAATTAGAAATTAATAATAAATTACCCCTTCTAGATGTATTAGTTATCAAGAATAAAGACACTTTTGAATTCGATGTCTATAGAAAGAAAACCACCACTATAAGCTACATCCCGAACGACACATCATATGTACGCACAAAAAATGGCCAGTCTGAATTTTTTAGTAAATCGGTAAATTCATTTTCCTTTCAACAAAAGTAGATATACCAAAAAATTAAATTATATTAAGAACATGGCTGAATATAACGGATACACTGCTTGCCTGGTGGAAAAATTAATCAACAAACGGAAAACAAAGAAAATGTTGACGGAATCAACAACTTTTAAAAGAGAGAAATCCGAAATAAACTTTGTTTGCTTACCATTTGAACCTCGAATTACGATGGGTCTAGATAGCATTTTTAAAAAAGTCAACTTGCAGCTAACATTTTCGACAAAAAATACCTTAAAAAACTTGCTAAGTAACTCAAAAGACAAGGATAGCAAGGACAAAATGTCGGGAATTTATGAAATCAGTTGTAAAGATTGTAATCTTAAGTACGTCAGGCAAACCAAAAGATCGATTGGAGTTAGATTCAAAGAACACTTAGCCCAATTACGTTATGGTACTATAGATAGATCTACTGTCACCCGACATATTTGGGATAATCATCACGTTAATGACGATAATCTGAAATTAATAAAAAATGTTAGACAACCAGGACAGCTAAACGCGTTCGAAAGTATATATATTGCGAAATATAGTTACAACAAAAATTGTATGAACGTGGCACTACCACTGATTACGAGCCACCTGATCGATTGCTTCGCTAAATAAAAATTCCCACGTTTTAACACTTCCTAGAGATAACATAATAATACAGATAGTTCCGACAAAGCAAACTATGTTAATTTAGGTGTCGTTGAACCTTTCCAAACTTACTAAAGATGGACACATTTTAGATAAGTTAATAGGGACAGTGCAGATCTCGTCCCGCGATAAAAATACAATACACTGCAGAATTTGCCTGCGTTTATTTTCCCATCTCAGTTCGGTCCCTTTACCTAAGATCCGGTATATAAGGTGATGTTAGTTTTTAAAATAGTTAGAATTTTTCATCCTCTGATGACGCTAACTTGGTTAAAGAAACGATCGTCGGGTCTTTTTTTAAATGTGTTGTGGTGATTTGGGTTCTCCAAGTGTACTTGTGAGCATAATAGGCATAAAATAACCACTTAAAATTTGAACTGTCTCATGATTGTGAATAATTAACCATTTTCGCTCATTGTGAAATAAAGCATGTTGAAACCAGTGTTTTCCAAAGGCAATCTGCAATTATCCTCATAAATTCTGAAAATTTACGTTGCCGATCGCCTTCAAACACCGCCATCATAATGCTGTTACTTAAAAAGGCATCGGGAAGCTAGGATATATGAAAAAAATAATTTTGTGCTTATCTGGCTCTATCGTGTCTCAATGTGTCCCACCATCTGTCAAAAATATGCATGAGTGAAATCTCCTGAAATTACGTTATAGACTCAATAAGGCCGATAACAAGTTTAAAGTGCCGAGATAGCGGGGCCACAAATTCGCTACCTTTGCCAGCATTCAATGTCTGTAAAGTTAAATTTCAAAGTATTTTTGAGCAACGACGTTCAAACAATGTTGGAGAATTACATATTTCGAACTTCGAACTACTTCAACATCGCTAGTGCGAACATATTTTCGAACCGAAGGTTCGGGTTCGGTTCGAAACTTCGCACACCTCTACTAATAATATAGTGAATCAATAAAAATTTAACGTCCTGTGTGAATATCTATTCTGTTTTGCCACATCATTCACTTACATCTTTTGATTTGTTTCATTAATTTAATTCGTGTTACTTAAATGTTATTTTCAGGCCGTTATTAAAACTGTTTGGGAGTTGGGGTCCCACCTAAGGAGTAAATTCAACTTTATTTTAATTTAAAAAAAGGCATTTGTACTAAATGGGACAATTATGATAAATATTGTACTCATAATATTTTGAATTATTTTTAAGTTTTGACGTTGGTAAAAATGCCTTTTTTTTGTTTATATTTAGGTGTTTTGCAGTATCTTTCACTAAATTGAATAACTGATCTTTTGCATATTACCAAATAAAAAACATTGATTTTGCTGTATGTATTGCACATACGGTCACCATTATTTTTTTGATTACATGTTATTAGTTTTAGATATTACTTAGTTTATATAATTGACTTTTTGTGACAACTTAGATAAGTCTTAATAAATAATTGATGTCAACACTAATATTGTTTTCTTTGTTTGAAAAGGGTAGAGCAAGAGGTTTGGGATGAAATTGAAGTTTATGTAAGAAATTGAATTTTGTCAAGTTACCTAAGTTCTCTTCTATGAAGCTTAATTCGTAAGAAATCTACTATGAATGTAAAGAAAATGCTCTGAAAAATTGAAAAAGCGCTCAAGAGAATTGGAAATTAGTAAGTTGCAACTCTCTTGAAGAACGAATTGTTTGTCTGTCTG
Source organism: Tillus elongatus (assembly GCA_964006375.1). Taxonomy (NCBI): domain Eukaryota; kingdom Metazoa; phylum Arthropoda; class Insecta; order Coleoptera; family Cleridae; genus Tillus; species Tillus elongatus. Next base: position 34,775,409 of record OZ023266.1, on the reverse strand, counting down.
TCGTTTCATTATGAAGACATCTATATCGTTCCGCAGTCGAAAAACTGAATAAACAAGATTTATCAGCACAGTGCGCCCCCCCTCTAAAGAAAATTACCATCCGCTTGGTTGAGTGCAGCCAAATCCAAAAAAATAAATAATAATAACAAAGCTCAAAACAGCAAATACAGCAACAGTAGCCAATCAAAATCTGTGAACAACCTCTAGAAACTTGTTTCAAAGGCACTGATTGGAGCTTTGGTATGTAAAATTAAAACAAAAAAATAATAATAGCTTGATCAGGTGATTTGGTCAGTATTGGTTATTTTGTAAAGTCATTCCTCTAAAAACAATTAAGTTAATTACTTTATATTAATTTTTAATGAATGATTAATCTTGAGGGAAAGTACAGTATTTGGAAATGTTATATTGAAGTTTGCTTGATTTCACAAATTTGTTCTCAAGATTTTCAACTTTAGTTTAATTTTTTTTTTCGCTTTTTTCTCTCGCCTCAGCAATAAAGTTCTCAAGATAATATGGATAACCAGTGGATAAAATATATTATTCGTTAGTATATGTCAGAAGTGGAAATAATAAATGGTGCTAACATTGCAACAAGAAAAGGCTATATCGTGAAATTATAATGCTTGAAAGTTAAAGGCCTAACTTAGAGGACAAATCAGCAAAAGATTTCAGTTAGATTGGTTAGTATTGGAAGGTTACCGTCAGTGACATGAAAGCAATTGATTTTATCAAGTGTTATCCTAAATTGACTGCCGCAAGCACAATTTTTTTTAAATTATAATCTGGACCATCCATTGTCCACAGGAAGTGTTTCTTAGTTATGTTATTACTTAGCATGCATTCCAGGGGTGGTATGTCCTGAACCCGCCACTGCGCATGCGCCTGACGCCATCCAAGTTGTCATCCGCTATCTTGGAGGATGTCATGCGCAATGACCGGCCCAGAATATACCATCTCTACTAACCTACACGTTTTAATTTGAACCTCAAATGTTTGGTAATTAAGATACACACAATACACAAACATTTTTTTAGCGATTTTTCATTAACTTTTTGTTTCTAACATATCTTAAGCCCCTGAGCAGCACTTTTAAATTTAAAAATTGACATCAAATGTCTAGTAATTAAGATTATATCTGATACAGAAACATTTATTACTGATTTTTCATAAACTTTTTAATTAACCTATATTAAGCCTATGTGCAGCACTTTAACCTAATTTAACCCACAAATGTCTAGTAATTGTAACATTACACAAACATTTATCAACAATGTTTCATAAACTTTTTTACTTAACATAAGTTAATGGTTTTTAAAGATTTAATTCGCAAGAATTATTTTCATTCACTTGTTCCACTACTTATTATTACATACAGTGAGGACATAAAGTCCCCCCCTCTAATTTCTGAACCGTCCGGTATATTGTGATGAAATTTGGAACGATAATATAAGAGCAAGGTCTGCATTTTTTGACATATAAATGACAGCTTTAGATGTCAAGGTGACAGCTGCGCGCGCTTTTGGAATATTTTTTTAAATGGAAACGGGGGTCGGGTGATACCTCATTTTGAAGGTCTTTTTATGCTCAGAACATTCTCCAGTTTTGAAAACATTTGGTTCGATATTTTTCAAATAAGAATCAATAATATCGGTTTCTGCGTTATGACTACCCTTGTTTATAACACAATTTTTTTAACTATTAAATGTCATTATTGATTGTTCCTGTTTCACCAGTAAAGTACACATAGATAATTTTTAATTATTTATGTGTCAAAATAAAACACAATTTAACAGCAAACAAATAACAACCAATTAACCCTAACTGGGAAAATTGAAAAAAAATTCAAATAAAATCTAATGGCATAAGCTGTTGATGTGGTTACTTCAACAGATGTTGAAAATACCACCATGGACCTCCTGACAAATAAATATTCTACGGGTAAATTCTTCTCTGACATTGTGAAGCGTCTGTGGCGTTATTCTTGAACAAAATTCGTTGTCTAAGTTCATCTAATCAACCGGGAGTCGATTTATAAACCTCAGATTTAACGTATCCCCAAAGAAAAAATCTAGAGGCGTGAGGTCTGGGGATCTAGCTGGCCATTCCGTAGGACCTCGACGACCAATCCACCTATTTTCATAACTCTCATCCAGGTAATTTCTGATTTGCCTAAAATAGTGAGGTGGGGCTCCGTCTTGTTGAAATATAACCTCTTGAAACTCATGTGGGTTTTGGGCAACAACACCATCAATAAGTGGAGTAATTGTATTTTGCAACATATCCAGATATCTGGGGCCATTAAGATTTTCTTCCTCAAAAGTGGGAAGAAATGAAAAAGTGAAAAAAATGGGTTTATGATGTGATTACCCAAAATGCCCGCCCAAACATTTATTTTCTGGGGGAACTGTGTGTGTCCCTCCCGGAAAACATGGGGGTTTTCGTCACTCCAGTACCTACAGTTTTGAGTCTTAACTTTCCCATGTAAAAAAAGTACTGTCGTCACTGAAACATATATTCCGCAAGTAGTTATGATTCCCTACGATTCTTCCTGACATAATTTTGCAAAATTCGAGTCGTCTTATTAGGATCGTCTTCTGTTATTTCGTGTATAATTTTCATGTTATATGGGTGAAACTTATGGCTTTTCAAAATTCTTTTAACAGAAGTATGCGAAATATTACATGCCTCAGCAACGTGCTTCGTTGGCTGTTGGGGATTCACAATCATTTCAGCTAAGACCTGGACTTTTACATCTTCCACAATTTTAGGCCTCCCAGACCTTGGAGCATCTTTCACCGTACCCATTTCTTGAAATTTTGAAATTAGTTTTCGTAAAAAAATTTCAGCCTATTTGGCGTTCCAGATAGCGTACATTGAACACACGAACAGCATCATAGTAATGTCGCTTAGCTTCGCCAAAAATAATAACCGCTTCAAATTTATCTTGTAAAGAACGAGCCATTTAAAAAAATTTCGAACTAATACTTTCTGTCAACACTAAATCGAGATATTAAAAAACAGTATGACAGGAACAATCAATAATGACATGTAAGAGGTAGAGAAGTGTAGAAAATTGAGAAACCACAGATGAACTAAATAGCCTCTGTGGTTCTCCAAACAACATGCAAATGTGTGCATAATTTGCTACTGATGAATAGAAGTAATCTTTTTTAGAAAAAGTGTTATACACAAGGGTAGTTATAACGCAGAAACCGATATTATTGATTCTTATTTGGAAAATACTGAACCAAATGTTTTCGAAACTGGAGAATGTTCTGAGCATAAAAAGACCTTCAAAATGAGGTATCACTCGACCCCCATTTCCATTTAAAAAAATATTCCAAAAGGGTGCGCAGCTGTCACCTTGACATCTAAAGCTGTCATTTATATGTCAAAAAATGCAGACCTTGCTCATATATTATTCAAAATTTCATCACAATGTACTGGACGGCTCAGAAATTAGAGGGGGCGGGGGGGCTTTGGGTCCTCACTGCATATCAGATATGTGGCTACAACTGTGCTGCGGCTTGATTGAAGGAACTGCCAAGTTTTATATTTACTATGCCAGCGGGGCACATGACAACATTGCACTAAGCCGAAGTATTAGTCTCTCTCTCTCTCTCTCTCTCTCTCTCTCTCCCTCTCTCTCTCTCTCTCTCTATATATATATATATATATATATATATATATATATATATATATATATATATATATATATATATTTATATATATATATATATTTATATATATATATATATATATATATATATATATTATATATATATATATATATATATATATATATATATATATATATATATATATATATATATTTCATGCACAGATTCTTGAAGACTGTTATTATTGTTACATTACTTTTAGGCTAATACCTACCTAATTAATGGAATAATAAATGATAATCTTCATTCATCTTTCAACTTATACAACTTATGACACTAGTCCAATATAAAATACGCATCACAAAAAATACTATTAAAACACACAACACATGATGTGCTGTAAAATTAGTAACAATAAATGTTACTATTACTATACACAGATAATTGGTAAAAAGGCAACAATAATCATATAAATTCTATACAATACAACAATTTATTACATGTTAAAACTTAAAAACTCTGCAACAGGATAAAAAGCATTTTTTTACCAGAGAGTTTTGTAGAGTTGCTCTTAAATTTAACTGTTCAGATATCCGAAAGTTCCAAACATTGTATACATGACTTATCACGAAAGACTAGGCGAGAGCAAGGAAAATTAAGTGATCCTTTGTTCTTGTGTTATATAGACATGGCAGTGTCAACATTTTGTAGATGATAATTGCCCCCTGACAGTGTTCCAACGGTGCTAAGCCAGTCATATATCTAACAATACACTTCTGCGTTATGAAGATGTTTTCAGAATATAAGGAGCCTCCCCAAAATATTAAGCCATAACATATATTTGCTTGTACAGGTCCAAAATATGAAACCTCAGAGTGTGACGACTAACAGGTCAGCAAGTAACCAATCACAAAGCAAAATCTGCTTATTTTGGATGTTACATTATCAGAATGCTTTTTCCATGTCATTTCCTATTAGGCCTAAAAACTTCACATTCTCCACCTGCTTTAATGATCTATGACTGGCTCTAAGATAATGATAATCAGTACTTGCATTTTTTGCGAGAAATGTTATACTTACATTTACTACCAGTCCATTATTGTCGCACATATTGTAAATTTGTCTACAGGCTCTAGTTGTCATCACACTACTCAATAAGTTATTATCCGAGGTCAAAAAGTTAGTATCATCTGCATATATAACTAAAGCATCAGAAGTGGAACATGTTTTGGGGCATATCGTTAACAAAAAATTATAAATAGCAGTGGTCCCAAAATAGACTCTTATGGAATCCCCTGTATTAACTTCTCTATTTTTTTTCCCTTAGGGCTCGTCCGCGTCTTTGCCGCACCGATAGCACCGCAGCCTTTGTCGTATTGTGTATCCCCTCTGTCTTTTCTAGACTGGACTAGCCTGCACAGCAATTGGTAGGGTGAAGTTTTATATCGCTCTGTCTCCGGTCTAGGCTGTCCGTCGATCAGCTGTCTTTTGCGGTCCAGAGCTTACACTCTCACAAGATGTGCTGGGCTGATTCCTCCGCAGAGTCTGCATGCCGGATCCCCCTCGAACCGCCCCATTTTATGCAGGTGTTGCTTGAGGGCCATGTGTCCCGTCAAGAGTCCTGTTATGTTCCTGCTCTGTCCTCTGCTAAGATTTAGCAGCTACACAGCTCTCTTTGAACTGGGTTCCTTAATTACTGACTTCCCATGTCTGAGCCCTGGACAGTTTGCCCTGTACACCTTATGTTCGTTTCTGAACCAGGGCTTAATGGATCCCCTGGCAGTGCTCTACGTCACGTCCAAGGCCGGTTCTGGTCCCATAAATGGTTCTGCTGACCCTCTCTTCGGGAGACTATCAGCTTCTTCATTGCCTTTGACTCCCGAGTGACCCGGCACCCAGATGAGGGTGACCTCATTCTACCCAGCCAGGTCCTTCGTCTGGTCTCAGCATTCACTTACCAGCCTGGAATTTATCCGTGGGCTACTTAGGGCTGTCTGTGGCTATGATGATCCGCTTGTTGCTGTAGCCCCCTCCTCTTGTTCTCTCGCTCACAGTGCAAGATGCCTTACGTACATTTACTACCAGTCCATTATTGTCACACATCCTGAAAATTTGTCTACAGGCTCTGATTGTCATCACACTACTCCATAAGTTATTATCAGAGGTCAAAAAGTTAGTCTCACCTGCATATACAACTAAAGCATCATAAGTGGAACATGTTTTAGGGCATACCGTTAACAAAAATTATAAATGGCAGTGGTCCCAAAATAGTCTCCTGTGGAATCCCTGTATTAACTTCTCTATACTTGTGACACCATTACCAAATACGACCTGTATTCTTTTTGTGAGATAGGATTCCATCCACTCGAGCTATACAAGTACTCCCATTCTATCAAGTTTTTTCAGCAGAAGCTTATCAACAATATTAAAAACCTTACTCAGATCGAAAATTAATGCTATCAGATGTTTTTTTATTTAATGACTCTTAAACAAATGCACAAAACTCTGCTATAGCTGTGATTGCTGATCTGTCTTGTCTATGAAACCATGTTGAAATGACTTAAGAAGTTCAAATTTGTTCAGATATTCAGTTAATCTGACATTAAAGGCATTTTTGAATATTTTTGCAAGCTGATTTTCTAAGCATATTTCACGAAAGTTCTCTGGATCCAGAGATGAGCCTTTATTCTTTAGAAGTGGAATCGATTTAATTACTTTTAGCTTATCTGGAAAGTCAATGGCCCAGCAGGTTCATCGGTGACAGGACACGCTCACTCACCTCTTGCATCCCAGGTACTGGTTTTCGAGTAGTTCTCAGAAGCAACTTCTCAACCTCCTCTCTATCAACTGGATACAACATAAAATTATTTTGGACAGGTGACTGCAGTACAACATCCTGTCTCTTACAACCATCACCCAAGAAAACTGAACTGAAGACATTGCAAATATCCTGAGAATCTGTAACTCTTGCCACATACATATTTTTCTTTATAACCACCTTTGCGGAGGCTGTTTGAAAAGAGTTGTTACTCTCTCGTAGGCATTCTTGTAGTTGTTAAAAATCATCTCTAGATGGAAAAAAATGTGGCTGAAGATAATTCCTCCAAAAAAAGGCAACAAGAAAAGACTATATTCTAGAATTAAAATGCATGAAAGTGAAAGGCCTAATTTAGATGAGAAATCAGCAATAAAAGGTTTTAGTTAGATCCAAAAATAATGGAATTATGAAAACATGTGTGCGCAGAGAGAGAAATTGGAGGGTCCAAATGAAGCCATAGTTATAGAAGATAACTAGAATGCAGAAACTCTCATCTTGGAGAACGCAGATTCGGTTTAAGACATTTCAAAGATTAAGTTATTTGGGAACTTTATTGCGAATATATTAATTTAAAATTTCATATTTGGTTGTGAAAATCTAATATTTTTTAATTATTAACTCATAGTCCAAATGCTGACTGCTTTTATTTGTCATTCTTAAAGTAAATTACAATACATTTTTAAAATAAATTATGTTTTAAATGCGTTTTGATGTCATAGTCTACTCAAAATGTATAAGTAATTTACATGTTACGAATGTACAAATTGCTTTCTCTTTAATTATGTCCATACTAATTCCGTCATACTATCAATATATTATGCCAAGATTACACAGTACATGTCCCACTTTAAGAAAAGTGTACTTAGGGGAATTTTTGTATAACACAAATAATGCATCAGAGTCAAATTTAAATCAGGTGGCGATGTACCTCGGAAAGCTGTCTTATACTGGAACACTATATTGAAAAGGTTGTATCGCAAGAGTGGCCAAACTTCAAAAATATATACATTACTTTTTTTGAATAATGTTAAAATACTGCCTGCGAGGAACAGTATTAGCTTTCATAAATATTTTTCAGGTGGACTCGCGTCTTGTGACAGTGAAATTTCATATGTAATACATAATTGGAAATATATAAGTTTCCCTAATATGCTAGTAGATGGTGCTCCAACCCACTGTACCATTGCAGTGGATCATGAATACGAAATGTTTCAAGATCGCTGGACTATGTCCTTGGGTGTGGCCAGCAAGATCCCCAAATTTAACCCCGCTGGACTTTTATTTGTGGGAAAAAATTTAAGCAGAAGTGTATGAAACTTCTGTCAACACCAGCGAGGCTCGTGTAATATTAGCATTCAATAATTGATTATATATAAAAGTATATTGACGAATATTATTATTTATTTTTTTTTTAATTTTTTTTTTTTTTTTTAGAAAATTATCAAATATATATATATATATATATATATATATATATATATATATATATATATATATATATATATATATATATATATATATATATATATATATATATATATATATATATATATATATATATATATATATATATATATATATATATATATATATATATATATATATATATATATATATATATATAGTGATAATAACCCTGCGAAGAATGGTAGACTGAAGATCAACCCAGGCTTCAGGGGCCACTGCAACATTCAGGAGATCGTGAAGGAGCCCATGCTTGAAATGAGGTCAGACTTCGCGAGCCCGCGAATGTGCAGGGAAAACAACTTTACAGTGGAAATCCCTGATCGCGAGGCACGGCGGGAGGAGACGCCGGGCATGCCACGGGACGCGCTCGTCTGGTTCACGGACGGATCTGTCGGGGAGCGTGGGACGGGGGCAGGTGTTTACTCGGAAGGACCGAGGGTAAGCCATAGTATTTCCCTCGGAGCCCATGCAACGGTGTTTCAGGCCGAGATGTACGCCATCCTGCACTGTGTGCGGGAGAACAAGAGGAGGGGCTACACCAACAAGCGGATCCTCATAGCCACAGACAGCCAGGCAGCCCTTAAGGCACTAAGTAGCCCACGGGTAAATTCCTGGCTGGTGAGTGAGTGCCGAGACGAGACGAGCGACCTGGCTGGGCAGAAGGAGATGACCCTCATCTGGGTGCCGGGTCACTCGGGGGTTAAAGGCAATGAAGAAGCTGACAGTCTCGCGAAGAGAGGGTCAGCAGAACCATTTATGGACCCAGAACCGGCTCTGGGCGTGTCAAAGAGCACTGCCAGGGGAGCCATTAAGTCCTGGGTCAGAAACCAACACAAGGTGTACTGGGCGGACTGTCCAGGGCTCAGACATGGGAAGTCAATAATTGACGGACCCAGTTCAAAGAGAGCTGTGGAGCTGCTAAACCTTAGCAGAGGACAGCTCAGAAACACAACAGGTCTCTTGACGGGACACATGGCCGTCAAGAAACACCTGCATAAAATGGGGGCGGTTCGAAGGGGACCTCGCATGCAGACTCTGCGGCGGGGGGGAGGAATCAGCCCAGCACATCTTGTGTGAGTGTATAGCTCTGGACCGGAAAAGACAACTGATCTACGGTCACTCTAGACCGGAGACAGAGCAATATAAAACTTCACCCTACCAATCGCTGTGCAGACTAGTTCAAGGCACAGTGATCTTGGAATGGGTGGAGTAAGACTAAGGGTATGCACAATCAACCAAGGGTTGCGGTGCCATCGGGGCGGCAAGGCCGCGGACGAGCCCTGAGGGAAAAAAAACCCTGCGAAGTAAGTTCCAAAGCTCTATTTTGCGGTTATGTGAACAAAATTCGAAGGTCGTTAGTTCTTTATAAACCCCATTTTCTTTGTGAAAATTCATTGTATGCGGTGCCATTTGGATAATAATAAATCTTTATTCAGCCAATCATCACAATAGTAGGCAGGCCAGGTCAAGATACTAACGGTTGCAAAAATACAGTAAAACAGAAATTCAACCATACTTAATACTATGTTAAAAGCAATGGTTCTCAAAAAATGCGCACCAAAACTTGCTCCTGTCCTGACTCGTCTGTTTCAAACATCTTGCAATAGAGGCATATTCCCTAGTAACTGGAAAACTGCTCGAGTACAACCTGTCCCCAAGATAAGATCCAAACCGCTTCCTAGCAACTACAGGCCTATTTCTCTCCTTTCAGTTGTCTCTAAAGTGATGGAAAAGTATATAAACACCGAATTACTAAAATTTCTTGAAAAACACAGTCTAATCCACGACAGGCAGTATGGATGCCGTCAGCGCAGATCATCTGCCGACCTCCTTTCCTTTGTCACCCATTCTTGGAACAAGTCTATGGAACTACACGGTGAATCCCAGATTGTCGCTCTAGACATATCCAAAGCATTCTACCAGGTCTGGCACGCAGTGCTGCTTAATAAACTTGCAGCCTATGGCCTACCACCAAAACTCTGTACCTGGACAGCAAATTTTCTCTCCAACCGAAGCATTTCTGTTGTCGTGGATGGCCATTCCTCTAAACTGTATCCAATTAATGCAGGAGTTCCTCAAGGTTCAGCTTTAGCCCCTACTTTGTTTCTTCTCCACATCAATGACCTCCTCTCTAGCACATCCAACCCAGTTCACAGTTACGCGGACGACAGCACCCTCCACTCAAATATACAATATTCTAAGCCTGTCTCTTTAGCCCAATTAGATGAGGATCGCAGACTCATGGAGGGTTCTGTCTCTGTCGATTTCCAAAAAATATTAAACTGGGGAAGTAAAAATCCTGTAGAATTCAACTCTACCAACTCTGTCCTGCTTTCTATCTCATAAGAGATACACCCTAGACCCATCATAATGAACAACCAATTTATTCAAAGTAATGAGTCCTTTTCACTTGTTGGCATTTTTGTGGATCAAAATATCAATTGGCACCAACATGTCACATCAATTGCAGAAGCGGCTGCTATGAAATTAGGTTTCCTCTTTCGGGTTCGCAAATACTTTTCACCAGATAATTTCTATACCTTATATACTTCATAAATAAGGCCAAACCTGCTCCCAATTCTGTGGTGCCGCTGCCGCTTCTACACTCGCTATCCTGGACTCCATTCAGAAGAGAGCTATACGTCTCATCGGTGACCCTACCCTCACCCAAAGGCTGCCATCCCTTGCCCACTGACGTGTGCCGTTGCTGACTTCTCTCTCTTTTATAGATATCTGCACAGGCACTGCTCAGAGGAGCTTTCTTCCATAGTTCCTCCACCTGCTGCCCCCAACAGATCTACCAGGGGAACAGAGCGAACGCACCCTCTTACTGTCCAGGTCACCAGGCATAGAAGAATATCTAGTTATGCCTGCTCTTTAGTCCCGAGGACTTCCAAGTTGTGGAATTCTTTGCTGGCACATGTTTTTCCTTCTCTGAACCTCCAGGTCCAGAATTAACAAGTTGCCTCTTTCCTCCTTGTCGACACCCATGGTACATAGTACACATACAAAATATGTCATATAAACAAATTAAAATAACAGACTGGAACAAAAAAAAAACAGGGTAAATACAAACAGGCAAATTTTATAAATACCCTGTCGCACGTAAGTAAAAAACAAACAAAAACCTTTAAAACCTATGTTGGAAAAAATTCTCCAAGAATAAAATGCCAGATTAGCCAGTATTTTATATAATTTTTTTCTAAAATTGTTTACTGATAAGTTCTTTTAGTTGAGCAGGTGATTGTAGGTTAGGTTAGGTTTGTTTGTGAGTGGGCCATACCGGTCCCTCCACCGCGACCATATGGTCTATTGTGGCTAACGCCTAATAGTTTATATTTTACCCAACAAAGCCAGCCTCCTGCAGAGGTCGATAATCTTCGTGGGCGAAAGTTGATCCAGATCCTCAGCAGCAAGCTTTATCTTGCCAAAGAGCAGGTATCTAGTCCTGTCCGCTGCCAGACAGGAACACAGTACGTGCTCTGCTGTCTCGTCACTCTCCATACATAGCCGGCACTCGGTCTCCTGACCGACCCCAATACGGTGCATGTAAAGTAAAGGTGATTGTAAACCTTCCGTAATCTTCATTGCACTCCTATAAACAAACGCTGCATGTGCACTGCCATAGCACTACGTGTCTGATCGCAATGTGTAGCTTCAGTTTGCTTCATAAAATTCTCATAGCTACATTTTGCAAAACATGCACACCCATACACCCATAAACACTGCAAAGTAAGCAATTTTTCCCTTTTAAATAAGTCTACAAAATTCTCTAAAACCCAGCTGAAAATTATTTCTAATGCAAGACTTTTACATGGAGAAAATTTTAGGAACCTCCACTGAATTTCCCCAGAAAACAATCCCGTATCTGATCCTTGACAGTACATACCCCGAATAGACACACACAGCAGCATGGGTTGTCGCCTCTTCAGCTGCTTTTTTAAGGACATAGCTAAAAGATGCCTGTCGTTCAGCCAGGTACTGGATATGTGCCCTCCAGTTCAGCTGACTGTCAACGATCAGTCCCAGAAACCTTAAGTGAAACTATTTATTTATTTATCAAATGTAAGCTCCCCTTTTCAAGTACAATTTCCAACATACTCAATGATAGGTTTCTACACCATACACAACATAAGCTAATATACAATTTGTAAAAATTCATGGCCATACAGAACAGATAAAATTGAACATAATAGAAAAGATCCAAACGATCAGATAACAGATAGAATCAAATGGCATGGTGTAATGGCTTGGGATCTCATCCAGGTTTGGTGAAATCTCCTCTAATAATCAAAAACATTATGAAATGTACGACAGGATCACCATCTTGGTGTGGAATCGGGTAGTATGTTGTTACGACAGCTTCAATTAGTACAAAATATTATAAATAGAGACTATGTACAACCAACCAATTTTTGTTAATTGTTAGCACTGGGCCATTTCTTTCCTAATGCTGGGACAATTTATGTAATATGTTTTTTAATTATGGTGAGAATACATCTAGCCTTACATGCATCGTCCCCGGTATTAGGAAAGGAACTGGCCAGGGCTGACAATTTACAAAAATTATTGGTTGGTTGTACATAGTCTCTATTTATAACATTTTGTGTTTATTGGAGCTGGTTCCGCACCGATATGGCGACCCTGTCTTACACCTCACAATGTTCTAGTAAGGCTGGCTGCCTTAGCTGTATTGCTTTAGGTATGTTCTCGCAGTAATTAGTATAGCACACTGACAAGCTCTAATTAGGGTGAAATCTGTCTGCGTTTCTGATTATGGTGAGAATGCATCTAGCCTTAAATTCCAATAATCGAAGCAGTTGATGGGAATGTTCAAAAAAGAACAAACAATTATGTCTTGTGCAAGAAACTTAAAATTTCATAATTTCGAAAAATTTTTCAAAGTAATCTGAAAGTTTTTTTTTTAATTTCTTGAATTTTAACCCCAGTTGGGCCACTCTTGCATTATACTTACACCTTTATGCCGTTTCCACTATGAAATATCGCAACTACAAAAAGTTTTTTTGTTTAAAATGTACTTAATTCATGAAAGCTTTAACACAGGATTAAGTAGTTATTTAGAAACTAAGTCTACTCTTTTTTTAGGATTACTTGACACGAAGAGAAAAGATACAGAGGAAGTGTCCCCCTTGTTAACGAATAGAGAAAAATTTCCTGTATTAATAAAGTGATTTTTCACTTTTTGTTTCAGTATGTAGGTTTTGCACTTGTAGTTGGCCGATTACAACAGTGCAATGGTTTGAAAGTAGGACACATTTCAACTGATCTTTAAAAGAAATGAAAGCAATGAACCCAGTGTTTACTTCCCAATAATTAGCAAAAATCCATCGCTGTTTGCTATGTCAACACAGAATCACAAAAAGATTTTGATGATCCTTCGGATTTGGTACATTACCATTTTCAAATACACAACCAGTTACTCTCACCACTTATGTATTCGAGATTATATGTCGTAGCGAAACTCTGACCATAAGAAACAGTGGCGATTCGTGACTTTGGAAGTGGGTGAAGCAGAATCAGCGTGGCCCCTAAGGGTGGTCCAGGGAGACGAAGACACCCCCCTGCACCGCAGACGTTTTTTTTTTAAATTTTCAAGGTCACATGTTCTTCTGGCACTATAGTATTTAAATGAAAAATCCATTTGTACGAACATATAAACTTTCACAAGGAATAATTTTCAGAATAATGACCAGGAATATTCGATGAGAGGACACTGTACACGCATGCATACGGTAATATATTACCTATGAAAATCTGTTTATAGAGGGAAGAGCTACAAGCATTTTTTTTTTCAAATTCAAGGCCCTTTTCATTTTTTTTACAACTTGAAATTTTAGATCTAATATTTTATTATTTTGAAATTATTCTTTTAGAGGTGATAATAAACAAATCAATTCCACTTACCAAAAAGAAACAAAAAATCCAGCTTGTCAAAGTCTGTAAATGTGACACATACCAGATTATTTAACGGCACCATAGCAAAAATAAAAATACGCCTCTGACGATCCGACTCAATCTAAACAAACGACAAAAGCAAAGATTTGAAGCAGGCTCAGAAGGCTGCATCACTTTTGTGGCCCAACCTACCAGTGCGCATGCTGTTGCCATGGCAACCGTCTCATGCAAGCGGCCCGAAACAGAAGCAGCATTTGTATACGAACAAATCTGGCTCAGTCAGTCCGCAGCTATATAAACATTTTTTGAGGAAATATGGTACATTGTTTCCACTATATATGTTTTACTGCTAACCAAACTTGATGCCTTTGTTTAAAAAAGGACATATTGCTTATTAAAAACATTTTAATGAAAATTCACTATCATAAAGCACTTGCTGCATCCAGACTTTTTTCATCTTATTCAGCTGCTTATTGCTGCCGCACACTAATTTCTTAGCTTGTCTGCAATGTCGTACAGTCAAAGCTGGTTGGAGGAAAACTATTTGATGACCGGCTGATATTTATGTAAAACTTGTGCCATTAAAAAAAAAATTCTACACAAGCAAATATATATTTGAGTCACTGTTTAAAAAGAGACGTTTTTAAATCTTCTCATAACCTCACCTCGACATTGATTTTTATTGGTTGTTAGTGACACTTTCTTTGCTTAAGCAGTATTACTGCTTTGTAAACCAGTTATATGTTGATTCTCTTAAAACTGTGTTATGTTTACTTATAAAAGTAGTTGCTTTTTGCAATCAATTGATAAAGAGGTACTAGTTTTTTTTTAAACAAAAACCCTCTGTGCAGGAATTATATTTCTAACTTTTCTTTATCTTTTGATTTCATTTCTATCACATATAATTTTTATGTTAAAGTTTGCATCATTTTTCTTCTGTCAAACTTTCATAATTACGGGCCGTAATTATTGCCATTTGAAATTATGAAGCGCTATTCAATCTAGCAACGCATTTTCATTATTAAAACTCACTATGAAAATGGGAAATTCCACGAAAGCGCCATAATTATTTTGGTCGCCATCATCGTCTTGCAATTGTACTTTTGATTAAGAAATTTAAACAAACAGGTTCAGTTTGTAAGGTGAAGAGACCTGACCTGTGCATGTTTATAGTGGTGTTCTCAGGAAAAGATGGACAGGTTTAGAGTATTGTTTACAATCAAACAACCTGTTTGATATCGTTGCTCAATAATTCCAAAAGCACTGTCCACCGATTTTTTACAATGGATCTTCATCTCCACGCCTATAAAATCCAATTGAATAGACCGACCATGCACAACGACGTGTTTTTGTGCATTAAGTGTTTGAACAAGGAGGAATTGATGGCGACTGCAAAAAAATCATTTTCGGCAATGAAGCATATTTTCAATTGGATGGATACGTCAGCGAGCTTAATTGCCATATTTCGGGTTCTGAAGATACACATTTAATCTTTGAAAAACCGATGCATCCTTAAGAGTTCCTGTTTGGTGCTGTTTCTGGGCTCTGGGAGTGTAGGATCATACTTTTTCGAAAACGCTGATAGAGTTGTAACAGTCAATGGTGCTCGTTACCACGATATGATAAAAAATTGTTTATGGAACCAATTGACTTGGAAGACATGTTCTTCCAACAAGATGGTGCAACCTATCGTACTGCCAATAAAACTGCAGTTACTACACAAAGTTTACTGCCTGTGTAATATCCTACACTTACTTATCATGGGGGAGGCCAGGCTAGGACTATACAGACTAGCCTGCAATGATAGACTGAGATCAACCCAGGCTGCAGGGGCCACTGAAAAATTCAGGAGATCATGAATGAGCCCGTGCTTGAAGTGAGGTCAGACTTCGCGAGCCCGCGAATCTGCAGGGAAATCCCCGACCGCGAGGCATGGCGGGGGGAGATGCCGGGCTTACCACGGGGCGCGCTCGTCTGGTTCGCGGACGGATCCAGAAAGGAGCGTCGGACGGGAGGCAGGCGTTTATTCGGGAAGGACTGAGGGTAAGTCACAGTATTTCCCTCAGAGCTTATGCAACAGTCTTTCAGGCCGAAATGTACGCCATCTTGCCCTGCGTGCGAGAGAACAAGAGGAGGCGCTACACCAACAAGCGGATCCTCATAGCCACAGACAGACCCTAAGTAGCCCACGGTTAAATTTCAGGCTGGTAAGTGAATGCTGAGATGAGAGGAGCGACCTGGCTGGGCAGAATGAGGTCACCCTCATCTGGGTGCTGGGTCACTTGGGGGTCAAAGGCAATGAAGAAGCTGACAGTCTCGCGAAGAGAGGGTCAGCAGAACCGTTTATGGGACCAGAACCGGTCCTGGGCGTGGCGAAGAGCATTGCCAGGGGATCCATCAAGTCCTGGTTCAGAAACGGACATAAGGTGTACTGCGCAGACTGCCCAGGGCTTGGACATGGGAAGTCAGTAATTGAGGAACCTAGTTCAAAGAGAGCGGTGGAGCTGCCAAATCTTAGCAGAGGACAACTCAGAAACATAACGGCACTCTTTATGGGACACATGCTGTCAAGAAACACCTTCATAAAATGGGGCGGTTCGAGAGGGACCTGGTATGCAGACCCTGCGGCGAGGGGGAGGAATCAGCCCAGCATATCTTGTGCGAGTGTAAAGCTCTGGACCGCAAAAGACAACTGATCTACGGACAGCCTAGACCAGAGACAGAGCAATATAAAACTTCACCCTACCAATTGCTGTGCAGACTAGTTCAAGGCACAGTGATTTTGGAATGGGTGGAGTAGAAAAGACAAAGGGCATGCACAAAAAGCCAAAGGCTGCGGTGCTATCAGGGCGGCAAAGACGCGGACGAGCCTTAAGGGAAATTAAAAAAATATGTGTGTGGTGACCAGGATTGGCCGCTGTGTTCGTGTGATCTGACACCACTTCATTTAATCCTTCAGGGTTCCTTGAAAAAGGAACTATATGTCAATAAACCTCAAACAATTCCAGTGCTGAAGAAAACGAGATTCACACGTTATGAAATAGAGCCGCAATTGTGCCACAAGGTAGAAAGTTTTGTCTGAATGTTTGGAACTAAAGCCATGGTGGACATTTAACCAATATCGTATTCCATAATTAAAGGCCGAATTTATATATTATAAACAAATAAAAATATTTCAAAATGTTTAAACGTTTAGTTTCAAAGTCCCTCCCAATGGGACACCTTTATTTCGATACCAAGAATCTACTGCTGCTCTGCACCATTACTTTTGGACCTAATAAATATACTAAAATTTAAGGAACTTATTTGATTTACTAATAATGACTACCAAACTTTTATTGAGGGTTCTGTTTAGTTTAACCAACATTAATTCTAGGCTAAGCCTTCTCATAGTTTTTTTCAGGGTGTTCCTGCAACAAAAGGTGAATAAAGTTCTTTTATATAATAAATTGTTTTTTTTTATACTTATAACCTTTCCATTGGATAACTGAACACTAAGTAGTTTCAGTTTGTAAAAATTGAGAAACTCTGGGTGTAAATACCCTAAATGCCAGATGCTAGCCAGGAGTTCAGCCCTATACGGCATGTTGGAGAAGTCTAAGAAATAGGTTTGTTTAACTCCTGGTTTCGTCCTAACACAGACCTATAGGTAAATGTAATCCTGAGGTCACAACTACCCTGATCTTGAGCTAATGATTAATGGTGTTCTGTATTGGGTTCTTTGTTTCAGTTTAATATAAGCACAGTTTGTTAATGTTTACACCATCTGAACCAAAATTTGAATCATTTGCTATTCTACAAGTTGTACATGCTGTTTTCACCAACCAGCAACAAAGTTCAAGTCGCTGTACTTTGTCGGAAATCTAGCATCTTCGAGCAACACTTAAATGTTTACAACCCGGGCATGCACCGTTTTATTTATTGCGGGCAAGTTTTAAAGATTGGTTTTTATGAATCAAATTTAAACATGTTCATTAAAAAGGGCCACAGTAGTACTGTTAAGCTGTCATACTGCTATGTACCTATTGATACAAAATTGCACAATCTATACTTCACTCTACTTTCGTAATTGATTGTTTTTAAATTAAAATAAATGAAATGGTAACCTGCCTCCTGGTTATTTGGTTAGTTTGATTTTCCATGCATCCAGGAGCGGCTCCACAATAAGTGCGCGCGCATTTACTTTTTTACCTCCTGCATTCGACAAACAAAATTAGTATATCGAGGATCGCAGATAGTCGGCAGCCATTAATACAGAATAAGTATGGTTTTAATCGTTGCAGACGTTATATACATCCATATAAAGCAGGCGGGCGGCGGTGTGTATTTTTCGGCGCTCTCAAGTAATGCGATACTTAGGTGCGAAATTGATCTTCGTCGAAAACGACTGAATAAGCAATCTGTTGTGCGCTATAAAATTACACACTTCCAGTTTGTAGTGGACTTTTGGCACAGCGTGTGTACCTACTACCTAGTAATTTTGGTCTTCGCGTCGGATTGATTTTTAATTAGATCATTTCGTTGTTTACATGTTCTAACAGGACAATTATTATTATGGTTACTACTTCGGGTTGCTTAATAAGTGGACAAAATAATTGTGATACTGTGATTAATTCAGTGGATATTTTAAATTTAAAGGTTAGCTTTTTAATTACTATATAACTTATAACTAAGAGGAAAAATTGCTAAGTAGTTAATAATTATTAGGTTTATTTAACAAAATTCACTAATAAAGAGGTATCGATGGAGAGACTTTGCAAAAAAATTCAAATGAGCGCGAACTAGAACCCATATCCGGGGTCAGTTTCAATTATATATATATATATATATATATATATATATATATATATATATATATATATATATATATATATACCGATAACTCAAAAATAAGCAACCGATTTCGATGAAACTCGACAAGTATCTTTCTTTTATTAACAGCTTGGATGAGTTCGTTAGGAAAATCAGATAACGTTTTCCGGGAAAATTTTGAGTTGTTTAAAAAATATATTTTTTCTCCGAAGATTACAAACGTATTTTAATGATATTGGGTGGGTATGTTACCTTGCAAAAGACCGTGCTACACACTAAAATTCAACTTTCTACATTTTTAGAAAATTGAGTTATTCAAATTTTGAGTTTTCTTTTGAGAAAAATTTTTTTCTCCAAAAATTACAAAGTTATTTTGATGAAATTTGGTGGATATGTTGCCCTGTGTAAGACCTTACCATACACCAAAATTCAACTTTCTAAGTTGGTAGAAACTTTAGTTATTCAAATTTGAAGTATTTAATAAAACTTTACTACCATAACGCACTTGCTGCGTCCCGTACTTTTTTCTTGCGCACCCCCAATGCATTAAGTCACGAGCCGCTACTGTATGCATCTTAAAAAAATAGTATATATAAATCTGATGTTGGAAGGTTCGTAGGCATCAAAGAGGTTGTATATGTTAGAGGGAACAAAGCCGAGTTTGCAGGAGTCCAGCAGTTTTGAGCGACACTGCCTCTATGTTTGCAACCCTCCATACACGTACTACCTTAATAAGGATCTTCAATAGTAGATTGGTCGACTGTAATGTGTGATGTATTCCCTTGATAGGCGTGGTTTAGCTCGAGTAGCTCTGGTCAGAACTGAAATAGGCAAACAGTTTTGCGGCATTGTGTTTTGATATAGTATATACCAATGCATGAATATATTATATTTTTTAGTCTCGTGGGGTCATTTAGATTCACTAATTACGTATATAAATGAGAAAACTCAAATTACCGCTACCTATTCCAAGTAAAAAGAGAAGTAAATTAAACTTAAAAAAAAACAATATATTTTTTAGTATTTCTAAGTCCATTTTTAGGGAGACCTAAAAGCCAAACAAAGTTTTTTGCGATATGTGAAGAAAAAACAAGGCTCCTATGAGAGTTGTCCGAACGCGTTGAATTTCAATTATTATCGTTAGCAAATGCGCAATAGTAGCGAATTTTCATAAAAAACTTGTTTTCATAAATCTGCAAGTTAAAATAGTAAGTATTGAAAAAAAGTAAAGAGGCAACGCGTTTTTGCAGCGAATGTTCATAAATATATTTGAAATGTTATAATAAGTCAATTTCCCATTATTAAGCTAAAATCTTAACTTTTAATATTTAACAGTACAATTAAGTGTCTATAATTAAGCAGCATTGGGTACCTACAATATTTTATAAAAATAAAACGTAAATATATTTAAGTTTGACTGCCTTTTGAATAAGTAGCAGGTTTAGCAAAAGTAAGTACAAAAAATTATAATGTTTGTAGAGTTTTTAAGAGCATTCCAATTCATACCTTTATCTGTCCCATTATTAAGCAGATTTTTTTTGTTAATAATTATTAAAAGTCAAAAAAGGCATATCTTAGTGTATACTGCACCACGAACATCTTACAATAAATGTTGTAATAAAAAAAGGCACTGAGCATGGCTTAACCGAAATATAACGCGGGGATTGAAACAGCCGGGATGTCTGTTGTGGAGAATATATCAGCCAATAAAACCGTCCGGATCGCTTCGCGCCAATTTCAAAATGAAGTATAAGTCCCACTATCTCATACGTTTTGTAATTGACGAGGCAAATTCATTAAACAACTGTTTTATGTCTGTGCCTTTAATTTGTAGATTTTTTTAAAGTTTATTTGTTTGTTAGTTAGTGTAACAGAAGCACATATCAGCGTATAATGCGTTATTATTTACTATATTTGCCAAGTAAAGCAGCATAAGAATATGATGACTGTGGAGAAAAGAGTAGGTAGGTAGATACTTATATCATGGAAACAACTATTAACCAATGTCAAAGTTTGTTGTGAAAGTGTAGGTAAATTATGTTTAATGTCAGACATCTGTAATGAAAAACTAGGTATCAAATTATTATCTTTACCAAATTCCAAACTAGATTTAGATCGTTAGAGTAGGCCTATAAAAAGTTCGCAATTTGTTTCCAGACTATGATGGCTTACTAGAATTATTTGTGAACACTATCTATTTTCACGAGTTAGCGCTCAAAATCGAAAATAACCTTTTAATGAGAATGAAATGTAACATTAAGTAACTACTTAATGATTCAGTTAGGTATAAGAAAAAACTTCAGCGTGATGTCAGGACAACTCCAGGCGAAACCTTGTTCTTGTTTTAGACTTGCTCGTGCATTTATTTGATTTATTTTCTATTTTCAAAACAAAAAGAAATCATTGCCCTTGAATAATATAATTTTAAATTTCGTGCGTCTTTGTACTTATTCTACTTGACTTTCTGATATTGGCCAAATCGCCTTCCAAAACACTAGTCTGACCAATGACATAATAGATAGGTCTATGAGCCTGACTTTGTGCCATGTTGCCAAATGTAAAAGTTATCAACGATTTTTGTGACTAGTCTATGACCTAGCGTCTTTCAGTTTTTGCTGTTTTTAAAATACTAAATTTGGTATTCTTCTGGCAGCTAATTTATAGTAAAAAAATTAAGTTTGAATAAGCTAATTGTTCTTTTACTCAAAAACATCAAATTTGCGGTGATAGTATTATAATCTTTATACTAGAAACCTATGTACCAAATTTCATTCAAATAGCTTTATATTTTTTCGAAAAAACGAGGTCCCATTTACCTGGCGAATGAACTTATTCAAGCAATTTGTACAAATAATATATATATATGTATATATATATATATATATATATATATATATATATATATATATATATATATATATATATATATATATATATAATTCGGTAAGTCAACGAAATGATAAAGTACGGCGTTGCGCCCTATACTAATAGTATATATATATATATATATATATATATATATATATATATATATATATATATATATATATATATATATATATATATATATAGCGGTCCGTCGCGAGCTTAACATAAGTTTTTAAATAGGACACGGCATTTTTTAATCCATTGCTACTATTCTCTGTAAAGTTTCCTCTATTTATTGACCAATAATATCGTATATGTTATATATGGACCGTTTCCGAAATATGTAACTTTCTCAATTATTTTTTCTCAAAATCGTTATACGTTTTAAAACTAATATCAGGTCAGGTCATTGTTTTGAAGATTTTAGAAATAAATAGTAAACGTTATTATTACCACACCACTCGGATAACTACTGGGATAATAAAGCTTCTATATAGTGTTCAATATAGTCCGACAGATTTGGATAACTTTATATATATATATATATATATATATATATATATATATATATATATATATATATATATATATATATATATATATATATATATATATATATATATATATATATATATATGTATTCATCTGATAACTCAAAAAATAATTAACCAATTTCGATGAAACACAGCAAGTGCCTTTTTTTATTAATGGCTTGGATGAGATCGTTAGCCAGGAAAATCGGGCAGGGTTTTCCGGGAAAATGTTGAGTTTTGTTTAGAAAAAAAAATTCTCCGAAAATTACAAAACTGTTTTAATGAAATTTAATGGATATTTTGCCTTGGGAGGGACCGTAGTACGTACTAAAATTCAACTTTCTACGTTTATAGAAAATTGAGTTATTCAAATTTTGAATTTTCTTCGAAAAAATTTTTTCCTCCGAAAATTACAAAGTTATTTTAATTAAATTTAGTGGTTATTATGCCTTAGGAAAGACCTTATAACATACCAAAATTAAACTTTTTAAGTTAATAGAAAATTGAGTTATTCACATTTGAAGCGTTTAATAAAAATTCACTACCATAATGCAACTGCTGCGTCCAGACTTCTATAAGATATAACTGAACCACACCAGAATAAACTACCTATTATGTTCTGACTACACTGTTATACAGAACAGTTATTTAGGGTCGAAGACAGCAGGTAGCAGGTAGGCATTTACGATCGTTTGATGGCCTTCTATACATGTGTTGGGTTTTATTTCGAACATTCTTCTAAATCAGCCCTTGCCCTTAGAAATAAATAAGCAGGTAGGTTAACTTAAAAACGCAGGCTTTATTATAATATAAACTCGTATTTGCTCAGGGCTTCAACTTTGTTTTTTCAAAAGATAAAATAACTATATATAAATAACAAAATAAATAGACAAGGGTTCCATTGAATGTTACGCAGATGACATGATAGCGATTATTAGAAACGGAAAAAGAATTACAAAGGATGTTGAATGTGCTAGATGTTGTTTTAAAAATATCAAACTAAACATCAATACGACGAAAATAAGGGTACACAAGATAAGTAGAGGACAGCGAAAATGAATACAAAGCTTAAATATGCAACAGCTTGAACAAGTAAAATGTTCATGTACTTTGAAAGTATTATTACGGATGATGATAAATTTAGCAAATCTGAGGAGAATCCCAACATTCAATAGGTAGACAACATACCTACTTTTCTGGCAGATAAACATTCAAATTTGGGTATAAGGAAATGGTTCAAGTCAAACGTAGAGCATAGCATACCGTACTAGTTTTAGTGACTCATACACTGTTCCATGCACAAAAAAAAGGGAACGCAGTAAGTGCGTTTTGGTAGCGAATTTTCATTAAATGCTTCAAATTTCAACAACTCAATTTGCTATTAACCTAAGGTTCGTTGGCTAGGAAACAAGTTTTCTTGAACACATTTAAGTTTATTTTCAAATTTTTTTTGTACATTTCCAGGCGCAGTAAGTTATTTTGATAAAATATGGTACATTGTTTCTACTATATAGGTTATACCGGTAACCAAATTTGATAGGTAGGTTTGTGAGATAAAGAGTAGACTATAAACTAACATTTTTATTTCTATGTTACAAGCAAAAAGTTTATTTCTATCAAAATTCACTACCATAACGCACTTGCTGCGTCAAGACTTTTAGGAAAAACTTTTCAGTAACATGCTTAGAAATAACCCCCCCCCCCCCCAAATGCACAAATCACAAGAAAAACTCGTTAATTTGCATGCTGATGACCTCCTGGACAGTTTGAGATGAAACGACTGCTGATACATAAAGTTTGGTATCTTGCATGTACGCTGACAGTAATGTTAGCTTTTGTTCGCTTGCCTTTACCGAGTTATTGACATGTCAGGTTTTTAACACATTACATATTTTAAACAATTTCTCAGCAGCTGATAGATAAAGTTTTGTATCTCGCACGTACGCTGACACTATTCTTATCTTTTGTTCTCTTGCGTTTGCCGAGTTATTTACATGTAAAGTTTTTTACACATTACACACTTTAAACAATTTATCAGCTGCTGGTAGATAATGTTTGGTATCTCGCACGTACGCTGACACTATTCTCACCTATTGTTCTCTTGCCTTTGCCGAGTTATTTACATGTAAAGTTTTTAACAGCTTACATACTTTTTAAACAATTTCTCAGTACGGTTCTGTTCGGTGACACCCCTTCCCCTCCTAAACATTACATTTGACATACAATTCTCTTTGGCCTTGGGAATCCCTGGAATATTCTGGACACATGGACAATTGCCTTCTACTGCCAAGTTATCACTTCGCTTTTAGTAGACCGCTAGTACGGGTACCCGTTTAGATGGTTTCTTATATATATATATATATATATATATATATATATATATATATATATATATATATATATATATATATATATATATATATATATATATATCTGTGTTCACCCACGTTATTTCTTAAATTGTGCCTAGCTTACCTTGTTCTCTTAATGAACATCAGTTTTGTAGTGGTTTAAGCGTACATGTGTCGCTGGTTCCTGGTCCGTGCCAATGTTATTTGTTTTCTACATTGTTTTTGCAATGAAGGGTCTGCTTCGCTGGGGGATTCTTCTTTCCCTCTCGCATGCATACCACCTACCCTCGTTGCGTAAACCACAAGTCAAATTCCCTGAGAGCAGCCCTCAAAAAAGTAACAGGTGCTGGGGCGAATAGTGGTGCTGTGCGGGGAGGCAGGGTTAAAGGGGATATGGATTTTATATGTGAAAAAGGCCGCTTTAAGACCTTTTCTTAGCATTTTCTGCTCATATTACGTTTTTACTACCTACCCCGCCCGGCAACCCTATTTACTCCTGGTCCCGTCTCTTCCTTGTGGGGTATGAACAAGAAAATTTTCTTGTCGTTTGTGCATCCAGGGAAGGAGGTCTAAGCATGTTTCCGAAAAGATGTTACAAAAAAACGTCCAGAAGAAACTAGCGAGACATGCATGCCTAAACCACTACAACACAAATGGTCATTAACAGAACAAGGTAAACAATGCTTAATTTCAGAAATAATGTCTGTGAACACTTGAATATACAGGAAACCGTCTAAACGAGTACACTTACTAGCGGTGTAGTAAACTGAAAGCGAAGTGATAAATTGGCAGTAGAAGCCAATATTTCATGTGTCTAGGATATTCTCGGGATTCCCAGTCAATGTGAACCTTATGTCGAATGTAATGTTTAGGGGGGGAAGGAGGTGCCACGGAACAGGACCGTACTGAGAAATTGTTTAAAAAGGTATGTAATGTGTGAAAACTTTAAATGTAAATAACTCGGCAAAGACCAGAGAACAAACGGTAAGAATAGTGGACACGGGACCGACGGCTTTACTCCCCCTCCGAAGGGCGGAACGTGCAGACATTCAACTTGCTCAAATACAATGCCAGAACCTCGGTTGATGTTAGTTTTACAGTTTGTACTGAAAAAGTGAAAGGAGTACCCTGGGATCGAACCCAGTACCTTTCGGTTCAGAGGCACACGTTCTTACCCCTAAACCACCAAGGTTCGTGAATTTTGATAGAAATAATCTGGCACAAAATATTTTTTTTGAACTTTTAGCTTGTAACATAGAAATAAAAATGTTAGTTTATAGTCTACTACTTATCTAACAAACCTACCTACCAAATTTGGTTGCCACAGCTGTTTTATTTTTTGTCTTATCGCTGTGATATATATATATATATATATATATATATATATATATATATATATATATATATATATATATATATATATATAGGTGTATATATATATATATATATATATATATATATATATATATATATATATATATATAAACTTATAAAAATTGAAACTGACCCCGGATGTGGGTTCTAGGGGTCCTAGTTCGCGCTCATTTAATATTTTTTTATAAAACTCAAAAGTCGGGATCGCCCCAATAGTGGATTTTTTCGAAGAAAATTCACTAAAAAGCGTTCGGCTGGTTCTCTGCAAATTTAACCAGTAAACACTTAAATGTAACAATATTGTGTTTTTTTACATTTTTTGTAGATGCTGTTGGACCTATTTTTAGATTTATTTGATACAGGCAAAAATATATTAAAAAGTATAAAATATTTATTAGATCTTATTAAATGAAAGAACTACAACCCGACAACACTGTATACGGTATTAACGTTTCTGTTTCATATCTTGGCTGCGCAGTTTAAGATGCGCCGTGTGACACCCTCAATTCAAAATGAACCACGTGTAGGACTTTATTGTGTCTGAAATATATTTTTTGTTTGTATTTTCAACAGAAATAGAAAATTCCTAATTGCTTCAGATGTCTAGAACGACTGAAAGTCAAATTGCGAAGATACCTACTATAATACGAGAAAACAATGCTGCTATACCAAGTAGGTACACTTCGTTTTTCAAAAAACAAGGGAACAGCGAAGCAACAGAAAGACAAGTTGTATTATTTGAACTGTGAACTGGCTCTTTACTTCAGATTTTGAAATGGGTAAGTCAGTTGTAAAATTTGTTAATTAGAATCAAAATATAAGTAGTTTTTAATATATGTGGGAAACTATAACCCCATTATTTTCATTTGTAATAAAAATGTCTTGTTTTTCAAGTCTTTATATATATATATATATATATATATATATATATATATATATATATATATATATATATATATATATATATATATATATATATATATATATATATATATATATATATATATATATATATATATATATATATATATATTAGGTAGCCTATCGAGTTTTACTCTTGCAGTTGTGATTTCTTTATCAAAAAATAATGTGTTACAAGAAATGACTTAATTTTCTTAACATGGATGTTCTTCAAAATGTTAGGTTTATCTATTCAATTTCACTTCTGCTTGTATACAAAAAAAACTCTGAAAGGAGCAAGTGCACTATAGTAGCGAATTTTCATCAGTTTTGTTATAGTGTACTATAAGTGAAGAGAAGTATGCAAAAATTGAAGTTGTAGGAACAAGAGCCAGTAGGTAGATATATTTGTAAAGTAGGAGCATCCTGAAGAAACTGACATTTTAGCAAAATTGATAGTGACAATTCTAGAAAGTTTGATACAGCATTTTTGAGAAGGAAATTTGTAATTTTCGATGGAAAAACTTGACTCGCAGAACTGACCAGTGTGGTGAAAAAATACCGGAAGTCTCTAGTTGGCCTAGAAGCTTCACAAACCATGATCTACATATAAAAGAAATATTATACGTTGTTACCTCTTGAATAGCGCAATTTTCTTTATGAAAATTCGCTGATATTGCACAATTTATTACAAAATTTAGAAATATGTGGTAAATTCAATATTCTCATGCAACATTTTTTTCAATTTCAGAGCAAGCACAAACAGAAACCGAGCAAAGTGACAAGGTTGTTCAGATCTTATCCAAGGTGAGCCAAGCAGTTGATGGCTTGAGGGAACACCTGGTCCCTCTGTATGGTTAGTGTTAACTTTCAAAGATTTATATTATTATGTTGAATATAATTTTGAATTTGTTGTAATTTTGTAATGTTTTGTTTGCAATATACACGCACTTGCCTAGCCTGATGCTGAAGAAGAAGAGTTTGAAGTTATATCATAAATGTTTTATATAGATGTATATAATTTACTCTTTATAATAAAAGGCAATAAAAAAGTTTACTTTTTGTATGCTCTTACAGAAGGGTCCTGTACGTATTTATGTTGTCTTGCAACCAGAAGTAAAGTGTTACCAGAAACAGGTGCAGCATCAGTGGTATCAAATGAAAGCAGTGGTATTTGCGACTGTTGAAAATAATTGTTAGTAATACATATACTGATAATCATGATCATCTATAAACTTTTTAGTTTTATAAATTTTTGTGTGTATTTTTTGCGTAAGTTACAAACACATTTGTTTTTATACTATGTTGTGTGTGGTGTCTGTGTTGGCATATTTTGACATAATTTTACATCACTAAAACAGTAAGATTTATATAATTTTATATTAGCCTAATAATGTATCTTTAGCAATATTCATTATTAATAAATCAGGATATTTATAAAACTCTCTGACATATCCGATAATTTAGAGTATATTGCAGCACATGATTACGCTCTCGATTTGTGCCAATAAATGAACTTGTTCACATGTAATGCATGTTTATTGCTTTTAATGTAGGTAAACCTTAAAAATAGTATTACAAACATTCAATGATAGTTGTATTTTATATTTATATTATAATATCTACCTTAATTCTGAGTCTTGTGTGGACCTTGTGTTCATGTCTCACGGGTGCTATGCAGATGCAGGAAAACTTCACTTTATAGTGAGCCAGATTCATGAGAGGATAAATTTGACTAGCAATTACAACTTGTGGTTTACCGTTGACTTCCGAACAAAATTTGCCATGTTTTCAGAGGTTCTAGGGTTCATTTCAGTGCTGGAGTCGAACCTGCTACCTTTAGAGTATCTGAGATTTTCACCACTACACCACAGGCAATGACCTTATACCCACATTAAATTATAAATATCGTTTGTTCTAAAATATAACATATAGAAATAAGAAAATAGTTTGTTTCATTTTTATATAATTTTCTGTTTTTACGTTGTGTCTTAGTTTATTTAATTCAAATATGATTATGTTTTTAGTGTACATAATATATTATGTTAAAAATTTAATAAATCTTAGGCAACCATGTATTTTTTATAACTAACCAAGTTTACACACTTTGTTAATTGTAATGGACTTTTAATTTGGATTTATTATATTTATCAAATATGATTTGACTTGGAAATAATTAATAATTAACAATATGTTGCCAGTCAGTAATCTTCACCACTATGCTATATGTTGTTACCTTTATATTTACATAAAGATATAAATATGTTCTATTATAAATCATAACAATTAGAGGTGTGCAAACCGAACTATAAACGAACCCAAGCAAAAATGTTGCATCGAACTTCGAACCTCTCAGATAGTATGTCTAAGGTTCACAGTCGAACATCGAACTTTTTAAACATTTAACATTGAACACCGAACTAACTACAGTTCTTCAATGTTCACATATATTTTCCTTAAATACAAAAATTAGGTACATTGTAGCATACAATATTTGGTACATAGAAAAAAAAGAAAGGTTTCACAAAATTTGCAGGTCGATTGGATGAAAATGCCCTCTGATGCTGATGTTTGTTTTTAAGATGAGTCGGTGTTGAATCAAAAATACAAAAAGGCACATTGAACACTTTTTTTATACTTCTACATCTATAATAGCTAAGCTCAATTATAAATATTTTGTTGTTTGGTATTAGCTGGGCAGTTTTAGCAAATTTGAATGAGTGGGTTAAAAGTGAGCATATATATATATATATATATATATATATATATATATATATATATATATATATATATATATATATATATATATATATATATATATACTAACAATTGTAACTGTTTCTTGATTGTTTTAACTGTTTTGGATCATTGTTAAATAAAGTATGTTTAATCTAATGTTTTTGGAAGGCAATCTGCAATTATAGTCATAAATTGTGAAAATTTACTTTACCAACAAGTTGCGAACACTGCCATTATAATGTTGTAACCAAAAAAAGGCATTGGGATGCTAGGATATATAAAAATATAATAATTCAGTGATGTTAATTAGCTGTCTCAGTGTCTCACAAACTGTCAAAGATATGAATGATATTTCCTGAAATTACACTATCGACTCAATGGGACTGATACGGACTTTACAACTTCGCTACCTTTGCCAGCATTGGATGCCTGTAAAGTTCAACTTCAAAGTATTCTTTAGCAACGAACTCCAAGCTATTTTGAAGGATTACGTATTTCGAACTAGTTTAACATCGCCTAGCGCAAACAATTTTTCGAACCAAAGGTTTGGTTCAAGTTAGGGTTCGGTTCGAAATTTCGAAACTTTGCACACCTCTAAAAACAATATATATGATAATAAATAAGAAAAAATTGTATATTAACTATATGTGTTTGAAACTTTATTCGTTTAAATGTTGAGTTTTATTTTCTTTTATAAAAACTGAAATATATCTTACGTGATAATGTATTTTTTTTACCAAAAACCCATTTCTCTGTACTTCATATATATATATATATATATATATATATATATATATATATATATATATATATATATATATATATATATATATATATATATATATATATATATATATATTGTTGTTGTTAATTTCCAATGATTTTTTTTATTTCCTTCATTATGTAATTAAGTATGTATATTATTTCAAAATAAACTATTTTTAACATTATTTCTCCCCAATCATACATTAAAAAAACACAGTTTTGCAGCAAATTAGCGTTAAAAATAATGTTAAAAGGTAGGTGTCATCAAGGAGAGGTTGTTTGAAAATATTTATACGTTTTCCCCTCAACCATAAACTTGGAAAAACAAGTTTGCAGCAAATGAGCATAAAAAAATATAGAAAAGTAGGTGCCAAAGAGTAAAGCTTTTAAGAAATATATATAAACAATTTCTTAACTATAAACATTGAAAGACAATGTTGCAGGAAATGAGCATTAAAAACCAATATTAAAAAGACTATCATGGCAGCCAGCTTTTTTTGAATTTATTAAACATTTTCCCATTAAGCATAAATTTTGAAATACAATTTTGCAGCAAATAAGCATTAAAAATAAATGCCATCAAAGACAGCTTTTTTAAAAATATTTGGCAATAATAAAAAAACATTAAAGTTAATTATAATGCGGTTTTGCTGTTAATTAAAAAATGAAACTAATCTTGTCAATGAATTTTTTCACTACAAATATTTTTATAGGAAAATGTCATTGCAATTTAAACTATTAATACCTTCTACAAAAACGATTATTTACCCTTATGTATATTTATTTGTATCTAAATAACTCAAACAATTCAAAATGCAATTAAATAAGTCTCCTATAAAACATAAATTTGAATGTCTACATTAATTACATATTTATTTTCTCTATATGGGAGGAGCATAAGAAATAAGAACACTCCCATTGGTCTGTCTATGACACTTCACACAGTCAGCCAGACAAGTACTGAAAAAATGATCTTTCTGCCTGTATGGAGGCAATCTATTGTTGTGTCGCGGTAAAGAGTGTCGCCCAGAACCACTGTCGCGCTAATCGACGACCTCGGTTTGGAGTCTGTCGATTTCCCACTCCTGTCACCGTCCAATCACAAACAAAATTTTGAATAACGCGCTAATGTGTTTTGTTTTGATTCGTTCCCCCAACCGCTCTTGAAGTTATTGTCAGCTGTCAACAAGTATTTGAAGTGTTTGTTGATTTGCGATTAGAGGTTATCTTGTGTGTTTTGCCGTTTTTTAGCAGTGTTTTAAGAGTGTAAAAGTTAAAAAATGCCAAGGTGTATTGTGAAGAACTGTATGTACAATAAAAGTGCCAATTATGAAAAGGATAAAGCAACTGTGCATTTATTTCGGTAAGTTGTTTACATGTCTTCTGTTTCCTTGTTTGGCGCCAAATGTTTATTGGTTTTCACAGGTCCGTATTTACACATTGTATTGCTTTTGTTAAATCTTTAGCATTTATTATTGTCAATTGTGTTTTTTTAAGAAATAAAATCTTAATAATGCATTATTTATTGAATATTTGTAATGAAATTAAGCATTTTGTTTGGCAATTATTATTTGAATTAGATGTATTTACCTATGTAGTTCCAGTAGAAGCAGAAAAAAAGTAGAATAGTTTCGTTTTATCTATTACTGCATCTTTCTAGAGGTTCAGTCACTGATAAAGTAGATAATTCGAGATATTATTTTCAGATTTCCCAAAGCTGGTGAAAGATACGAGGCTTGGAAACGAGCATTAAATTTAAGCGATGAAGATATTTTTATGAACTCAAATGTGTGCAATTTACATTTTACCGAGGAATCTTATGATTTAGAAAAATCACCTTTTGCAGTATACTTAAAAAAAAGTTCTATACCTGTATTGGTAAGTACTGAATCAAGGTTATTAATTTATGTAACTATTAGTGATATATATATATATATATATATATATATATATATATATATATATATATATATATATATATATATATATATATATATATATATATATATATATATATATATATATATATATATATATATAGCCAAACAGCGGTTTTTCAATGGCACTGCTATCAGTGATGGCTATTTTTAAATAACAGGGACTTTAAACAGCTACTGCGATTGTGGTTTAGCCATTTACAATGCTGCATGTGCGTATGCTATTATTTTAAACACTTACAAGGTGTTAGTGTTAACCGCTTAATTGAAACCACAATATGATCTTCAGATAGCTTTTAAATTATATTAATTTTAAAACTACTCTGATTTTTACTATTAATAGAAGTTCTATAAAATTAGCATATTACAAGAATATACGATGAGAGAAATCTACATATTATTTTTATTTTAATATAATGAAAAGGTTGGAAGGCATATATATGCTACAGTTCGGTGCTGCTTTAATTTTAGATTCAGCAGGTTTTTCCATGATATAATGACTTACAAGATATATGATATTGCGCATATGCCCCGTCCCCTCCTATGACATCACATGGTGAGTAACGTTATAGAAGGCCAACTACACACTTAACACAAAGTCATTCGCAATCAAAAAGTTTCTATACGTCAGTTTAATGTGGTTGAAGTTACATTCCATTCCATTTTTATATTACATATATATATATATATATATATATATATATATATATATATATATATATATATATATATATATATATATATATATATATATATATATATATATAAGTGAAGTATAATAATTAAGGGGAGCCCTGAATTAGCATTGGTGATACACACACAAACTTAAAAAGTAGAGAAGACGTTCGTAGACATTTACAGGGGGCGTTAACATTCATAAACTTGATTTGATCATCATGTCACATAATCATAGTATAGTATTCTGATCTTAAAAAATTAATTCCAGCTGTATGCACTCAAATATCAGTAAAATACCTAATTTGTTAAGGGGTTGTGATGAAACGTCAAACTCCACTGTACGACAGCATATTATTATTGCATTGGACTCACCACATGACGCCATGCGCGTGACGGTTCTAAAAATAGATAGTCTCATTATCATATCTCGCGTTATTTGTATCATGAGTTTTTCGTTTTCTACCTATAAGAAAAGGAGAAATGTTGTATTCTAATACTGGCGAGAAGGAAAGTATACAGATACTTCTACTCGCTCGCACAAACTGCGATTGCGTGTATTATGAATACAGCAATTGCTGTTTGTCATGGAGTTTTTAGTATAAGATGAATTTCATAGAAATAATTACTCTAATGATTTGTGTAAATCTCGGTTTTCACAATCGCTGTTGTTTTGTGTTTTAATAACAGCTGCTAACAGCGATCTTTTAATAGAAGCGATTAAATCACCGGTAGCTATATATCGCTCATCTCTAGTAACTATGCTACTAATTACATTCACGTAATATATTGTTATGATATTTATCGTAATTTAATTAGCCCTGCAAATTTACATTAATGGTATTCGTTTCAAATTTATTTATGCAGGTAACAAACAAGCCATCAACACAAGTCGTTTTTGGCGAGCAGCCAATGACTGATATAACTGCTATCAATGTGCCATTTGCAGCTGACCCGTCAACTAGTACTTGGTCTGGTAGCAATGTACCTGTAATGGATTATTCTCGGCCATCAACAAGTGCTGGTTTTTATGAAGAGAAAACTGTTGTAGAGGTACCGCAAAGATCGTTTAGTAGTTTAGGATTTGCTGAAATGAAAACACCTTCAATGCCTCCCACTGTGAAGGACATGGTGAGTTAAATTCAGTTTTTGCCGTTTATGAAATCAGTATAATTAAAAAAAAACTAATATGTTATTCCATCACATTTTATGTGGTGTTTAAGTTTGTATAGTCCATGATTAAATAAGTTAGAAACAACTGTTTTGTAATTTATCTCAACCACTATTAACCAAAATGTGTTGTTGGAAATTTTGTTTATATATTCATTTTACTTGAGAAAATAAATGGTTTATCATTGAACATTTTTTATAGGTTGTTACACCGCGCAAACGTAAACTGAAGAAGCAGTTATTCGATGCACGAAAAAAAATTAAACGGCTCAGCAGTAGTGTTCATCATTATAAGAAGAGAACAGCAACCCTTGCGAATATAATCAAACAACTAAAAGGTAAAGTAACCGACGAAACATTAGAAACATTAATGCAAATAGGACCTAATGAAGAATTTTTACAAAGACAATTAGGTCGTAAACATAAGTATGAAAATCAACTTAAAGCTTTTTCTCTTACGCTGCATTATTACTCTCCCAAAGCTTACAGTTTTGTCAGAAACACATTTAACTCGGCTCTTCCTCATCCAAAAACTATACCTAGATGGTATCAAAGCGTTAATGGGGAAGCTGGTTTTACGTCAGAGGTGTTCAACTTATTAAAGTCAAAATCAGAAAGCACAGATGGAAAACTTATATGTTCTTTAGTCATAGATGAGATGGCAATTCGCCAACATATAGAATGGGATGGGGTAAAATATTATGGGTTTGTAGATTTTGGTACAAATATTGAGACCGATTGTAACCCTGTAGCCAAAGAAGCTCTTGTTTTTATGCTTGTTAGCATTAATCAATCATGGAAGCTTCCTCTTGGATATTTTTTAATCGACTCTTTAAGGGGTACACAAAAACAAAATGGTATTACAGTGTTTAACGCTACTAAATGAGTCGGGCATATACGTGGTCTCAATAACTTTTGATGGGGCAACAAATAACCTAACGTTAGCAAAAGAACTTGGCTGCGATTTGAATTGGAGGAACATTAACTCTACGTTTGTTGATCCTAGTTCAGGTAGGAAAATTGCAGTCTTTTTTGATCCATGTCATATGATCAAACTGATAAGAAACACATTAGGCGATAAAAAATTAATAATTGATGAGAATGGGGAAAATATAAAGTGGGATTATTTAGTAAAATTAAATGAGTTACAGGATCAGGAGGGCGTTCATTTGGCAAATAAATTAAGAAAATCGCATATATTTTATACAAACCAAAAAATGAAGGTTAAATTAGCCACACAACTTTTTAGCCACTCAGTGGCACAATCTTTGGAATATTGCAATGAAGTTTTACATAAACTACCATTAACTATCTTCTGTTTTTAAATTCTTATAATATGAACACTTTGTTTGTAGTGTAGTTGCCATAGTATAAACTATAAACCTAGTGCACCTGGTGACTCTAAAAAACAATATTGGAATTGGATCTGGATTCTGCAGCTCTTATCTTTTGAACGTTATAAACGTTATAAGTGTGTTTTATAAGTATCTTTATTTTGTATTATTTAAGGAAAAATTTTCCTTAATTGTTATGCTTATTGTGTGTGCCATTGTCGTTCTTATTGTTAATTTTTTGACGTACATGAACATCCCTGTGTCATTCAGGTGACATTGGCCTGTTTCATTCTTAATATATACATTATACATTATACATTATACATTATACATTATACATTATACATTATACATTATACATTATACATTATACATTATACATTATACATTATACATTATACATTATACATTATACATTATACATTATACATTATACATTATACATTATACATTATACATTATACATTATACATTATACATTATACATCTTGAGGAGTTCAAAGAATGTGAGGGAACTGTGAAATTTATCCGACTTATAAACAATTTATTTGACATTCTTAATTCTAGAAATTTAAACAATTCAGATTTTAAAAAAGCAATAAACGCAGAAAATTTTGAAAACATTAATATATTTTTAAGAGAGCTATCACAATATTTAACGTCACTTAGGATAATTGATGGACCGCTTCTGTGTGAGAGTGGTAGAAAAATGGGTATAATTGGCTTTTTATTTTGCATACAAAGTTTGCAATTTGTTTATAAAACTTTAATTGCCGACAATAATTTTTTGCTGTATTTTCCCACTTACAAAATCAGTCAGGATCATATTGAGCTTTTTTTGGGCAAATTAGATCCATGGGAGGCTATAACAATAACCCATCAGCAAAGCAATTTAAAAGTGCATATAAAAGGATGATGGTGCATCTTGAATTAAAAGATTCATTTAAAGAAAATTGTATCCCTTTGGAAGCAATTCCTATTCTGTCACCCATTGAGGTAATAAATAAAACTTGTGGGCGAGAACGAATATCTGAAGAACCAGATGAAGACATGAATCAAATAGATAATTTTGACGACGACACAGTTCTTCAAATATTAGATATCAATATATCAGAGTTTAAGAAAGAAGTCGTGACATATATATCTGGCTATGTAGTAAGGAAAATAACAAAAGCTCTGAGATGCGAAGAATGCGCGGGTGAACTTGTTGGGGAGAGGTCTGCGTTATTAACATCGCTTATAGATCAGAAAGACAAAGGTCAACTCCTCACATACCCATCTGACGATGTAATATCTATTTGCACTATTGCAGAAAAAGTTCTTCAAACATACTTAAATGAATCTGCGGTGATTATAAATGTAAAGGAAATAAACATGCGAATATTAAAAACTATAATAAACCAAAACAGCATATTTAAAAAACTTGAAGTTCACTTTCGAGAACAAAATCTTTTGACTTGCCATTATGGCCATCTAATTAAACTAATATCATCTATGTATGTTTCTATTAGAATACATCATTATAACAAAAATCTATTTGATAAAAGTAGAAGTTTAAGGGCTGTTTATAACAAACTTCTCTTATTTAAGGGCCAATAATTCAGTGTACATTTCAAGTACTCGTATGTCCTTCAAATAATGTTATCGGGAAGTTATTATGTCTTATAATATAACCAATAAATTTTAGCTTCCTCTCGATTTCTTTGAGCAAGCCTCTTTATTCTTTCACCTCTCCTAGCACACTTTGAAGCGTCTTTCTATCAACCTGCACTGTCTTTGACATTTTTCTTGTCTACATTTCAAAAGCTTATATTCTCTTCATATCCTGCTTAACTACAGCCCAAGTTTCCGCCCCATACATTACCATACTCCATACACGTACGACTTGCACTTGTTCCTCATGTACAGGTTAAAATGTTTATTAGTGAGAACAGTACTTTGGTTATTGAATGCTTGTTTTGCCATCGCGATCCTCTTCAGACCTTTCCTACACTTACCATCATCTGTGACAATACTTCCAATCAATTATTTGAAATAATCTAATAAATCAAGCGTCATGTTATAAGATTTAAAAGCTACTTTTGTATTTGTATAGGTATTCAAAATTTGTGAAATGCACACATAACGCAATCTACATCGATCAAACTTCTAGAAATTTTAACACCCGATACAAAGAACATATTTCTGCATTTAGAAATAACCACGCTGACAAATCTACATTTGCAAAACATATTATTGATACCCAACATAGACCCACAGTAAATAACAGCATAAAACCACTACATTTTTGTCATGACAAGTGTAAACTAGACTTGTTTTAAGCTTTAGAAGTAAAAAAGCATATACACGACAATATTTAGGATTTCTGAGATATTCTTCTTCCTAATTAAATAAATCAGACAACATAAATCTAACTATTTTTTCCAAAAAGTTGTTATAAGACATGATGTGTGTCGATATTTTCATTGTATAGTCTGCTTTATTAATGTGTTTGTTTAGTTATTTTATTGTTGTAATTGTTATTATAGTTATTACTGTTATAGGTTTCTTCTATCTATATGTTAAATATTGATATACATCACGTAGACATTTTAAAGGTGTCATCCGTCATATTTGTTTTATTTTATTTTCACTTTTAAAGATTTTTTTGATTATAACATCATAAAATAGCAACAGATCTTTATTTGTAATTGTCATGATTTCGTATTAATTCAATTTTTTTCTGTCTGAGGATATCAAGCAGCAAAACCAGTAACAGAGACGTTGAAGAACATCTAGAATTCAGAAGGGCCACTTGCTCCAGTTAGCTTACGCGCTGGCTACGTCCTTCACCTACAAAAACAAAAACCAACAGTGAAGCCAGAGAAGTAGTCTCCAAGTCTGTATGAAGTATGGACCAGTTTCACGAAGTAAGGGCAACAGCAATCAATGAAATTAATCTCTATTTCTTTAAAAAAGACAAGGAATGTTAACATTAATTTGTAAACAGTACAATGTACTTTATATTGTATTTTCTTCTGTTGTTGAAATAAAAACTATTATTATTTATCCAACCTTTTGAATATAAAACTTTATCCAATATATTCATCCAACAATTTATCCAACCAATAACCCAAAAAACATTTCACTGATTTGGAGAAAATTTTGGAATTACGCTTATTTTGCTAATGGCTTGGATGAGTTCGTTCATCAGATCTTAACGCATAGTTTTTCCTAACAAAAAATTAAATATATTTTTTTAAACGCAATAGCTTTCAAATTGTTTAAGTGATTGGAACGAAAATTTACAACTTAAAAGAACATACAGAGATGTGGTTGTGTACCAATTTTCAAGTCTTTTGATCAAAGAAAAATGAAGGTATTCGAAATTAATAATAAAATAATCCTCGACATCACTTCAAATTCTGTAATGCAATATCTACAATGTTGGACAAAGGCAGAGCAATACAGCTACCTGTACTGTTATGCTATTTAAATAAATTGTAGATAAAATCTAAACAATGGAAGTTACAACCATTGCCAGATGTCAAGATGTTGCTGACCGGGGTTGCCCGATCTTCAGAAATTTCATGTCGTTAAACCTTTCATGTATAAACATATGAAATTTTTACAACTTCTGATAATAAAGAAAACATTTTATAAAATTTAATTTTATCAGTCAGTTAAAAAATACTGTATTTAATACTTGCAAATTTCGAATTACCCATTTCTCATGATTTTTAACTTAGGTATCCCTCCAATCATAATTTACTCTATCCGACAACTTTGTTAGACTGCGTCTGTGCTGAAGCTCAGCTGTCATTTGTCATTGTGTGGTAGTGTTATTTATTGTCAATATCAAATTGGAAATTTAGGACAGTAGAAACAGACACCATAAACAAAGAAGAAATTGGAAATTTAGCCTCTAGTGTAGGTTTTTGACATGATACCATTACTAGAGAGATATGATAATGTGGCAGCATAATAATATTATGCTAATGCTGTGGTACAGTCAGTTTGGCGTTTCATCACATCTCGTAACACACCAGCTGTTGTGTGCATACAGTTAGATGTAATTTTTTATTATCAAAATACTACTGTAACATGATGAAATCAAGTTTATAACTGTTAACATACTGTAAATAATTTCTCCACTTTTCAAGTTTGTGTTGCTGCAATGTTAATTAAGGGTTCCCTTAATTATACGCATATTGTGCTTATAAATGTAATATAAAAATAAAAAAGAAATGAAAATGCAAGTGAACCTATTTAATTTAGCTCTGTATTCTACATTATCTGAAAAAGACATTATAGGCAACGAAGTAGAATGTAATTTCGGTAAATTTGCAGTTGACTGCATGAGGGTTTTAGATATTTTTTTCCAGCAACATGCTTAGAACCTTCCTCGGCCACAAGACAAACTTTCTGGCAAACAGCCCCCAAGAAAATTAAGGGACTTTGAAAACATGCGTTTTTCACATTTTACAGCAATACCTCCTTTAAACCCTGTCTATCCCATATTCGCCCAGGTCCAGCAACCTTCTTGGGGGTTGCTCCCAAGAAATTTTTCTTGTGCTTTATGCTTTGAAGGTAGTTGTATGCATGCACAAGGGGAAGGAGAACCCCCCGAATTTTTGGGTGAGGAGCAGAAACCCTCTTCCTCCTGGGGGTTCTCCTGCATGCATACAATCACCCTCAATGCATCAACCAAAGGATTTTTTTTTCAGCTTTCTAGTGTATTTTTCTAGAGTATATTTCCTGTTTATCAATTGCTTTGTTTGAGTTTTGGATCCAAATTACTCTATAAATATATGTCATAGATGATGTTTTTGCTTGTCCTTCTTTACCTTGTTTTACTGTTCCTAATTAAATAAATTAATTTTCATAACTTTTAATATAAGGCTAAATCTTACAGCTTATATAAATATATTATTTAATATTGTTATGAAAATTCACTATCATAACGCACTTGCTGCATTCCAAACCTTTTTAGGTTACCTATTTATACAAAAGCTTAAGAAATTCATGAATAAGCATTACATTTCAATGATTGAATAATTTCAGTTTTATTTCTAACCAAACTAAAAATTCCTAAATACGTCCCTGACGTTTCTCCCACTTAAGTCACCGAACTCCGCCTAGTTAGGAAAAGTGTACAGGCTTCTTGCATTGCAAAACTGCACCTTTGTTACCTCTATCCCTTACAACCTCTTTGGTAGGCATCTAAATTTTCTTTTGATTGAAATGGTGTAACCAGATGTGTGTAATTGAAACATATCTTTTGCTTTCACTGATAAAATTACAAAAAAAAAATTGTCCGAGCCGTAACGGTAACCACCAGTTATCGATTTATAAAAATAACGGCTTAAAAAGTAACGCTTTTTACACTAACCTAGATTTCGGAGTCGTGTCTGTTTCAGTTCTACTGCAACTAGGTTCGATGAATAAACATCGGTTTTCATCGGCAACTGTTATTTAACCATTTAACGGGATGAATAGCCTTGGGATTGGGAATGCTCGCTATCGCTCACAGCTTTAGGGATGTACGATCTTCGGTACAATAAAACGGTTTAATTTTAACTTTAACCGATTGTTGATGGGGATACGGCATACGGACACTACTACACAGAGTTATTCTGTTAAACTGAGAAGCTGTTATTTTTCAAACAGTTTAGTTTCCCACTAGTATGTAAAGCCAAATATTTAATAATAAAAAATGTTGGGTGAAAAGATGAATTTCTGTAAAAACGTGTTATTACTTTCACTATAGACAACGCAAAATAGGGTTATTTCACGTGAAATTAAAGTACTTATTTATTTAAATTTATATACATTACCTAAGAAAACAGTTAACACGTCATTTTCGTTTATCTGATAATAGTTATCAAATTGATTAAAAAAATATAATGATACAACATTTTTTAATATCTATATACATTTAAATATAAAAAATTATATATATATATATATATATATATATATATATATATATATATATATATATATATATATATATATATATATATATATATATATATATATACATACAGGGGTGTTTCCAAATTGATGCGAAAAATTTTACAGGCTGATTCTTTGGCGAAAAATAATGGGTGTTTAAGTTTTTCTTGAAACCCCTTCTCCTCCAAGTTACAGCCCTTTGAAATTTTTGAAACTAAGTAAATAAACAATTAATACTATATATCTTCCAATTTTTTTTAAAACTCAATCTCAATTTTTTATACTGTTTCTTTACCGAAATTTTATTAGCTGCGTTATGTTATGGAGTTCTTAGAATCAGTCCCTGTGTAGCAATAAAAGTTCTAACGTCCCAAGGCGTGATAAATAATGATATTTATTGATTCTTGCTGTGGCATTGACATTTACGTAAAGACCCTGATAAAATAAATTTGTTAGAAATGACTAGTTTATAATTCCTAAAACATCTAAGTAAATACTAATATAATACTCCTTTCTGATTTCTAAAAGTTTCACTTCAGAGTGGCAAAAGATTTACGACACGCTTATTATAATTTCTTAACCCTTTGTTTCCTTTTCATATCGACAAAATTTGAGATTTATACACTACGTGAAATAACGGGGTAAAAATACAATGCATTTATACTAGTGTGCTCGCTGTCGCTCACAGCTTTGGAAATGTAGGATATTATCGATCGACTATCCAGTTAAAAATAACTGAAGCCGTTATTTTCAACGGTTATTATTAAATAACGTTAACGGCTTCAACTGTTAACAGAAAATACCTGTTTTTCCCATCACTAGTGTTGTGCCGTAACCAACTTAAGGGTGTAAAACTTTAATTGCTTACTGGACAGTTTTTCAGGTAAATTGGGTGTCAATATATCTTCGTATTAAGGCATTTTAGAGAAAATTGTCCGCCCTTTACCTGTTGAAGCCGTTCCATACTAGATGCAGGCGTAGAAACTATTACTCAGGCTTCACGAATGTGTTACCTGCAACCGGTTACAGAGAAAGAAACAAATTTTTCAAATGTGTTATTCCAAAGGTATGAAAAGCTCATCTTTTTGGCTTTCAGTTATCTAACCGGTTACAGAAAAGAAAACAGACATTCGTGACGCGGGAGAAATAGTTTCTACGCCTGTCTAATGTTTCAGAGAATTCTAACATATTTCTTGATGGCTCCCTTACTGTTTCTGTAGTGTTCAGGTGCTGCCAACATACCGTAGCTGTGTTCATAGAATGGTGCCAGCTCTATGGGTGAATACCCTAGAATTTGCAGAATTCTTATGTTTTCTATCTTATTGTACGCATTAATAGGAATATTTTGATATATCGGAAGTTCGTAATAGAGATTGTTTAACTTTAGAAAATAAATAACTGAAACTTAATACAGGCAGGAAGTCTGAAATGGGCGCGCATGTAGCAACGTCGACGTGACGTCACTTGTTCCAAAACAAATGTGTCAGATGGTACGCCGATCGTATGGGATAAACAGTAGTTAGCGGTTTTGTGCGTATGTAGAACTGTTTTATGGGGTTTTTTGACTTTTTTCTTGGCCACTTTATTAATTTGATAACAGTACCGATTTTTTAGGAAAATTTTGGAAAAATGTGCACATCTAACCTTGATTCTGGTTGGCTAGTTGGAGCATCTGACGTCACAACAATAGCCGGAGCGTTTATGATCACGTGACAAATTCAAAAATAGCAACGATTTTCACACGTATAAAAGCTTTGAAATCAAACATTTCTTATTTATTTTTGATTACTCATGTTTACTATATATAACATTAGGGTATTGAAATATATGTCGATTAAACTTTATGCAAATTGCCTATTTGTGTCTGTATGAACCTAGCTTAAGGGAAACGTTTTTAATGAGAATGAAGTAAGCCAGTAGGTATTGCTACGTGCGTTGCAGCCGTAACATAAAAGATCAAACAAAAGTTCCGCGCAATCCGCCCCTACAATTAATAACAGTTGCGCTTGAACGTGACATTAGACATAGTGAGCGAAGTGCATTATTTATTATAGCTATTTTGTAGATTATGCCGTAGTCATAATAAACAGACTGCTAATAGGAACTTACTACCTTACTTCATACTACTTTCACCTTGTGGTTATTTGCCACGAGTGAGCAAGGTGGTTGGTTATGCACAATCAACCAAGGGTTGCGGTGCTATCGGGGCGGCAAGGCCGCGGACGAGCCCTGAGGGAACAAAAAAAAAAGGTGGTTGGTATGCAATTGCTCCTTCCCTTGAACTTCTCCGGGAGTGCATGTTGTGATGTGGTTTTCCCTTTTCTTAGCTTTTAATTGGGTGAACTGTGTGTTTTTTGGGGGGAAACTGGGTATCTCTATAAATGAACACTGTGTAATGTAAAAATTTAATTTTTTGAGGAAATTATCGCAAGAAAAACAATTTTCTACAAAGTTATTTTTGAATTTAGGATTTAAATGTTTGTGATATTTTTAATAATTCGACGTCCGCGCACATAATTAATTAACGCCTGCAGATACGAGCACGCCGCACGAAAAAATTTGATATCTAATTTTACGTGCACAGCGCACGGAACATTTATTTGGTCGCTTATGGGCGTGCCGCACGTAGCAATAGCCACGGTCCTGACAAAAGCATGTCACATAGAGAATTGTCTTCTCTCTGTAGACTAGTGGATAGTGGAAGGTCATTTCATTTCCAATGACATACGTCATTGGTCATTTCTGACTAAAGGTTAAGTGAGAAGTGAGGTTATACTTTTATTTAAATTTTAGATTTTTAGAA
The DNA here is from genome assembly GCA_964006375.1 of Tillus elongatus. Lineage (NCBI taxonomy): Eukaryota > Metazoa > Arthropoda > Insecta > Coleoptera > Cleridae > Tillus > Tillus elongatus. The sequence goes on along the minus strand of OZ023266.1, from coordinate 34,731,387 downwards.
CGTTTATTAACTTTTATATTCTATAACATTTTTATTTTATTTTCAAAAGGATGAAAAGCGTATCTTACGTATCGTTAGCTTACTGAATCCGAACCAATTGTAATATTCTATTCGTCTAAAAAGTTCAGCAGAAAAATGTATAAAAGTTCCCTAAATTTGGGCAGAAGGTATTGTACACAAACACGACCATTTCAAGAAATACGAATACCAGTGCCTTGGGGACATTTGTCTGGTAAATGGTGGAGTCCTTATGATAAGAGACCTATACTGACAGTTCATGGTTGGCAAGTAAGTATTTGTAGCGGAAAAACCTTTTTAAATACCCTTAGTTTTAGTATGCATTATTTATAGTTTTAATTTTAGGAGGTTTTGCCACTCATTTAAAACATTTATGTTTATCTTAACTTAATCTCAAGTGCAGCTCAAACCAGACGATATTTTTTATGTTTTTGTTTGATCTGACATATGTTTATTCGGAAAGTTTGAAAACAGTAATTGTGGCAGCTTTTTAAAGACATTTACTGTTATTGAAATGGAGCACAATACAATAATCACTCTATCAGTTAACGGCTTAGATTTAAATATTAGTGCCAGAACATCAATTAATTGAAACTTGAATTTTGACATCAAATTATTACATTTTAGACCAACATGCAGATTGTACTGTCCTCTCCATTTTTTATTTACTTAAATCAATGCTAATACAAACTGGTGTTACTATAGAGTGCCTGGGTTTGATTCGCAGTAGTGGCAGGTTTTTGCATCGGGTGTGTGTCTGTGCTCCCTTTCTGTGCTGCTATACCAAATACTTTATAATGACAATACAGGACACTCCGGCTGATCTCGTGTTTCAAAAATATCAGTGCCACTAGCGGATAGTACTGATGTTACGTCATTCAAGAACGTGTAACACTAGCAATTGCTGGTGTTTTACTGTGTATAATTAAGTTTGAGCTATATTTTTTACAATAAATGTTAGTGGTTGGGTGTGTGCAATCTATAATTGTTCGAACTATAACATGCTAAATCTATCAAAGACATTTCCTAGGTTTCCAAAGGATGGCGAAACGTGAATATGATTTTTTGTGCTTTCTTTTCTTAGCAGCGAATTTTTTTACAAATTTGCCTAATAATTAATATTAAACAATAACGATAACATGGATTGACGATAATTTTGTATTATAGATGCAAGAAAAGGGTACTGTTATCAAAAAGAACTGATTTGGATATAGTATTGAAGACACAAGGTGCATTTTATATTTCAATGTCACTTCCAAAAGAATTAATTTGTTGAAGCAGAAGACAAATTCAGAATCACTTTTATGCCAATATGTACAGTTCGCAGAAGATAATTTATTGTGTAATATTTACCATCATGTACCTATTTATAGATAAACTTCATAAACGGATGGTTGAAAGGCTTCAATCATAACTTGTCTTCCAGTGCATCAAAAAAAAAAAAAAAAAGAAATATGAAGGCAAAAAAGTTTTGCATTAATAATAAATGGTATAAGAAAACTGTTTTTCTATATTCTTCTGTGTCCTTTTTTATTTCAGTGTGGCATAAATTGTTACATTTTTCACGTTTAAAATTATTTTACTTGGCAAAGGCTTTTAATTATCTTCCCAAGACAAGTTTTTAAAGAGAGAAGTAGAATCAGCAGATTCAGCCCTATAATAGATTTAGTCACGGAAGTAAGAGTTAGTCTCACCTTTCATCGGCACAATTTCTGAATTATGTACTAAGTATATCAGTTACATATTTCAAAATATTGGATTAATGAGACAGTTTTCATGTAGAGATATAGCAAATTGAGTACTGTGCTACCATTTATACCTAGAACAATTATTTATAGGTAAGTACAGATTGTAAGTTAATATCCTCAGAAACAGCTTTCAGTATATTTCTATACGTACCATTGAAATAGTAGTTTAACGACGGTTTCAAGGTAGTACATTAAATTATGATGAAATAAGATTATGGGTAAGAGAAATTTGCAGAATTATTCATGCTGAATTCATTTAGGTTTCAAGCTGATTGTTGATACAAATTCTATTTATAACTATATAATCAGAAAATTTTGACTGTTTTGTCATGTACAAGTTTTTATATTCATCTATAATAAACCAATTGTCTAAATTAAGAATATGCAGGTAAATATACAATTCAAATTACCCGCTCAGTTGTCAGTACTTCACGTGAGGTGGTGCCAGTGCACTTGTCACAAATATCACCAATGCTAAAGCATAGGAGTGTCCCGTATTGTCATTATATAGTGTTTGGCTATATTTTTAATATTCAATTGTTATTAAAAAAGTTGAAATCTTCCTAAAAAAATAAATGTTATAGTTTAATAGTAACAGCTAAACCAATAAATGTAGCTTAGATTTAGTACGGTGCAGATATCTTGTTTTACAGGCTGCTTTTTGAGAACTATTGTTCAAAATTAAAATCACCATGTTGTTGTGTGTGTTAAAGCAACTTATGAATTGTCAGATTTTATATTGGGTAACAAAATAATTTTTAATTCAATTTAATTGTAATTGTTTATACAAAAAGAATTAAATGTTGTATTTTACTTACGCAGGATAATTCTGGATCATTTGACCGCTTGATTCCACTATTAACTAAGGATGTAGGATTTCTCGCCATAGACTTGCCAGGTCATGGATACTCATCTAGATTGCCTTCTGGTATGTTCTACTACAACATGAACTACCCAATCCTGATTAGACAACTGCAAGTTTATTTCGGATGGCCAAAAATAACACTAATGGGCCACTCTCTGGGTGCAATATCTTGCTTTCTATTTACAATGATTTTTCCTGGTATGGTAGACTTTGCTATATGTATTGATGGTTTAAAACCTTTACAGAAGAAGAATAACCCTCAGACCATGGCAACTGGCATTGATGAACATCTTAAATTTGATGCACAGGTAAGAAGTAACAATGAACCTCCAAGTTATACCATGGAGGAACTCAAGCAGATTATGGGCAAAGTAAACTTTAATTCAATTGACATTGAACATTGTCATTATATATTGAACAGAAATATAGCACCATCAAAAATGTTTTCAGATAAATATTATTTCACCAGGGACCCCAGGTTAAAGTCAACACTAGTTCAGAATTGGCCTCATGAAGAACTACTTGCTGGAGGTGAAAGGGTGACATGTCCACTCTTTATCAGTAAATCAACGAAAAGTCCATACTATGAAGACAAGCAGAATATGTATGATTTGTTGGAAATATTAAAGAAATCTAGTGTCGACTGTGAACATCATTATGTTGAAGGGACACATCATGTTCATTTAAATAATCCTGTGGTGCTAGTGGATTTGTTGAATAAGTTTATAGCAAAGCATAATAAAAGTGATAGAAGTGGTGGCAGTGTTTCAATAAGTGATATTTTACTGCGGTGATACAGTAAAACCTCTAGTATTCAAAACTATGTTAACCAAAAACTCTGCAAATAGCAACAGAATCAATCAAGATAGAAAATATGAAAATAAGATGAAACATATGTGTGTGAAAATATATTGTTTCTGCTAGCAAACTGGTTGATCTATTGCATTATCATTATAATAAACTCGATAATGAAGTGATGAATGCCAAACTGACCTAGAAAAGTACATCAACTTTCGTAAATATATTCTGCCCGCAGTGGCGATTTCTCCTAGCTAGGTGTGCGCCGCACACCCGAAAATATAATCAAAATGTGCACAGTTATATATGTTTTATTTGTTTTTCCCTTAGTCTTAATACACTACATATTTTATGAAAATCGATTTAATTTACTTATTTGATTTCATGAATAATCGGTCAATAGTGACTTGGAATGAAGTAGGTACCACGTCTTCTAACATATTCAGAGATTATGAGTAGGTCAATAGTAACGGGGAATGAATTCGGGTTAGCTGTGCGTTAATATTTCCGAACAACTTCAGTCGATGGAGCGGTATTGATATACAATGCAGTCCCCCACCCACATGTTTAAAATATTGAGGAAAATACCATTGATTTTAACACTGCAGTGAGCTGTAAAAATATCGCTCAAGACAAATGAAAGAAATGCCGGTCTAACCAACGTTGTGATAGCATTATTTACAAGCATTACGACTGGGCTTGCAAAGACCACTGTATTCTAGAATCAAAGACTATAATACATTTTAGTGAATTTTCGCAGAAAAAATTCACTAATGGGGAGATCCTGACTTTTGAATTTTATCTCAAAAAATAAAAAAGCTATGATAACCAAATTTGGTAGGTAGGTTTCCGATATTAAAAGTAAACTATATACCCAAATTTAGATTTCTATGTTACAAGAATAAAAAGTTATAATAAAATATTTTGTGCCAATCATTTCTATGAAAATTCACTACCATAACGCACTTGCTGCGTCCATGCTTTTTACACATTTTATTATTTAGTACCATATTAACATTGAACTACTTTTAATGTTTTCAGTTTGTGTGAAGAGAAGAGGTTGTATAATAGTTCAATGTTCTTTTCGTGTTTTAAAGTTTTAAGTGACTTTAATTTGTTAGTGTTGCGGTGGGTGATTAATTTATTTATCTACGTATTATTCCCATATAGGTACAATATATGTATGTACATTTAGTGTTCATGATTTTTAAAACCACCACTATCAGCAACTCGTTACCGCACACCCGAACTTTTTGGTCAGGAGACGCCACTGTCTGCCAGTTACAATTAAGGATACTGTAATACACTAGATGAAGATTTTTGCTTTTTATTAAAGCTCTTAATCTTTAGTTTGTAAATATTGCTATTGTTGACAGAAACCTTTGTAGTGTCCCCCACCTACCCCGCCACGGATACATCGGCTGCTGGCGCAAGCAAGGAGAGACGCCAAAATTGTATCTCGCTCTATCCTAAAACTTCACTCTGACCAGCACTGATTAACATACAAGAAAATTTTTTTAGGAGAAGGTGTTCCTTTTGTTAGTGTTAATTAATCTGTTTCTTGATTCTATGCAGTAATTTTTTTGGGATCTCTATTGAATCCGGCAGAGTATTTTTGGTTCAGAAATGATTCACCTTTGAACTTTATACAATATTCTTGGAGAATGTTGTATTTCTAAAGGAAAGCTATGTCCAGTTAGAGTTTACAAGAGTGAACATACAACACAAGAAAGAATGATTTGAGAGCACCAAAAACACATTTAACGTCAATACAAACAAATGTTTATCACCAAGCTATTGAGTTGTAGAACCACCTCCTTATTACAATTAGAAGCTTGCCTTCTCATCAACTTGGGAGACTCCCCTGTAAGTTATTACCTTATGAAGATGGGTAGGCGGACAGTGAAAACTGCAGATTCTGCACCGAAGCAGCAGAAACAATAGATCACTTACTATGCAACTTTATGGTTCAGTTATGCAAAACGCTCAAATATCTTGGAGGGGGTGACCTTAACTCTCCAGGAAATAGGTAAAATACCCTCAAAAAGAACTATATGAAAAGTCTGAACATTTAGGGCAACTATTAGAAATGGTCATGCACAAAAGACCCATAGATGTCTAGTTGCATAGCTGAGAGGTCAAAGGCCTATACGACTCATCAAATAATCTACAATCTCAACAGCTTAAAATATATGCAGGAAAAGCTCTTAATATCAAGCTTTTGTAAGAAGTGTATTACTTTTACTTAGTTCTGTTTGCGTTTTTGTTTGTATTTTATTTGCATGTAGAGAATATTCTAACGTCGGTGTTTATGTTTATATTTGGCTTGGTATATAATATTGGAGTTCTGAGAGACATGTTGATTTTATTATCAAGGGAGAAAGTTTCATAAGGTACTTACTTCATCCTTAACTTAACTCAACCTTCTAGCGGGAATAGGCTAAACCCCTAAAATTTAAGAGGGGGGCGGGGGTGGGGGTTGTGTTGGTGGTGTTGAGTGGCACTTCTTTTTAAAGAAGCTTCCTTTACAATGTTGTCTTTTAGTGAATTTTCTTTAAAAAAATATATTAAAAAAAACTAATGAGATCGCGATTTATGAACCTACAAAAAATTTAATCAAATGAGAGCAAGCTAGGACACCTGGAACCCAAATCCGAGTTCAGTTTCAGACTATATATATATATATATATATATATATATATATATATATATATATATATATATATATATATGTATGTATATATATATATATATATATATATATATATATATATATATATATATATATATATATATATATATATATATATATATATATATATATATATATATATATATATAGTTGTGTCACACCAATAACGCAAAAAATAGTGGGCCGATTTTGACAAAATTTTATGAGTACCTTCCATTCGCAAGTTGCTTGGATAACTTCGTTATCCAGGAAAATCGGACCAGTTTTTCCCGGAAAATTCTGTGATTTCTTTCTGAAAACTTTTATATCTCCAGAAATAACACAGCTATGGCAACTAAATTTGGTGCACGGGTTTATATCATAAAAAGTTTGGACGCAGCAAGTGCGTTATGATAGTGAATTTTCATAGAAATGACCTGGCAACAAATATTTTTTTTACAACTTTTTTTCTTTTAACATAGAAATATAAATTTTGGCATAGTTTTTTTTTTTATATTGTAAACTTACATACCGAATTTGGTTACCATAGCTTTTCTACTTTTTGAGATAATTTTTTTTTTCATATAGTTCATGTTACTATTTTATTTATACTTTTTTTTTACTTGTTAATTTTATTTTACTTATACCCTTGATTTTATATTACGTAATGTATCCTTTCATTTTTCTAGCATGTTTTATGCTTGCTGCAGTGTATAGTGTATTATATGGTATGATATGGAATTTAGTTCAGTTATGTATTTATTTATGAATGTTTTATCTGAAATTTTAGCTTATTCGGAATAGGGTTTACCCGCATCATTTTGATTAACAGAGGTTTTACTGTATTTATATGTTTATAATTTTAACTGTATAGACTTCTTAAAGAGCAAAATAAAAACTTGTTTACAATTTTTAGTTTCATTAATTGTGTAAAACATTGAGGTGCTAGTTCTAAAAATAAACCTTTTAATGTCACCATCATGTAAGGTAAAGGACTCTGTATCTTGAATTATTTAATATCAAGCTTATCTTTTTTTTTTTAATTTGAAGTACACCGTATTCAGATAGATTGGATTCTCGATTTACAAGATTTTAATTGTTAATTAAGAAATTTTACTTAAAAGAACTGACAGCTATATAGGTACTACAGAGATTAGAAACTATGGATTTAACAATTATGTTCGTTAGTTAATTTTCATAGTAGACACAACATTTCTCAATTGATTTCCGTAAATAAGAATAATATATGTCTTCGTGCGGTCGAGACGAAATTCCACCTTTTTTAGTTAAGAAAGTTTAAAGACATATTATAAAGCCTCTTACCTGCTTGGTAAATCTTTCATTTGAGTCGGGTATCTTTCCTAGTGACCTAAAGGTTGGTAAGGGCTTTCCTTTAATAAAAAAGAATGATCCAACTATTTTGAACAACTATCGGCTGATTACATTATCTATGACTTTTTCAAAGGTATTTGAATATAGCTATCTGAATCGCTTGGAACAATTTTTGCAGTCGTGTGGTATATTGTCAGCATGGCTTTAGAGAGGGTCACTCCACTACAACGGCTCTCATTGACTTCTATCAGGGCTTAGTCACTTGTTTGGAGGCAGGTGAGTGCCCTGTTCGGATTTTTTGTGATCTCAGCAGGGCCTTTGATTGTGTTGACCATAGGGTACTGTGTGACAGGCTTTATTGTTATGGTTTGAGAGGTAATGCCCTTGGCTGGATTGACTCTTACCTAACGAACAGAGAACAGTATACGGAGATAAAGTTCAAGACATCAGAACGAATAAGTAGGGTATGTTCTGAGCGTGTTGTTGTTCCTACTGGTGTGCCTCAAGGCTCAGTACTGGGCCCTATTCTTTTTACCCTTTACGTCAATGAGCTTGATAAAGTATCTCCTGATGCGCATTTTACTCTATATGCGGATGATATGTCTCTAATCGTTTCTGAAAAGACAGATGATGCTTTGAGTAATAAGTGTCATCATGTTTTTAATAACATAAAGAGTTGGTTCTCTCGGTGTCTGATATATTTTAATTCGTGGAAGACAGAGATGGTGAGATTTCATCCGCGTCAGAGGGAAGTTAATATACTTAGTCTGGGTGTTGACAATACTTATCTAACGTGTGTCAATAACTACAAGTTCCTTGGAGTACACGTTGATGAACATCTCAACTGGAAGTTGCATTGTACGACATTGGTTCCAAGGCGGGCATCTCTTAATTTTTTATTTATAAATATAAGAAATGTTTTGACTGAAAAGCAACTAATATCTTTATACTACAGTCATATTGATTCTAGACTGAGGTACGGTATATGTCTTTGGGGTAATTCTACCTTGCTGCATGATGTCTTTATCGCTCAAAAAAGAATAATACGCTCTATTTTCAACATAGGACAGATGACGTCATGCCGGGTCTACTTTTCTAGTCATAAAATTTTAACTGTGACATGTTTATATATTTTAGAGTTGTGTATATATGTTTTTAAAAATGGTGATAAATTTAAACTAAACAGTGATATTCATACCTTCAGTACCAGACAGGCTTGTAACTTTTATGTTCCGTATGCTAGAACTAAGATGATAAAAGACTCTCCAAACTGTATTGGATTAAAAATATTTAATCATCTTCCTAATAATTTAAAAAATATCCAAAATATTAAGGTGTTTAAAAGTCAAGTTTCTTCTTTTCTATCAGACCACTGTTTTTATACGTTAAATGAATATTTTAATGTTGTGAAAAATTAATTATTGTAAAAGGCTGACAAATCCAATGTAGCTTGTATGCTGTCAAAATGGCTAATAAAGGTATTATTATTATTATTATCCCATTGTAATATTTCGAGCACAAATTTTGATACAAATCCTGTGTTAGCTTATTGTCAATAATTTTCAATATACTTATTTGAGGTCATAGAAACACAAATAATTGCATTGAAATCGTATTCCTGTATTTTAGCAACTTTTTTAAACCATACAGTTTTTTGAACAGGCACAGACTGCTATATAATAGGCAAATAAAACGTTTCTGTGGTAAATATAAAACATTATTCGAACTGACAAATATAATTTGCTGAAATTGAAGTTTCTGGGCTAATGGAAAATTAAGTTATTAAAATTTGAAACATGTAATGGAAATTCGCTACCTTTCCGCACTTGTTGCGGCCGAAGTTTTATTATTTTATTTATTATTATATCTTAGGTATAGAAAGAAAACTCAATTTGAAAATAAAAATTTATTTAATAATTTATTTGGTGAATATAACTTTGTGAATAAACTCTATAAAATTGTTTTAACGATACATCGATTGTGTGACAATCCCATAATATTATAGATGGAATGCACCAGGTATAATTATTTTTGTTCTTTTATTCCAGTGGCACCGAACTTAGTGCATTTTGTTATGTTTAAATATACTGCACCACAAAATTAACGCATAACCTCAATATTCCCCAAATTTTGACACTGAATATTTTCTGATCCGATTAGTTTTTTCTACCAAATCGTAGTAGCTCTATCAATGGAGAATTTCCAATAGCCAAGAGATGTCCAAAAAAATAAAGTAACATGATGTACAGGGGGTTTAAATAATGTCGTGGTTTCTTCATCAAAATTTAACCCTTTCTGCAGGCAATATCACATTACTCAGGCAGATGAAAATTGTACAGTGCTATAGCCTCATGTCTTCTGGGTATTTTGTTTTTTTAATCGTCTGTCTATTTTGGACTGTCCCACAGATATTCAATTTTTTGAGACATTGCATTTTGCTCCATAGAATTAAAATAAAAAACAACTTAATAACAGTGTTGTTTTATTTCTTTATTTACCACTATAAAGTCATGCACTTATTTAAAAAACATTACATGATTTTACCATCTTAATGCCGCTCAATTTAATTTTTTTTGCTAGCACTATTGCTTCGTTCAGAGGAATACTGGGAAATTTTCTGAATTAATTCGTATGAGTTCTTAATAGAAAATTTTGGACAGAATTTGCATGAGACTTTATTTTTTGGGCATCTGTTGACTATTGGAAATTCTCCATTAGTAGAGCTACTACGATTTGTGAAAAAAAATCTAATCGGATCACGGGATGGGAAAAAATTCAGTCAAACTTTGGGGAATATTCAAGTTATGTTGTAATTTTGTGGTGCCGCGTAGAATGATTTTGCAAGGTTAGCAATAATAAATAAAACTATATTTCTGAAAAACAAAGTAAGAACTTGTTAACATTTTAAAATTACATCTTTACAATCAAGTTTTAAGTACCTAAGTTAAAATATGAAATAAATAGACTTGAATTTCTAAGTTTCTAGCTACATACTTGTTTATGCAAATATCTGTGTTTTCAAATTATGTAAACTAAATTTTATAACGCTAGCTATTAAGAGTGTCCATTAGGGTGGATCGAAAAATAGATATTTTACATTTTTTTGGAATTTAAAACGATGTAGTAACAAAAAGTTTCCACTTATAAACATCGTTTACTGCAGAAAAATTGGACTCTCTAGAGGTTCATCTTCAGGTGCCACAATATACATACATATATAATAAATTGAAAAAAAATCATTTCTAAATGTTTTGCACGTACTTTCGCTAATTCATTATGTAACTTCAAACAGTTACATAATAAACTACCCAGAACTCACCACGAGGAGGTACCCGTGTCTGGAGTTACACCCACCTGCCCTCTTCCTATCAAATCTAATTAAAATCCCTTTTTGTATTACATTTAAACATTTTTGACCTTGATTTTAGCTTTCCCATTACAAAACCGTCTCTTGCTTCTGTCTCTGTAGCACTTAACGATGCCTCTGTGACTAGTTTTACCATTCTCTCGACAGCCTGTGTGTGGCATGGAAACCTTACTAAAGTCATATCAGGTAGTGTTCTTATCAGTTCCCTCAATTCTGAATTTGGAGTTGTTGCTAACTTGGGAGGTTCTGTTAACTTGCAGGTTTGTGAGTCAACCAGGTCCTCATAATTGGTTGCACTGAAATTCAGTTCCGGTATTGTAAATTGTCTTATAATTCCATTGTCTACTCTCGACTTTAAGATTCGTTTTAGACCTAATTCTCGAACAGATAGTCTTTCATCATTTAACATGCAAAGTAACAGGTTTTCCGGATGAGCAAAATAAGAATTTCTCTGAAATACTGATTCTATTATCTTTAAAATATTTTCAAGCATATATCTTGACCGTTTAACGAAGTTTAATAAATGGTTTGGACCATCCAAGCAAGAAGATTTTATGTTTATGTCAAACCAAATAGGCGCGTATACTTTTATCACAAAGGTAGCTAAGATGCCTAGATTTTTTAAAGGTATTTCTGTGGCAGCATATAAACGTAGTAATCTGTTAGCACAAGTAATCCATCTAGCATGAGCCAGCGGTCCTGGATATCTATGTGATAAATTAGCTGTAAAATTTCCAGAAGAAATTGCCAAACAAATCTCGTGTAAATATTTATGATCACTGCTTTGTAATCAACATTGGGTAATTCGACTTCAATAGATTGAAAACGTACAATAGGAAGGCTCTCACAATCTTCTAAGTTTTTCCACTTTCCCCCGAAAAACCTCGAGGACCTGTGGTAGAACCATCTAAAAACTGAAGCAAATGTCTTAAAGGAAATTCATTCGCATGGAGCATACAGACAAACCAGTGCAGAGGTCTTCCTAGTGATCTTTCTAGATGAGCAATTACTCCGTTCTTATATCCCGTATTTACCACAGTACCATCGCACCCTATAGCAACTACAGTAGAAGTATGAATTTTTTTTCTAAAAATTTAAACAAACATGATTTTATGTCTTTTGCAGATTCTGTCACTGGAACAACGTGGCTAAGATATTCAGATTCGGGTTCTTTAACTACTGCGATTATATTCTTCTAGGACTACTCTCCTATGCAATTTATTACCAAGGGAGATATATCAGACGGTTTTGTCCTTACGTTTATCGAAGTAAACACCTTGCACTTGCACGTCACTTTGTTCAGATGTAAATGTTTTAAATATTGTGGATCTATTCTTTCTTCCGGCTCTTCTGATTTTGTTTCGATCAATTACTTTAGATTTGTCTTTTTCATTCACTATTCCCACATCCTGAAGAACTGCACTCGCTATCATTGCAGCCAATCTATCTGAAACGCCAGCTCGATCGCACACTAAAGCCAACTTATTTAAATTAACTCTCATTTGTGATGTGCTGGGTTGGCTGAGTTCTAAATGTGCCGGGGGAATATTAGATTGTGGGAAGAATTTCAGATCACCTAATTGAGAATCGCTGCTGGAACTTTCATTCGAGTCTTTCGACACCGTTGTAAAATGTATTGTTTGAAACTCCAAAGACGAACTAGCTGCACTAGTTCGTTTTTCAGTGTTTATTATTCTCTCAATTTTTCTTTGTAATGCTTCTGTTGTCACTAAGTCCATTCCAGCAATCACCATTTTTCTATTTTTCTTTGGTCTTTTAAAAAATCACATTCTTTTGGTGGAACCTTTTTTTGCACACTTACAATTAAAAATCAGTACATTTACAGTAACAAATATCAAAGAGTGTAATGTTTGCTTTAGCTGCAAATAAAATTGGTTTTGAGTTTCCTCTTGATGTGGGATACTTTTTAATTTTTCTGAATTTAGCATGATAATCTTTAAGCATCTGAAAAATTCTACGATTGCTTAGAACCGGCAAACAGGCTTTAATCCATATGGTTTTAACATCACTTATCACTACATTGGAAATTTCAGCAAAATCGGGTTCTTTATTGCTTATTTGTAACATTTCAAGCCGTATGAACAAATAATGTTTCATCACATCCTCATATGTAGGTAAAACCGTTGAACACACTTGTTTTGGTGCCCCAAAAACAGGACAAGACAGGCTTTTCCGAGTTTTCGGCATTACTTGCAATTTTAGTCACATACTCGCTGCTTAAGAAAACAACGAATACTGGCGTGTGACGTAACGCCATGCGGCTATCTAAGAATCCCCCTTCCGCCCCCACTCTAATGTAAACTTACAACCAACAAACCCAGCAGAAAGTCGCACAAGCATGCTATGTTGCCAATGTTCACATTGGAGTTTTCAATTGTTAGTAATGTAAATGAAATTTTAATTAAAAACAAATTTTGTAAATTTCCTACATTTCAATTCTATTGTGGCACCTGAAGATGGTTTGCAAGAATTTCGAAATTTTGGGAAATTAACACACTTATTGATAGACAACTTTTGGTAACTAGCCGCAAGTGACATTCAAAAGTTGATTTTTTCGATACACCCTAGTGTCCATGCATTGTCATCTGTTTCTGCAATTTATGTAAACAAAATTTTATAGCGCTAGCTATTAATAGTGTCCATGCATTGTCATATCCGTTTCTGCAATTTATGTAAAGTAAATATTATGTGTTAGCTATTAATATTTTAATTTCAAGAGATAAGATAATACAGTATGTAATTTTGAAGGTACTTAAATTTCCTTTTAAATTTAAGCAAGTTACACGATAATAACTTTTTTATAACTGATGGACCAAATTGCATTAATCTTTTCTTGGTAATTAAAATGTTGACTGCACTTACTCTGTAGAAACAATAGACAATTTGCATGGATCTTCCTTTATATGAATTTAACGTTTACCTAATATTTTTTTATACATAGAACATTAATTACATGCATGAAAATACCCAAAAACATATAGTGGACAGAAAACGACTTTTAAAATCAAACAATTTTCGAATTATTATCATGTGACCATGAACGTTCTGCTATTGGTCATGGCGTAGTTGGATAGTAAATAAATATCGTGTTTACATTTGCCTTATGGTATGATAAGTATGGTCGCTTGTGTCTTAACATCATGGTGAATTTTATTCGTTTGCTGTGTTTCCTCTAGTTGAATAGTGTAAAGTGTGTGTAATAAGACGAGAGAATGGTGCTCAACAGACGTAATCAGATAATTTGCCAAGAATATACTCATTTATGATGACATCATTCTTTTTGATAGAACAATGTTGTCTGAATTAATAGACAGATAAATAGATAGGTGCTTTATTGTCCAAAGACAAAAATCTTATTGACAAGCAAAATGTTAACATATAAAAGTAAAAGTTGTCAAAATATAAAAACACAAAAATATAAGTTCACAACAAATAGTAATATAAGTGCATAAGTAACTAGTATAACTATATATAAATAACAATAAAAAACAATATAAACATAAATACACAGCTAACTAACAATATAATATAAACACACAATATATAGAAAGCAGTCCAAATGAAAACTCCCAAACAACACCAATCGAATCTGTCACAGTAGTGCATCATTACAAAATTCATCTATTGAATAATAACATTTTGCAATTAAAAATTCCTTAAGCTCTTTCCTAAAAATTTTAATGTCACCAATCCTCAAGTTTAGTGGTATCTGGTTTAATATCTTCTTACTATTATATATTAATGACCTCTTTAACAATGATGTGGACAGTATAGGAAGAGGAATGCAGTTCTTTTGTCTTGTACCACGAGAAGACACTGACCTGATTTCATCTTTATATTTTCCATGCATAAGGCATGCAGTCTCCAAAACAAACAGAGACGGTAGGGTCAATATCCGCTCAGAAACAAATAAAGGTCTACAAGAGTCACGGACACTAACCCCACACAAATATCTGATGGCTCTTTTCTGCAGAATAAGTACGGAATTGAAAAGATAACATGCACAAGAGCCCCAGTAACAAATGCCATGCCTTAGATGGGACTCCACAAGTGAGGAGTAAACACTTCTAGATGTACTCGTGTCCAAGCTTTTTGAAACAACTCTTAGTGCGTGACAACCTGATGAAAGCTTCTTACATAGATGATTCATATGTGTTTCAAATTTTAACGATTGACCAATGTATAGTCCCAGAAACCTAACACAGCTCTCCTTCCCAAGTTCCTCAGCTGCTAGAGTCACAGCAGGCAGACTACATTTGAAATGCATGATATTAGTCTTAGAGACATTCAAAGTTAACAGATTTGAAATGAACCAGTTTTCTATCATCTTCATATTCTCTGCCACAGTGCGCTCCAACACTATCACTACTCCACAAGACAGTTATATCATCAGTATAGATAGTCATACTACCCTTAATTTTCAACATAGACAGGTCATTAATATAAAGTAAAAACAGCAGTGGGCCAAGACCAGACCCCTGCGGAACACCATGGTGAATATGTTGGTACCCAGAGCTAATATGACCAAGTTGAACACTCTGCTGACGATCAGATAAATACGACCTCAACCATTCAAGCTAAGTGCCCCTAAAGCCATAAATAGGAAGTTTGCGTAACAGTATCTCATGGTCAACACAATCAAATGCTTTAGTGAGATCACAGAACACTGCCGCAGCTACCTGATTGTTAATCAGTGAAAGGTACAGATTTTCAAGAAAAGAAAATATTGCATCATTTGTTCCTTTTTTAGGTTGAAATCCAAACTGGGAAGATGTTAGGATCTTGTGTTTACAAAGAAATACCTGCATTCTATTTTTAATTAATTTCTCAACTATTTTAGAGATGGTAGGAAGTAGAGACAGAGAACGAAAATTATTTGGAGAATCTGTTTCACCTCCTTTATATGCAAGAATTACTCTAGCCATTTTCAGAGACGAAGGAAAAGATCCCGTTACAATCGAACTATTAATTGCATCTGCCAAGATTTCAAGAACCCAGTTAGGAAGGTGAAGAAGCAGAATTATAGACGATTAACCCGGCGTCGGCCACCTGGCGTAAATATTACCCCACGCAGTTTTAAACCTCTGAAACTTCCAAGTCTATACTTTACCAGGCGTGTGTGCCAATATACCTTCTCAAATCAGTGTCGAGATAAGGCACTCAACGCACTTGCATCGTAGCGGTCCTGTTTCGTACTACACACTGTTAAGGTGCCTGAGGGTTATATTTACCACACGTTGCCGTTTGTGATACAGTTTTTGCATTGACTAAAGTAAAATTGCCTGTTTAGGCGTTGATGTAAAAAAGTGTATTCTTTGCAGTGTCTCGCTTTAATACATATGAAGAAGAGCAGCAACGACTTTTGGAGCTGTGAGCTGATATTTATAACATTCCATCGACAGCAAATTGTGAAGGTGAAATTGATCATGTCAGTGAGAGCGACCATAACTCCGCCTCGGAACAAGACATAAGTGAAAGTGGTAAGGATAGTACTCAAGGTTACGAAAACAACCCTGGAAATGAAATCAATTGTGGCAATGAAGACACGTCTGCAAACAGTAAATGTTTCCTTGCTGAGAATAAAACTATAAAATGGTTGAAAGCTGTTCTGCCAAAAAATGTCAGGACACGTGCCAAAAACATAGGGTTTCTTTCCTCAGGGCTCGTCCGCGGCTTCGCCGCCCCGGTTTCACTGCAACCTTTGGCTTATTGTGCATGCCCTTAGATTTTTTACTCCACCCATTCCAAAATCACTGTACCTTGAACTAGTCTGCACAGCGATTGGTATGGTGAAGTTTAATAATGCTCTGTCTCTGGTCTAGACTGACCGTAGATCAGTTGTCTTTTGCGGTCCAGAGCTTTACACTCACACAAGAATATATACATAGTTACTCACCTACTATGTGTTAGAGCATATGCTAAGAATGCAAAAAGTGTTTTGGAATGTTGGTTATTATTCATCGATACTCAAATATTGCAAGATATTATTAGACATACGAATATAAAAATAAATAAGAAAGCGACTGCATATACAGATAAGAAATTTGTTTCTTACACTAGCCTAGCTGAAATCAAGGCTGTATTGGGCCTGTTATATATAGCTGGCTTTTACAGATCCAGTAGGCAGAATTTGGAAGACTTATGGAAA
Source organism: Tillus elongatus (assembly GCA_964006375.1). NCBI lineage: Eukaryota > Metazoa > Arthropoda > Insecta > Coleoptera > Cleridae > Tillus > Tillus elongatus. The sequence continues at coordinate 34,714,419 of OZ023266.1, read as the reverse complement.
TCAGATGGAACCGGTGTTGATATTTTTTTAACCACCATGTCTTATAAAAAAATTTCCTTTTTGTTAAGTTGCATCAGTTTTGATAATATAGAAACTCGAGAGGAAAGAAGGCGAATCGAAAAATTGGCTCCAATCTGTGCCATGTTTGATAAATTTGTTGAAAACTGCAAAGAAGCCTATTTATTCCCCAGGAATGTACCTCACTATAGACGGGAAGCTGGAGTCATTCAGAGGGCGGTGTTCCTTCCGGCAATGTATCACAAATAAACCTGCAAAATATGTGCTAAAAGTACATGCTATGGTCGATGCTAAGTCCTTTTATGTTGTAAACTTGGAAGTCTACCTTGAACAGCCAGATCAGTCTTACAAATTGAGTAATCGTCCTCATGAGATACTGAAGCGCTTGGTGGAGCCTGTATCTGGTACTAATCGGAATATTACTTGCGATAATTGGTACACAAGTGTAGATTTATTTACTGATCTCTTGAAAAATAATAAACTGACGGCAGTCGGTACCATGAAAAAAAAAGAGGGAAGTTCCAACCGAATTTTTAAATTTAAGAAAAAAAGGAAACGTATTTAAGTTTGTTTGGCTTTGGAAACGATGCAACTTTCGTTTCATATATGCCTAAGAAGAATAAAGTAGTGTTGCTGTTGTCCACATATACATCTTGACAACACCAATGATGATGAAAATGCAAAAAAATTACCCGAAATAATTTCAATTTATAACTTCACAAAATGTGGTGTAGATGTGGTAGACGAACTTTCTGCTTCATACAGTGTGTCCCGTAATTCAAGGAGATGGCCTCTCACGTTATTTTCTGCATAAATGCGCATGTTATACACATAACAAATAATAACGACTACAAAACGAAAAGAAGGGAGTTCTTGAAGCAACTTAGACTGGAACTTCCAAACGAGCACATCCGAATGTGTCAAGAAAATCCCAGATTGTCTAGATAATTGAGAATAAAAATCAGGGAAGTTGCTGGCACGACCTCTGAATCTCCCGCCAAAATTGTGAAGCACCAGGGCCGCTGCTCAATCTGTTCAAGGAAGCTTGATAAGAAAACAAGACATTCTTGTCAAAAGTGCCAGAACCATGTGTGTCTAGATCATGCTACAATAATATGTAGCAATTGTGACCGAGAAGACTCTGAAGAAAAATAGTGGTTTTTCAAAGTGTTCAATTTTGTTATCAACCGTCAAGAGAGATTGTCAATGTAAATTTTCATTTTCATGGACTTTTTTCTAATACCAAATGAGCAATTTTAAACCCCCATTGGGTCAGAATTTGTATTTTTGATTTTTTTAATATATACATGTTTTTTTCATGTGAAATTTTTCATTGAGGCATTCATGTTTTGGTATTTTTCTTTGAATAAATTTATTTTCGTCAGTAATTGATTTTTCTCACTTAAAATAAGTTGAATGGTTTTTCCCTTATGGAACATATGAAAAAGTTTTATTCATTTTTTTATTTAGAAATAACGTCTGGGGTTACGTTTACCCCACGTTACCGTTTTTGTTCCAATATTCAAGGTGACCAAAGCCAGGTTAATAGAAGCAAACCCAATAATTTCGTTAATTAATTGTCATGATTTTTGCCGGTTGTTAATACTAAGAGTAATACGTAAAGTTAATACTTAATATGCAAAGATAAACATACCTTGATCACATGGAAATTACAACCTAACTTAATAACTTATGATAAGAATTTTAACCTTACATCACTAATACTCGTTCTGAAAATGACTTACATTCAAATGGTCTTCACAACAATATAAAGCGGGTTTCTCAGATAACTGTGGATTTTTCCTTTCATCCCGCTTTATAACTTTGAGCAATTGCTTTCTAATTGGAACAATAAAAAATAGTTTCTCTGGAGATTTTGTAGTCATATTTGTTCACATTGGTACTATACAGTATTTATATAAGCTTTATTTTTCATATTATCAAATAAAATTACGTGGAGAAGCCAATATTCAATCAATAACTTGCAATGCAAGATGTAAACTCAGAGAAGCAAGTTCATTGATGACCATTGTACTGTCCCGTGACGTCACAGATCATGGCGGCAAAATAGTGGTGTTTGAAATCAATTATGAAATATTTTTTGCATCGTTATTTTTGTAGTATGTGAAATGAAAAATATATTAAAAATCATCGTTGTAGGATGTCTATCAGATGTGGTAAGAGGAAAAAACATACAAATTGTCTATTGCACTAAACAATGTGTAAATGAGACAATTTGTATTGGTACTTACAAGGTAAGCGCAAAAATTTCTCAGCCTGACATAAATCCAAGGTGTCGCAGCGTGTCAAAATTTGGTAAGACATTGGTTCAAATCTTATTAGCCTTGGAAAAAACAAAAACGGATTTTATGTCAATTAGTTTTTTATAACTGACACTTATTAGTTCATCACGATGTCAGAAGTCACGAACATTTAGTATAGAGCTGTCGAGAAGGTCTTCCACCTCAAAGCACCAAAGATCAGCTAGATGGGCCGTACGGGAAAAATTCTCGGTCTTATTCTGTAGAAAAAAATTGGTCAAAACTGTTTTGAATGGGACAGGAATCCTTGAAAGATGACACAACAGGAAAGACGGTGGAAGTGGTGACAGAAAACAAGATTACCCTTCTTGAGGAGCTCGTATTAAATGATCGACGCTTGGAAGTGAAAGAATTATCAAAATAGTTGGGGCTTTCAAATACAAGCGTTCGTCGAACCCTGCAAGAACATTTGGCCATGAATAAAGTTAGTGCAAGATGGCCCACAAGCATCTTTCATGCAACATTCATGCATAAATTACGATACAATATTTGGGAGTAAAGACATGGGAAACTGACCAGAGGCGTGCGTTGCTCCATGACACTGCTGGAATTGCACAAGCCGCAATTCCTGACTGCGGTTTAGATCAAATTGGTCACGCTCCGTTTAGTTCAAATATGCCCCCCCATGACTATTACCTATTTGGAAATAAAAAAAGGACCTTCGTGAGCACCATTTCAGTGACGACGAAGATGTGAAAGCTGCAGCTTGGGCACATTTTGAGGACAAAGCGAAAGAATATTCTTCTTTTTTATTTTTATTAAATACTATCGTACCGTGGGCGTCGACAAGGAGGAAAGAGGCAACTTGTTAATTCTGGACTTGAAGGTTTGGAGGTTCGGAGAAGGAAAAACATGCGCCGGCAAGGAATTCCACAACTTGGAAGTCCTCGGGACAAAAGAGCGGGCATAACAAGATGTTCTATGTCTGGTGACCTCGACAGTAAAAGGGTGCATTCGCTCTGTTCCCCTGGTAGATCTGTTGGGGGCAGCAGGTGGAGGAACCATGGAAGAAAGCTCCTCTGAGCAGTGCCCGTACAGATATCTATAAAAGAGAGAGAGGTCACCAACGGCACGTCGGTGGGCAAGAGATGCCAGCTTTTGGGTGAGGGTAGGGTCACTAATGAGACATATAGCTCTCTTCTGAATAGAGTCCAGGATAGCGAGTGTAGAAGCGGCAGCAGCACCCCAGATGTGGGAGCAGTATTCGAGGTTTGGCCTTATTTGCGAAGTATATAAGGTATAGAGATTAGCTGGTGAAAAGTATTTGCGAGCCCGGAAGAGGAAACTTAATTTCTTAGCAGCCGCTTCTGCAATTGATGTGACATGTTGGTGCCAATTGAGGTTTTGATCCACAGAAATGCCAACAAGTGAACACGACTCATTACTTTGAATAACTTGGTTATTCATTGTGATGGGTCTAGGGCTGGTGTATCTTTTATGAGAAAGAAAGCAAGACTGAAATTTGGTGGGGTTGAATTGTACAAGATTTCTATTTCCCGAGTCAAATATTTTTTGGAGATCCACGGAGACAGAACCCTCCATAACCCCAGTAACTGTGAACTGGGTTGGATGTGCTAGAGAGGAGGTCATTGATGTGGAAAAGAAACAAAGTAGGGGCTAAAGCTGAACCTTGAGGGACTCCTGCATTAATTGGATATAGTTTAGAGGAATGGCCATCCACGACAGCAGAAATGCTCCGGTTGGGTGGCAAGTTTGCTGTCCAAGTACAGAGTTTTGGTGGTAGGCCATAGGCGGGAAGTTTATTAAGCAGTGCTGCGTGCCCAGACCTGGTTGAATGCTTTGGATATGTCTAGAGCGACAATCTGGGATTCACTGTGTAGTTCCAGACTTGTTCCAAGAATGACAAAGGAAAGGAGGTCAGCAGTTGATCTGCGCTGACGGAATCCATACTGCCTGTCGTGGATTAGACTGTGTTTTTCAGGGGTATTGGATTGTTGCTGAAACAATGTAATAAATGCATTGATGTTAGGTGGGGACAATATGAAAAAAATAAAATTTAATTGTCTTTCATGGTCAGGCGCGGAAATTTTGGCACTTACCTCATTAAGCTTACCAAGTCAGGTTGTCTATAGTTGTTTTTTTTTAATATACACTTCATATTTTAGCTAGGACATTCATTTTTAGTTGATCTCGATCATCAAATAAAATTTCTTCTCTTAGCCCTCCTTTACTTTTGTCTTCCTTATAATACTTATCTAAGAAACTATTAATATTTTCGCTTAATTCTTCTGGATTATTCAAATGCATATGATGAGTACCAGCTAATTTGAACAAATGGAAGTCTTGATTGACATTCTTTATTACATCCATGACTTCATAAAAATTTTCTTTTGGTTCATAATACGATCCACTTAAAGCTTTTATGATCAACATTGGCAAAGTCATGTTGGAGGCGTTTTTCACTAGATCACTCTGCCTCCAATTTTCAAATATCTCAACTTTTAATCTTGGATCTCTAGCAAAATAAAACTTGCCAGGATGTTTGATAGATGGTCTAATGTTTCGGATAGCTAAGTATTCACTGTATTTTATATCTACTGAGCCATTGTGTGGTATCGATATTCTTTCCTTGATTTCTTCCAAAGTATAGCTTGGAGGTTCTCTTTTGCTTCTTTCTTGTTTCTCATATTTACTAAACTGCACTATCAACCGATGAAGGTCTACACCAGTCTGTTTTGGTACCATAGGCTTTGAACCATCAAGACACATTATGAAATCAACATTTTGTGGTTTTAACATAGAGTAGGTATAGCTAATGACTCCCCCTAAAGAATGGCCCATTAGGAAAACATGTTTCCAGTTGAAGTAACTTTTTAGATAATGCACAGTTATGTAATAGATGGTCTGGTGATAGTAAACTCCAGAAGGCAAGTGAGAGGAATATCCGTGTCCTGGAAAGTCGACTGCCAAGAATGGTATATTTTTGTTCAGTAAAGGTATTAGACGATCAAAGGTTCCACAATTATCCTGTAAAAATTAATAAAAAAGTAGAAGACATAACTTTATATTTATGAAATTTTTGTTTGCTTTTAACAGCACTTAGAAAACATTTTAAACATCACCGATTATCTCGAGTGCAAGAAGGCCAATCGACCGATAATAGGTATCAATCAATAATATTTGGTTATTAATTAATTAACAAACTAGTGAACATTCAAATAACGTCCAAATACACAAACTACACCACTAATATTTCATGTTTAGTAGTTCCAAGAATAACAAATGATTTACCATCGATTTCCTTTAACAAGAAATACCTGAATATAGCAAATAACATAGAACTTGCAGAGCCATGTTTCAATAATCAAGGTAAAATTGATGTACTGCTAGGTAACGAATTATTTTTTAACTTGTGAAGGTCAGGTCAAATACAGTTGGGTAAAAATAGACCCATTTTACAAGAAACAAAACTAGGATGGATCATGGGGGTCCTAGTATCTGCACAATGTATGCTAAACAGGCGTTGGTTTGCAATCTTTCCTTCCAAACGTTAGATGCACAAGTAGCTAGATTCTGGGAAGGTGAAAATTATGGAGATAAACGGATTAGTACATCTGAAGAAAAGATGTGCGAACAATACTTTGTAGAGAGGGTCAAACGAGACACAGTCGGTCGCTTTATTGTATCACTACCGTTTATGGACAATAAACCCCAACTAGGAGATTCCATAAATACGGCAATAAAACGATTTGCATCTTTAAAAGGTAAACTGAATAGAAATTTCAAGCTTAAACAAGAATACATTAAGTTTATGAAGGATTACATAGATTTAGGACATATATCTTTAAATAACGATAAGCCGAGGAAGCCGAAAATGATGAATTTTATTTGCCACATCACGGTGTTATAAAGGAAAATAGTTTAACTACTAAATTAGGGGTAGTTTTTTACGGTTCGGTAAAACCCTCTAATGGCCGTAGCCTAAATGATAATTTAATGATAGGACCGACCATTCAAGAAGACTTATTTTCTTTAGTTATAAGATTCAGGATGTACCAATACGCGTTAACGGCGGACATAACTAAAATGTATCGGCAGATAAAGGTCACAGAAGATATCAAAAAATAGTTTGGCGCGAAAATACGAGCGACGAACTTCGAACCTATACATAAACCACATTTTTAGTCGTAAGATGTTTACAACAATTGGCACATGATGCAGCTAATCAACTGACTAATGCTTCTAATGCCATTTTACACGATTTTTATATAGAGGACCTCTTGACGGGATTCAGTAACATAACCGGTGCTATTCAGTTAAGACAAGACATAACACATATCTTAGAAAACGCAGGTTTCCATTTATGTAAATGGAATTCGAATAATATTGACTTATTACCAGGAAACACCAACCAAACAAATTCTAATTTAATTATCGATCCAAACACAGCAACAAAGATGTTGGGTATTACGTGGAACAGTAAATTAGATTTAATTGAACATAAAATAGGCGAGTTCGACACGGCCAATATCATTTGGTCTACGCGAATGATTTTATCAATCACTACTAAGGTCTTCGATCCTTTAGGGATATTGGGTCCAGCAATATTAATCGCGAAATAAATTTTACAGTCATTGTGGCAATTAAATCTAGGCTGGGATGATAAAATTCCTCAGGATATAGAATCCAAATGGAAACAGTTTGTAAGGCAATTGCCAGTTTCAGAATCATTAAACATCCCAAGAACTGTTATAGCATATTATCCGTATGAAGTCATTGAATATCATGGTTTCCGTGATGCCTCTCAAAGGGCGTATGGAGCGGCGGTTTATATAAAAACTACTAATCAGGAAGGAAAACACAAAATACGTTTGTTATGTGCGAGTTGCGCCTCTTAAGGCCATTTCCATTCAAAAATTAGCACTATGCGCAGCAGCGTTATTAGTAAAATTAACAATAAAACTCAAGGAATCACTGAACATAAATTTTGATCCAATGTATTTTTATACAGATTCTACAATTTGACTATCATGGCTATCAGTGCCACCAAACACCTGGCAAACATTTGTTGCCAACAGAGTAACCCATATTCAATCACATTCAGAAGTTTAAGATTGGTATCATATTAGCACTCATGAAAACCCTGCAGACATTATTTCAAGGGACCTATTACCCGATCAATTAAGGACAACACCATATGGTAGAATGGACCGGAATGGCTACACAGGAATATTTCACTAATGTCAGTACTGATTGATAGCTACTTAAATGACGTACCCGAAAGGAGAACGGCGGTTGTGTTCAGTAATTGCGTTCAGAACGAACTACCTGTTTTTCAGAAATTCTCATCGCTTTTCAACCTATAACGAGTCTTAGCGTATTGTTTTTTATTCACAATTCTAAAAATAATGTCAAAAGACGTGGCTCGCTAACTAGTGACGAATTACAGAATTCATTTAAGTTATTTATGAGACACGTTCAGTCTAAATATTTTCAGCAAGAGCTGAATTGTTTAAGGTCAAATCAGCCTGTTAAAAATTCCAGCGCAGTAAAGTGTTTAAATGTCTTTCTTGATTCTGACGACATAATTAGAGTTGGTGGGCGTCTTACAAATGCAACAGTTCCCTTTAATCACAAACATCCCATATTACTACCAAAAGGGGATTCAATCATCAAATTTATTATTAAGGAAATACATGTACGACATTTGCATGCAGGTATTCAAGCAACTCTATCGGTTATCTATCTGAAATTTTGGCCACTGGCAGCAAAAAAATACTATTAAACAGATAATCCATAATTGTGTAACTGGTTATAGGTTTAAACCAGCCTCTTACGAACAGCTCAAGGGTGATTTAAAAAGGACAGAGTCCAACCTGTAAGATCATTTCTTAACAGTGGTATCGATTACGCTGGGCCGATATTAATTAAGGAATCAAGGGGCCGCAGTAGAAAAACCATCAAATTGTACATAGCATTGTTTGTTTGTTTATATACTAAGGCAGAGTACATTTGGAATTGGTCACAGATTCTACTACTTAATCATTCTTAAATGCACTCAAACGTTTTAAGCTAAGGCGGAAAAGGGTTCAAAATTAATATTCAGACAACGCTGCAACCTTTGTAGGTGCCAATAAGGAACTCAAAACTATATATGAATTACTCAATTCACACGAATTTAAGCATGATGTAATTGAATGATTAGTTAGCGAGAGAATCACTTGGCATTTCATTCCACCACGGTCACCGCATTTTGGTGGGAAATGGGAGGCTGCTATAAGGTCAACTAAATATCATTTAAAACGAATAATTGGAAATGTATGGTTAACTTACGAAGAACTATATACACTTTTAACTTTAGTAGTGTCAAGTTTAAATTCCTGTCCTATTACCCCGTTCTTCAATGACCCAAACGACCTGATGGCACTAACTCCAGGCCATTTTTTGATTGGCGCACCACTGATGGCTCCAATTGATTCGGATATTACACACATCAAAATGAACATGCTGTCACCCTGGGAGTTAGTTCAGCAATTGCAGCAGCATTTTTAGAAGAGATGGGTTACAGAATACCTATGAAATCTACCACAACGATCAAATTGGAACAACACCACAGCTCGCCTCCAAGAAGGTTCTATGGTGTTAATTCGAGACGATAATTTACCCCCACAACAAGGTATATGTGGTTTTTAATAGTGAGAAACCCGAATCTGAAATTAGTTTTGAGGTTGATAATAGAGAGCGTAGTAGTTACACACTTTAAATAACAGTTGGTTAACTTTTATGTGAAGCCCTCTATCGTAATTTTGAATAAAAAAATCCGATTAACAAGTTATTTTAAAGGAAAAAGGTACTTGTTTAATGATGATAAACCATCCCAGTTTTGATATATTCAAATTTCAATCATTTAATGTAAGCTACCTTTCTGACCACTGCCGAAATTATTCCTTTACTGCTAAACCAAGTAGGTTTTGACTTAAGAACAAATTTAATGTCAAAAGTTATTGTTGAATGGCGATATCTTTTAATTGTTCTTAAGTTTTATAACCCTGGAAATTATTCAGATTCAGATTTGTCACCACCAAAAACCCCCCATTTTCGGTGGTTTTACCTATTTTTTTTCTAAAACCGTCCAAATTTAATAGAATAAATAATAAATCGAAAATCAACTTTTACCATCCTGTATCTCTATTTCTTTAAGGCATATTTGGCTGGTTACCATTATTTAGATGCCTAGAATCTATGGCTCCAACCATTATGGACCACTCTGTATACTCGGATCCCTCAATTTTTAATAAACTGAAATCTTTTAACATAAAAGCAATGTTTGAAACATTCTTTCTAAGGCACTCTGATTATTATCAACACTAGTTTTTCTTTATGAATAGCATAAAGATATCTCATTAAATTGCCAATATATTTAGGCAATCCTTATGTAGACGCGTCTCATTGCGAGAGCGGCATTGCTGGACGGTGCTTATTGCTCTAGGGGCCTGCCTGACCTGACCTACAGGGCAGGTCAGGCAGCCCTGTAGGTCAGGTCAGGCAGGACCCTAGAGCCATAAGCACCGTCCGGCAATAAGTTAAAATCACACAGTTAGATTTAGCTTTATTAGTACCAAAAATTAGTGTTTCATTTTACTGGGTATTAGTTACACCATATATTCCCTTGTTGGCATGTTTCTGAATGTGCAAGATAAGTTGACTTTTGATTTCAATAACAAAGCTTGTTTAATGGTTAGTTGTTAATTTTGTGTTAAGGATTTTAGATGATAGGTTTGTAGTTCAACGAAAAACATTATTCAGAAATGATGATGAATTAATAGTTTTAAAAATTTAAAGCATAACAATATTTTTTCTACAAACCTGCCATCCATGAAAGCACAATACTGGTCTTCGATCTGTAGGGCCCCACCATTTACCTGCTATATGACCCCATGGAACTGGTATTCGTACTTCTTGCCATAACTTTTCATTTGTGGCATACCTTCTGATTTGATTACATAAATTGACAAACACATTGCCTTGCCTTTGAAACATCTTCTGAGTACCTACTGTGGTATGGTATAACCCTACTGCAACTAAAATTTAAGCTGTTATGAAATTATGAAGTGGCTGATCAACTTAAATTTAACTGTGATGTTCAAAGGTCTGTTATAAATATCACGTAATATTATACGTCATTGAGTAATTCAATGATGAAACAACAAAAGTTAACATAATGACTATTAAAATATTGAATCAAAACATTTTTACAGCTTAGTTTTGTGTCTGCTTGTTTTATTTTGAATTTAAATTTATTAAGCCTAAGCAACAATGACATATATTTTGATAAGCAATGTTTACTTAACCTAACATTCTAAAATATTACTTATTATTATTATTACTCATCCTCATAATAGAGAAACGATGCCGTCGTTTGTTTATGGTATTTTCTTCTTATTCTCTATACTCCCCACGTTTGACACAGAAAACATTTTTATAAGTTACCTAGGTCCATTTGTGCAGTATCTAAATAATAATTTAAATGTAACTCATTTACACTGGAAGGGACCCAGCCGTGCTTTCAAAATCAATTTTCTGTGGAACAAGTGAGAACTACAATACAAGGAGGGGTTATCTCTGTCGCACACACGGATATGTAAGGCTCATTTGTATAATTTTCTAATATTTCTACCTGGTTTTGGTTTATCCGTAGATTAAAACGCTAACAATAGATTTAAATAGTAAATATATACCTCTCCATTGGAAAGTTGCCTCAATTGCCATTCATGTGGGGTCCCTTCCAGTTCAAGGTTACATTTCAATGATTAAGTGTGACTTAAATTCCAGCTAAATCTGAAAATCTAAAGTAATTTTAAACGACTTTGCGGAAATCTTAAATACACAATATTCCTTTATGTTTTGTTACAATAAATACCAATTAAACAAAACTTGAATTTCAGTGTTAAGAATGTTGTACATAAATTATAAAATTTATTGTAACACCATTTCTATGTAATACGTACACATTCATAGAAACGTTTATAAAAATGTAACTACAAACAAAAATTTATATGTGTACTAATTGTGTACTCCATTTGAACACAGTCCATTTATATCACCTAACCAAACAGCACTGGGTACCTGTTAAGAGAAAGAATTACAATCAACAATAAATAAAATTCAATTAACTCACAATTTATGTTCAATTCACACCGTAAAATTAACATCAACTGAGGTTGTGGCCCTTCGGAGGGACGTAAATATGTCAGTCCCGTCTCCGTGGGATTGTACACGTTAAAGATTCCTACCCTCCCAACAGAAATGCGGCGGTTCGGTAAAATTTCCAGAATAGTGGGGTGAAACTGCTACCTGTCGTCGGTGATTGGCCATAGTCGCGAAAACAGACCGACGTTAAAGTAACACACAATCATATTCAATTCACCAGTAATTAAAATTTAAACTATTTCCAAGCAATAGGACAAATTAACAATATCTGTATTATTTAAACCAGTATAAATGTGAATGTATACAGTTTTATATATAATTCGAGAAACTGATGTAATATTTTTGTACATGTTCAACCACACAGGTGCAAACACAAATACAGTTATGAGTAAAGGTATAGCTTCATATTTCAATAGGTATATTTTATTTACAAACAGTAGATCTGCATTCTGTTTGTTTCTAAAAGAATGGCAAAATTGTAGTCTGGCTGGAATACCGGCTAGCAATAAATTATGCGCAGGTGTGAAATGATATAGATAGAAACCTTCCTCGTGAAATATCCCCAGAATCGATGATCTACTCACATTGACAGCTACACTGGCTATTCTGAAACTTATTTTTCTTCTTCTTCGAAAACGATATTTTTGGACGGCCTAAAGTATCTCGTTTTGGATAACAGGAACCCATTTAAACTAATCTGTCATAAAGGTTTTTGAATAATTTGTGATTCGGGTGTCCTCTGATTGAATGCTTTTCGGCATACATTTGCACGCCTTACGCCCATTGCACATAAAAGCAAATTATATTTCACATTTCTTTATCAAATATATATATATATATATATATATATATATATATTTGATAAAGAAATGTGAAATATAATTTGCTTTTATATATAATATTATATATAATTATATATAATATATATATATATATATATATATATATATATATATATATATATATATATATATATATATATATGTCGCGGCATAATTAGGTAGCCTTGTACAAAATCTGCTCAATGTAAGGTCTATAATGATTCTTTTTTTTTTTTTGGAGTAATCAAGTTCTCATTTTTCATTTGATATTAATTTTATTGTATAACTTCAATTTTTCAGCTAGTGGCGGTATTAAAAACTCTGGACGCAGCAGGTGCATTATGGAAGTAATTTTCATAAAATGTTTCTAATAGCAAATATATCTCTCTAATGCAAGCAGCAGGCATCAACCTGGTTACCGATATAGCCTATATAGTAGAAACAATGTACCATATTTTATCAGAATTACTTATTGTTTGAAAATGTACAAATTTTCCGAAAATAACCTTAAAATGTTTCCGAAAAAACTGGTTTTCTACCCAACAAACCTTAGGTTAATTAATAGCAAATTGAGTTATCAATATTTGAAGGATTTAATGAAAATTCGCTACCAAAACGCACCTACTGCGTCTACATTTTTGCTTCTTACACACATGCATCATATTTTGATTTTAAAAAATGCAAAAATTCAATAATATAAGGGTGTTCGAAAGAAACAATTGTAGGGATCACCAACGACATATGGACCAGCCTATGATTGTCAAAATATTTTTATAAGATTTTTGCAAACTAATTATACAGTGTATCTTACATATAACCATTGCTTGTGCATGTAAACAATACAATTTTTAATACAAATGTCAAAATAAAAACGTCAAAAACTTTCTAAACTGTCACACACCAAAATTTTCTTCAAATTTCCAGGTAGAAAAACATTCTAGTTATCTTTGCTAATATTTCTACTGGATCCATAATATTTCATCTCCATTTTTGGGTAACACTTTTTTTATTTTAGCGTAGTTTCTCAAAAGATCTAAAGATCAATATCACCATAAATTTGGACGTCTGCTTGACAAGGAAATAAATAATGATAAGGGTGTTCGAAAGAAACAATTATAGGGATCACCAACGACTTATGGACCAATTACATTGCGCTTAACCGTCACTTTGTCACTTGTCACGTGTGTGACTTTGTCTATATATAAACAGATAAACACTAAAAGTAAACCCGGATATGGATTATATATATATATATATATATATATATATATATATATATATATATATATATATATATATATATATATATATATATATATATATATAACGAATTTTTTCTACGAAAATTCGCTAAAAATTATAGACCGTTAAACCATAAACTTAACCAAACCTACAGCCAAAGCATCAGAGAAAGGGTCTATGTTAAATGAATTTCTGTAAATATTGTCACAGCGAACACCCTGGAATGACATTTCTGGAATAGACCAGAAGTGACAGGTGTAGAGTAGTGTAGAATAGTGTAGAACGTCTAGAATCTCTATAGACAGATATAAATAGACGATCGGTGCGCAGAGTAAGTTAGTTCAGTATTGAATAAGGTGGTGTGAAAGTGATCATAGAGTATAAAGCGAGTTAACAGTAAGTGTTGGTCTATAGGAAGCGATCATAGAAGGCGATAGTGGAATATAGTTCTATGGACATTTAATAATAGAGAAGAGATATATTTTAGTTGACACTGGTGAAAATAATTTGTAATAATAAATTAGTGGTTTGGAAAGCTGTATTTTGCTAATCAACAAATCCAGAACCCCGTAGAACGTAGCAACTGGTGTCAGAAGTGGGATTTTCAAGCTGCTAGCAGAAATATTTTCCATAATATTCGTTGAACAACGTGAAAATTTCTAGAATCTCTGGCACATCAGTGTCAGCGGTAAGGCATAACTGGGTGTGTTCTCGAAACAGAATAAACTGTTTACCAGCTTTAAGTACATCTATGCCTAAGACACGTAGCGCAACAGCCAGAATGGACGCCCAGCTATTGGAATTGATTAAATAAATGAAAGAAGAGGCCAGAAAAAGAGATGAAGAAGCCAAAGAAGAAATGAGAAAAAGAGATGAAGATGCCAGAAAAAGAGACGAAGAATCTAGAGAGGAAATGAGAAAAATGGACGAAGAAGCTAAATTAGCACGAGAAGAAGCCAGAAAAAGTGATGAAGAGGCAAGAAAAAGAGACGAAGAAGCGAAAGAAGAAATGAGAAAAAGAGATGAAGATGCCAAAGAAGAAATGAGAAAAAAAGATGAAGAGGCCAAAGAAGAAATGAGAAAAAGAGATGAAGAGGTCAAGAGAAGAGACGAAGAAGCCAAAGAAGAAATGAGAAAAAGAGATGAAGAGGCCAGAAAAAGAGACGAAGAGATAAGAGAGGAACTGAGAAAAAGAGACGAAGAAGTCAAAGAAGAAATAAGAAAAAGAGATGAGGAGGTCCGAAAAAGAGACGAATAAGTCAGAAGAAGAGATGAAGAAACAAAGAAAATTCTGCAAGAACAAGCCAGCAGAATTGAGAATATTACTTCGTGTGTGGACGAACGTACGAAGCAGGTAAAAGACGACATCTTCCAACAAGTAGAAAGCAGAGTAAGGGGTATCAGCGACGATGTACATGACAAGCTGACGAATATACAAGAGGAAGTGCAACAGAAAATACAATCACTAGAAAATAAGTGCGAAACCCTAGCCAAAGGAAACATCAGGCTCAAAGATAGCCCGATCGCAAGAATTAAGGTTCCCACACTTGATGGCTCAGTCCCGTGGGGTATTTATCTACGCCAATTTGAAGCCGCTGCTACAGCAAATGGTTGGGGCGAGAGAGATAGAGAGAGAGAGAGACAGAGAGAAAGCGACCTCGTTAATAGTAGCTCTCAGAGGAGATGCCATCGACGTGTTTCAAGGAATTCCCAGGGAAGAACAGGACAGTTTCGACAGCATTCGGTATTACCTAGAAATGAGATTTGGAGACCAGCATTTACAACAGCTGTACCAAACTCAGTTGAAAAGTCGCTGTCAGAAATCGGGCGAAACCCTGCAACAATTTGAAGCCGATGTTGCCAGACTAACGCGATCAGCCTACCCCACAGCTCCGCTGGACTTTTTGAACCAGCTCTCGCTGCAAACATTCATTGACGGTATCAGGGATACCGACACTCAACAGGCACTGAGGATGGCGAGACATAAAAATTTGTGTGATACATACACATACATATATATATATATATATATATATATATATATATATATATATATATATATATATATATATATATATATATATAAACATATAAAAACTGAACCTGACCCTGGATATGAGTTCTAGGGGGCCTAGTTCGCGGTCATTTGAAGGAATTTTTTCAAAATTCAAAAGTCAGGATCTCCTCATTAGTGAATTTTTTTAAAGAAAATTCACTAAAACTTAAACGAAGTGAACACATTTTCCGAACACAGCCTAGATATTTATAATTCGGTCAGAGGAAGTCGTGTATTTGTAAAAGTTTATTTCAACGCATTTCTGGATCTGATTTGGTTAAGTGGTACGTCGATTTAAGACTGTTTCCAAAATTTAAAGAATAGGGTAGACTGGGGTTGACTGAACAGGGCGGGTTAACTGAACACTTGACCTTACTGCTATCTAGTGGCAAAACGAAGAACAGACCATGCCTTCTTTTAAGCAGTTGGTGGTAGCGCTCTATTGCATCTAGCTTTCGGTTGATTATTGTTGTTCGTTTAGAGGTTATGATTACAAAGCTGTTTGTCATCACAAAAAGTAAATTTTCGACGCCCTATATCGAAGTCCCAAATTAACACTTATATTTGAAGGAAGTTTTCGGTAAGTTTACTATTGTTTTGTTTACTCCTTCCTGTGCGATTTTCAATTATTATTTTGATTATTGTCCTAACTGAAACTTTTTAATGTGGTTTTTTTCCTGAAAAGTCAAGATGGGGTTAACTGAACACTGATAAGGTAGGGTTAACTGGACATGTTCAGTCAACCCCATTCAAGACAAATAAGCAAAATTATTTCCTAAGAGCCTTTCTTTTCTTCTCTTTCCTGTAGTACTTAACAACTAGGATGCCTCGTAACAGAATAAGAACAACTAACAACAGAGACTACTCAACGGATGCACTAAAAGAAGCTATTCAGAAATGCTTGGCTGGTGCAAAAATAAAACCAACTGCTGCCGCTGCCGGGATTCCACGTCCCACTCTAATTCGCTATGTTAAAAAGGCCAAAGCAACTTCACTGGACCAGCTAACATTTAAGCCAAATGTTCATCGTCAAGTATTCAAACCTGTGGATGAAAAGTTGCTAGCAGAATACATGACTGAAGCATCCAGTTTCCATTATGGCCTGACTAACCTTCGAGCAAGATATTTGGCTTTCGATTTCGCCCAAGTCAACAATATTGAGGTTCCTGCTGGTTGGAAATTAAATAAAGCAGCAGGTAAAGATTGGTTGAGATCCTTCATGGAACGTCACAGATTGTCTTTTCGTACCCCAGAGGCCATTAGTTTAGGCCGCGCAACAAGTTTCAATGAAGCCAATGTGAAAGGTTTTTTTGATAACCTGCGAGAACTAAAAACGAAATATAACTTTCCACCACAGGATATTTACAATCTGGATGAGACCGGCTGTATAACTGTCCATTGTCCACCTAAAGTTATTGATCCGAAGGGCAAGAGAACAATTTTGCAAATGACCTCCGGTGAACGAGGAACGCTGGTTACATTGGTTGCTATCATTGGTGCTACAGGAAAAGCAGTACCTCCATTTTTGATATTTCCCAGAGTGCATTACAAAGATCGCAAGCTTTGCAACGCTCCCCCAGGCAGCAAAGGTGCAGCTAACGCATCTGGCTGGATGGTTTCAGATTTATTCTTTCCAGTCTTGGAGCATTTTGTTGCCCATGAAAGACCAACGAAAGACAATCCTAAGCTGATAATATTAGACAATCACGAGTCCCATCTCAGCATATCTGCTATTGATTATGCACGTGAAAATGGCATCATCTTGTTAACATTGCCTCCACACTGCAGTCATAAATTACAGCCGCTAGATGTCGCAGTTTTCAAATCTTTCAAAGCATTTTTCAACCAAGCAGCGGACAAATGGTTACTGAATCACCCAGGTTCTGCGATCAGCATTTATGAAATCGCAGAGCTAGTCGGTGAATCATTTCCCAAAAGCTTCACCCCACACAACATTTGCAGTGGGTTTAAAAAAACTGGTATCGAACCGTTTGACCCCAATGTCTTCGGTCCAGAAGATTTCCTATGCTCCTACGTTACAGATCGGCCTAATCCAACCAGTGTGCAAGCAGTTAACGAAGTTTCTGTTGTGCTCCCTACGAACTCTACGTCAAGATCATTATTGTCTGCGGAACCTTCTAATGTCTCGGAGGCGCTCACTCCCCAGGCGGGACCGTCAACAAGGTGTGCAGATACACCAACATCCTCCAAAGCATCTGTTTCTTTGGTTTCTCCTAAAGAGGTGCGGCCTTATCCAAAGGCAGCAGCTAGAAAAACGATGACAAAACGAGCAAAAACAATTTCTGCTGTGTTAACAACGACGCCAGAAAAACAAAAATTGGAAGAGAAACAGAGGTTTAAGGAAGAAAGGGCAGCAAGGAAGAAACAAGCTGAAGAGAAAAAAAATTTGAAGACAATTTTTCCAATGAATGGTGCTAAGAAACAAAATCCTTACAAGAAGAGGTTTTTTCTTAACACCGATTTAGACGATTCTTTTGATTCAGTGGACTCTGAAGATGTCTCGCTCTATGATTCAGACTCATCGAATGAAGAATTTGATTGTGATGAACCTTCGAAAGACTTAGAGGAGGGTGCGTTTTCCCTGGTGAAAGTTTACAGAAAATCTAAAGATAACTTTCGTTTCTATGTTTGTCAGATCGATAGAGCTTACTCAGTGGGTTACGACGTTACTTTTTTCAAGAGAGTTACGGGGACATTCAAGTTTAAGCTTACTAAGGAAACAGGGTTTGTAAAACCTCAAGATTCCATTGTTAATTTACCTGATCCAATAAAATTTAAGGCAGGCAGATTTATGGGTATGTTTGCTTTCAATTTTGATTTTGATGAGTTCGGTCCTATTTTCTGATTAATGTTAGGTTAAACATTTATTGTAATAATTTAAGCATTTATACCTGTTTCACTTGTTTAATGCAGTTTTTTCTCTCAAAAATATGTTTTTTTACACAAGCGTTCAGTTGACCCACCCTCGGTGTTCATTTAACCCACCCCATGGGGTTAACTGAACACTTGTCCATTTTTTTTAAATCTCAATTTTGACTAGGGCAAAAGTGAAAAATTAAGTCAAACAATTTTTTTTAGACACCTTAAACTATATCGAAGACATTCTTCTTTACAGATTTTCTCTATCTATAACCAGACAAATTTGACAATTTTACAAAAAAAAACGGTGTTCAGTTAACCCCAGTCTACCTTACTTGAGGAAGATAGTTTATCGACAGATAATGATGTGGAAGTGGCTGTAAATGACTTGTTTGAAGATTGGTGAAGTCAGGGAAAGCCTCTACTTAGAATCAGTAAAAGTGTTTTCAAGCATCGTTTAAAAAAATGAAGATGGTTATGTTGAAAAATAAAAATATACTTATATTTATTTCCAGCATGTTATGACATTGACCATAAGGATCCGTTCTTATGGTCAACTCTCTTTTATAATGAAACTTAGTAACTTGTTCACGTATTAAAAGGCTTGTGACTAAAACATTTTACTACATGCAAACAAACTTTCTATACTTAGATAAACAAGCACTTATTTCACACATTTAATAATTCTTATCGCGTGTATACACATATTTCTATCTTAGAATCGCAGTTCCGTTGAAATCTCCTGGATTGTGCTAAATTTACCAAATTATGTTAGTCATTATTATTACAGGGTAAATAATTAAACTGCAAAATTTCTACATTGTCCTTTCTGATCACTGTTTATTTGTGAATCGATCCCTATACTCATTACTCATCCCAATTTACGTCAAACGTAACCGCACCTCTATACTTGTAATAGAGATAACTTAAAGACTAATGGAGATAAAGATATCCATGTCATGCTTTAATTTTTTAGTCTGTCTCATCAGGGACGGGTTTAGGATTGTTGAAGATCTCAAAGCCGTCACCTCGTCCAAGTAAATTTAAAAAAATCTGGACGCAGCAAGTGCGTTATAGTAGCGAATTTTCATAAGAATGGAACACTACTATTATTATACGGTATATCAGTAAAGTTACTACTTTAAACTTACAGAGACCGTGAAGATAGATTTTAGAGGTCCTAGTAGGCGCACATTTGAAGAATTATTTCGCAAGCGTTACCATCTATATCTCTCTATTATCAAAAAAAAATCTTGCGTTCTAACTCCTTTTGAGAAAAATGCCCAAAACTCAATTTTCTATGAAGCTAAAGAACTAGATTTTGCTATATCTGTAGATAGTGTAAGCCTCTTTAAAAGAAACTTGTATTACAAATTTCATTAAAGTTATACAGAAGATTTCCAGAAGGAAACTTAATTCATATTTATAAAAGTAAAGTATCTGCCAAATTATAAACGTAGCATAACTGCAACGTTTATAATTAGCTAGCTATTAATAAGGAATAATAACTTATTCCTTATTAATCGTCAGCATAATTTCGTTTTAGTCAACCTAATTAAACCGGTTTTTTCAATATCAACAATAACAAAATTCTAATTTCAGACTCAAAGGTCACAAACTTATTTAGGCGTTATAAATAAAAATGAGAGCTTGTTCAAAACGTATGAAATCTGTGCACTATTGCTATCTCCAAATGTCAAAATAAAACATAAAAACATACATTCATCGAGCTGGATTCGATCGCGTAACTTTCTGCTTAGGTGGCAAGCGCGATGCCCCCTGCTCCATCTTGGCACACGTCAACTAACGTTTTATTTGCGTGATATTTTAGATTGGTTTCATGCCCGGGATTTTATATTCAAAGTACACGTAGCAATTAATTACAGAATTAGTAGAATTACCATTGAAACACATCCCACGACTATTTCGGTTTTATATGACATCTTATGTTTAAGTTTAAAGATAAAAGAAACTATTTTAGAATCATGTTTATAGAGACTTGGCTTGATTTTGTTTGCATTTCTGATATAGTATACCTGTTGTATAAATCAATCTACGCGTGGCGCAGTTAACTACTCTGTTTGTCAGGCATTGGACTTTAACCACTAAGTCGTCTCAACGCATGTCTTTGGAATTTTATTTTTAATTTGGAAAATACTCTAAATACTGTGTACCAAATTACTTGAAATTCACAACATAGGTTTGTTTGCACTATTTCTAGCCACATGTAAAGTCTCATTCCAGTTACTCTGATACTTACAAAAATATAGCGTTTCCAAAAAGTTTTCCTTGATTTTCCACCGGAAAAACTTGAGCATAAAGGCTGATTAACTAACTCGATCTCGATTTTCGCCCCAAGAAAGATTTTTGCCAAGTTTTATTGAAACCAGTTTAGTATTTTTTGAGTTATCGCTCGCATATATACATATATATATATATATATATATATATATATATATATATATATATATATATATATATATATATATATAAATTTTAACGGAGCTTGGTTTTGAGTTCTAGGGACCCAAATTCGCGCTCATCAAAAGAATTTTTTTTTAATGAAAATTCGCTAAAATTTGGCAAAAAGTAAAAAAAAACAGGATTATTATGGGCATTCATTTAAACAAATGTCAATGCCAGACTGACAGGATTTTTAAACGTCACCACCTTTAATAAAATGTCTGGACGCAGCAAGTGCGTTATGGTAGCGAATTTTCGTAAAAATGTTTTTAATGGCAAATATGTCTTGTTTTTAAAAGAAGGACATTTGGTTAGTATAACCGATATAGTAGTAACAATGTACCATATTTAATTAAGATAGCTTTATTGTTTCAAAAAGTACTAACATTTTGTGAAAATAAACTTAACAAGTTCCAGAAAAAAGTGGTCTGATTTTCCTGTCAAACGAACCTCTCCAAGCTATTTACATACCTACTAAGATATAATTATTTACAATGACTTACTATAGATTTATTATTAATTACCAACATATCACAAAAATCTAAAAAGAAAACGATTTTTACGGAAACAATAAAAACGTTTCTGCGAAAACTTTTCAAATTCAGGCACTGTTTGAGAGTACCTGTATACGGCAGCTCGATTTTTTCGACGAGTAATACAACCAAAAAGCTCTCTGAATGCGTCATTTCCATGGGGCTCCGCTGTCTATATTCCTAAAGACGCCATATCACAGTTTGTGATATGTGCCAAAAATGTGAAAAGTTGCAAATCAATTGAAGTAACTCAAAAAAGATGAACGGTATCATTTTTTCTCTTACAAACATGCATTATAATTCGATCGAAAATACAAAAATTCAATAAGATAAGTAGTTTCTATTACAAAAAGAAAGTGTGTATCACCAATAACTTATGGGCCAGCCTGTGATTGTCAAAATAGTCTTATAAGATGCAGCTCGAGACACCACCACATAATTAAAGTATATCTGTTTTTTTACCTTGTATCAAACGGATATATTGAGCTTTACCGTAGAAATGCGCCATCCTGTATATGCATAAACACACAAAAACTGAAACTGATCCCGTATATAGGTTTTAGGGGTTCTAGTTCGCGCTCATTTGAAGAAATCTTTTTAAAATTCGTAAGTCGCGGTCTTCAATAACGAATTTCTTCTACGAAAATTTGCTAAAACATAGACTATTAAACCATAAACTCTATAGCTGAAACTGCTGCCAAAGCATAAGAAAGAGGGTCTATTTGAAATGGATTTTTCGAAATTATTTTAGTAAAATGAAGAACAATGATGGTTCAATCTGAAACTTAAGGCTTTGTAAAACACTTATTATGACATTTCTTCTACATAATCAGTATTTATTTCGGATTCGTTGTTTGAAAATTGCAAATTTTGACGTTTCAAATCGCGACTTTGACGTTTTAAGAAGACAAGTTTTTACA
The DNA here is from genome assembly GCA_964006375.1 of Tillus elongatus. Classification (NCBI taxonomy): domain Eukaryota; kingdom Metazoa; phylum Arthropoda; class Insecta; order Coleoptera; family Cleridae; genus Tillus; species Tillus elongatus. The sequence goes on along the minus strand of OZ023266.1, from coordinate 34,691,994 downwards.
ATATTTTATCTGCTCATTCTTGACCATTTTGCGTCAAGAAAACTTAACCGTTGTGTGTAATATTCAATTGGTTTTGTTAATCACACAAAATATTTTGTTCTTGTGCTTTCCTCTGATCACCAGTGGCACCCATTTTTTTTTATTTAAATGGCTATATATTTTTTCTTTTAGCTCAGAGATCTGAATTTCGGTATATAGGGCAAGTTGGATAGTATGTGCCAAATTTGATTGTCATAGCTCTGTTATTTTCGGAGATACAAAAATTAGTGAATTTTTCGTTTTACGCAAAAATTCGCTAATAATAAGTATTCGCAAGTTTTATTGTGATATAGCAAGTGCGTTAATGCGGTATCAAAATGTCATAAAAATTTTTTTTGATTTAAAAAATTCAATTTAGTTAAAAAAATTTGGACGTAACAAGTACGCTATGGTAGTGAATTTTCATAGACATGATCTACGCAATTGTTTTACGAAAATTATATATGCGCAAAAAATTAAAATCTGCCTGTATTATTTAATACATTTGGTTTACCACACACAATATTGCGGTCTTGAGCAGTGCTCTGGCCTCCAGCGGCAACTAATTTTTGTTTGTTTGAACCATTATAACTTTTTTTTCTTTTTATTTGGAGATCTTAATTTTTGCACACGTAGGTAATATACTTTTTATAACATAAACCTCTGTACATAGCTTTGTTATTTTCGGAGATATGAAAATTCTCCGAAAGACAACCAAGATTTTACTACAAACACTGGTCCGATTCTCCTAGCTAACCAACTTGTGCAAGCCACTTACAAAAGGAAGGTACGTACCAAAAGTGGCGGAGGTGCGAGTCGGGAAATTACGGTCTCGTATATTATTATGCGGCTACACAATTAGATAAGTGAGCCGACGCCAATGCCCGGAATGCATGAAATATGTATGTGAGTTTGGTATGTGTTTAAGAAAGAAGCACTTAGCTACGATGCGATAGAGACTGGCAATTAGATGCTAGTGTGCCACAGATAAACAATTTTATAACAGCTTAGTGCTGCTGGTAGTGACAAAAAGTTCCTAATCTTTAGTACGTGCTATCAGTGGTACATTTTTTTTATAAGGATTACAATTTTCGGCCATGGCACGAAGGTAGCTTTCAACAACAATAAGGAATAGTTTTAAAACATTTAAAGTTGCTGAAAACAAATGTCATAAAATGCTAAACACGTTACAGAAAAAAACAAGCACTTGTGAAGCCAGAGAAGAAATCTTTAAGAGCCTCGGTGGTTCAGTGGTAAGAACTTGTGCCTCTGAACCAAAGGGTACTGGGTTCGATCCCAGGGTTCTCCTTTCACTTTTTCAGTACATACTGTACAATTCACATCAACGGAGGTTATGGAGTTGTATTTGAGCAAGTTGAATGTCTGCACGTCCCGCCTTCGGTCCCGTGTCCATACGATATTGGGCACATTAAAGATCCCTACCCTCCTTAGAGAAAGGCAGGAGTTCGGCAAAATTTCCAGGATAGTGAGGTAAAACGGCTCCCTGGCGTCTGTGATTGGCCATAGTATCGGAAATAGACCGATATTTAAGAAACAGAACACACACACATAACATTACATAATATGTAGTTACTAATTTAATGAGGGAATAATTGGTAAACGTTTACTTTCGGGACGCGTGTTCGATATTTATGAAATTTTGTATATAGACCTGTTTTAGGGTGTAGATGACGAAAATCAAAATTAAATGAGGGCAGAAGCCAACTTTTGGATTATTTGGACATTTTTGTAGGAAAAACGTAAGTTGTACTCACTTTTGCGGCATGTTTTTGTCATATTTTACACATTTTCGGGGGCCGTTCGTTTTATATCAAGCTAAAGAAGGGTGTATTCCACTATTCTAATTCATTTTCACATAGTTAGTGCACCCCCTTAACTGCTTATGTGTCTCTGAAAATTACCCTTGCTTTTATCGTATAAGTTGAAATTGACATTTGACATTAAGTTGGCTTTATATGTCAAATGTCAATCTCAACTTATACGATGAAAAGAAGGGGAATTTTCAGAGACACAAACAGGTAAGGGGGTGCAATAACTATGTGAAAATGAATTAGAATAGTGAAATACACCCTTCTTTAGCTTGATATAACACGAACGAACCTCGAAAATGTGTAAAACATCCCGCAAAAGTGAGTACAACTTACGTTTTTCCTACAAAAATGTCCAAATAACTCCAAAAGTTGGCTTCTGCCCTCATTTTTATTGTGATTTTCGTCATCTACACCCTAGAACACGTCTATATACAAACTTTCAGAAAAAGCGAACACGCATCCCGAAAGTATAAACCTTTACCGAATAATTTTTTGCCTACATAGAAAAGCACAAAAAGACAAAACAAAAAACCTATTTTTTAAGATATTTAAAGGAATTGGTTCACTAAAATTCTTGGTTGTTAAAATTAGAAAGGTGTGCGAACTTAATTTTTTAGGCGTGAGGTTTCGATTTCCTAAACGCCCCACCCTGTTGTTTCGACACTGGCATACTCTTTTGCTACATTATCTTGACCCTCTAATATTTTAATCAACCATTAACATTTTCTTTGACCCGTAAAAAACAAACATCGACCCTGTACTTCCTTTTTACAATTAATTAATAAACCTAAACGATTTAACAGCATTGCATACTTATTTATAATGAATCATGCATGCAGACAGAAGTGATTAATGCTCCACTTCGCAAGAATGTTATTGTGCAAAATAATTGAAAAAAAGATGTTAAATACACATGCACATATGATTTTTGTTAATATCTTCATTAAAAATAAATAGCTTCAATACTAAATACATGTTTGTTGACGAGCTGTTAACATGTAAATATGTTAAGAGAAATACCTACCTATATTTACAGTACATAAGTACCTATTTTGTCAAACTTGCAAAATTATTGTCTTAAAAGACACATGATCGAGCAAAACATAATATCTAGGTATCTACTAATTTTCCCATTGAACCAAATCATGAAAATGAATTACAATTCACAAACAGTAGCACAATATTTGGGTAATTTGTTTCCTAATCGGTGGATAGCAGTGCCGTAGCCACAAATTTTTGTTTGGTGACGGGGGGCACCTGTCAAGAAGTAACTCGGGATAGATTGAAATAGGATGAGAGAAAACATTATCAAATAATAAATATGTTACTTTTATTGTTCACAAGTTTACATTCGTCTGAGGTAGATTGTCTTATTTATATGGATGAGGCAGGCCACACATAATTAAGGAAAAAAGTCATAATTTGAAAGGCTGCGGTGCTATCTGGGCGGCAATCAACGACGGGCCTTAAGGAGGGAAAAATAGTGATGTAAATTGAATGATAACTTCCACATAGCTGTGATAATCTACTCTCCCCAGAAAGACATTTCAAGAAACGATTTTAGGGTCCATGACGTGACCACAAGGAAAATATTCGTATTCCTGTACCCATAAACTTCCGACACGTTACAGTACTTGAGTTTTAACAAAAAAATGTTAATTTTCACCAAATAACCTCTTATTTATCTCCTACTCCCTGAAGCGATCTTACCCAAAATGGGATGGTTCCGGGACACTGTGGCGTAGCGGGGAATGAGGTAGCGAATAATCTCGCAAGGCTTGGTTCCCGGCGGCCGTTCTGTGGCCCGGAGCCTGCGATATGTATAAGTAGGAAGACGGTCTCTGTCGCCTTAAACAGGTGGGCTGAGGAAGCAATGAAGAGTCACTGGGGGTCGGTTGGTGGCTGTAGGCAGGCGAGGGACTTCGTGGAGGGGCCGGACAGAGATAATACTGTCTGGCTACTCGGTAAGAGTCGACCTAGGCTTCGCCGCATCCTTGGGGTGCTGACAGGCCACTGTACCCTTAGAAGACACCTCACATTGATAGGCGTAGAGAGGGATCCCATTTGCCAGGAATGCAGCGAGGACGAGGAAACGTCCTACCACTACCTGTGTGAATGCGAGGCTTTTGGGAGTCTTCGAGCAGAATTGTTTGGATCGAGGACTCTGCAGAGGAATCAGGTAAGTACCGTCCAATTGAAGACCGTCACGGCCTTTATTTCGAGGTCGAGGCGGTTTAGCGACGGAACCGAGGAAGAGTAGAGCATGGTTGCCGGGTTGCTGGGGTTGGCAAAAAGGGCCCATTGTGGCCTACTTGCTTTACGTTAGCCTCCCAACCACTGCTACTACTACTACCCAAAAACAATTCGACAGACGTACAGGCGGACAGACCAACAGACACAAAATGTTTGTTCCACAATCAAGTTTTACATATGTTTTGAGAGTTTTTACGACGTTTCAGCAACAAAAAAATTCGAAATTTATATCACCCATATTCCACCCCCATACATTCAACCCCTAATTTAAGTTCAGCACAGAATACCAGATGTTTAATGAAATTGAAAGTTTTCTAATAAACAAACCTTAAAACCATATACTACTCGAGTTTTAACGAAAAAATATCAATTTTCACCAAATCACCCCGATTCATCCCCTACCCTCTGAAGCTACTTTACCCAAAAAAAACTGAACCGTTAGTTTGTCGGTTGCTAACTGTGTATCAAATCTGAAATGAGATCTCAATTCGTTCGCAAGTTATTGCGGCTGCTAACAAACAGACATACAGGCTGACAGACCGACCGACCGACTGACAGACAAAAGAATTTCGCTACTGTCACCGATATTCCACCCACATAATTTAACCCCTAATTTAATTTTAGCACAGAATAACAGATGTTTTACGAAATTGAAAGTTTTCTAATAAACAAACCCTAAAACGTTATAGTACTCGAGCTTTAACGAAAAAATGTCAATTTTCACCAAATCATCCCCCATTCATCCCCTACCCTCTGGAGCGATTTTACCCGAAAACAACCCGAACCGTTAGTTTAGCGGGTGCTAACTGTATACCAAATTCGAAGACGATATCTCAATCCGTTCTAAAGTTATCGTGGCTACAGACATATTAACCGACAGACAAAAAAATTTCGTTCCCAAATCATGTTTTCTATATGTTTTGACCCTTTTTTAAAAAGATGGGTATTGGGATCCTTCAAGAAAGTGGGCCTTATTATTTCCGCAGAGTTGAAAATCGTTAATAAAATACATGGTGTTCCATATGAAAAAACAGATGTTTGATAGAATTGTAAGTTTTCTAACAAACAAAACGTTATAATACTCAAGTTTTGACGAAAACATGTCAATTTTTACCAAATCACCCCCATCATCCCCTACCCTCTGGAACGATTTTAAGCAATTCGAACCGTTCGTTTGTCGGTGCCAAAGAGGTTGTATATGTCAACCTCTTTGGTCGGTGCTAACTCTATACCCAATTTGAACATATCTCAATTCGTTCTAAAGTTATCGTGGATACAAACAGGCAGACATACAGACCAACAGACCGACAGACAAAAAAATCGTTCCCAAATCATGTTTTCTATATGTTGTAACAGTTTTTACGACGTTTAAGCGCAAAACTTTTTTTTATTTTTGTTGCCGATGCGATACTTGCACGCGTTGTGACGATGTGGAAGTAAATAGTTTACCACATCCACGAATATTATCTGTATAAGTACCTACCTATGCGTAAGCTATTTCTACACGGATTTATGTTTATATTCTTTTTTGGATCGTCAGGGTGGCATTCTAATAATAATGATTAAAATGTGTAAACAAACACCCCAGGAGATTATAAACGCGTTCTAAAATTACGCGAACTTGTGAAAGACTCATAGGATGCACGGCAGATTTACTAATTTTTATAGTTGAGTAGCCACCTTAAATTCCTTATTTTACATGGTAGAACTAACTGACAATTTGTTGCCTTCTTAAGTAATACTTAAATTGTACGTCTTGTTTTGAAACAGTGAAAAACATCTGTGACAAAATTGACACATTCTGTATCTAGGTAATTTGTAACCGTGAATCGTTAACAACTGAAATTAATTACCCACATAAGTATTTGCTACGTCCCAATTAATAATTTATAATTAACTATAAAGTAAATAAACTGAAAATACATTTTTTTATTTTATTGGTAATTTGGTAAGAGTCTGATAATAGGAAAGTGGCCCACACACAATCATTTCTTGCTTACAGCGTTGCCAGACTGTTTCACATGAGACATGAGTGTCTCCCGAAATTCTTGAGCTAGAAAATTTTCAAAAAAAATATACAGGGTATTTCATATCATTTGGAACACACGTCGTGGGCGTGATTGGGGATTTCGAAATAATCAAAAAAGGTCATATAAATATATGTCCTAAATCCTGTCGTTCCCGAGATTCAGAGTGTTGAAACTTTGAAAAAAAAAAGATTATTTTTCATATTTTGTGAAAAAATTGAGATAGACAAACTAAATTTGGTATACAACATTAACTCATAGGTTTCCATATTTGATAAAAAATATTGGCCTGCACGCTCACCGGATTTAAATCCTTCTGGCTTTCACCTCTAGGGTCACCTAAAAGGCATAGTTTATTCTTCACCAGTTGATAATATTCAAATGCTTCGGCAACGCATAAGAGATGAGTGTCAAGTGATCCAACAATCCCCTGGCGGGGGTTTCACCCCTGAAATTTTAAACGGAAAGGGATATTGAGCGCTATACCTCATTTCGAAGCTAATCAAATTCTCTTCTTGAAAAGATCATTTTTTGAAAATCTGTTAAGTAGTTTTTGAGAAAACGCATTTCAAACTGTTGTCGGCCAAACAAAACAAACTAGCTTCTTACATTATTTTTGATTACGTTAACAGTATTCTAACGTATTAAATGTTCGAAATGTTGACCTCCGGCTTCCATGCAATAAAACAGGTTTTGTTCAAAGCGGTTTCTGGTGAAATTTGTTGACATTGGGCGATGATGCGTTGGAGTAAATTATCTACAGATCATGCCAGTATAGTGTAAATCTTACTTATAAGATTGCCTCACAAAAAAGTCTAAAGCGTTTAAATCTGGCGATCTTCCAGGCCATTCTATTGCTCCTCTTCGCCCAATCCATCTTCCAGAAACGGTTTGGTTCAGATACCGACGAACAGCAACGGTATAGTGTGGGGGTGCTCCGTCTTGCGGAAATATTAATTTATTTCACAACAAATTTAGACTCATCCGAAAAACAAATATTAAAAAGAAAAAATTAAAAACCACTGTCAAAGTCAAAAACCACACTAAGAAAATGAATTAAACGGATGCAAATAGTTTTACTTGTTTTACGCGTGTAAGAAATATGCTCACTTATTAACAACAGTGAACTCTATACTAACTGGAAGGAACGCGTAACGTTGGCTAGACGAGCCGTCAAGCTAAAATAGAGCGAATGCCGTAATCCTTCTAGCCGTCCTTCTCCCACCCAATAGTGCTTATGGCAACAATAGAACCTGGTGCGATAAATCCGTCTACCTGCTTCTTTGCTCACAACGTATATAATAATGAATATTATAAATATTGTTGGCACGGCATCTTTCATCTGCACTTCTTGTTTAAAGCTGATTCCAAATAAACCGATTCGATGAAATGTTGGCTACATCTTACCGTATGAACATTTGGTTTGAAATTCATGCGACGCACAGCATGCACTCACATTTTCATTATGTCTCGTGTTTTAAATGGTAATCTATGACATCTTCTACCACTACAAGGTCTCTCCTCATTGCTACAATTAAATGCCCAACAGTACTTCCCCATTATTGAATTTACTTCATACAAAGACAAAATAATTGTTTTTAAATAAAAAAAATACTACTATAATGTACCCTGCCACGCGCTTACACGGTTGTGACGAGGTCTTGGCTTGCAGATCGTTTTTAGGTGACACGGATTGACGGTTACTATCTAAGGATCTCGGGCGCCAGATTTTAAAGGGTTTACTCCCTGTTGATGATGTCTGCGACCCCTTCACTTAACTCTGACCGAGATAATGATCAAAGTCCCTGGGTAACTCTGTGGAGAAGGGTTCAGTAGCCTTTAGGTAATATAGGCTAAATTTAGTGACCCCCGAGTGAGCGGGCTTTAATCTCCGACTCGGCGTTATCCGACCACTTCTGTTTTAACGAAACGTGTAGCAGATTTTGTATGTTAAGGGGTTAGATAAGAATTAATCAAGGTCTTTAATTTACCCAACCCTATATTTCAGATTTGAAACTATTTACAAAATATATATACACAGAACAATATTTACAAAATATGTACAAATAAAACATGCAGGTACTAACATCAATCGGAACGTGGCCCTCGCTAAAGCGGTAAAGGTTGTGACGAAGCGTACGGATTCGGTCAGGTGTATATGATATGAGCGGTATTTCACTCAGGCGGGCAGTAAACCACGATATACAACATCAGAATACTAGCTATAACTTCTCCGTCGAAGCAGGGGACAGCGGAGACGAAAAAGTGCAGACTGGAGTGACGGGGTGACAGATCCCGGAGGTCTATGCGGACTGTGAATCCTCAGCATCTACGCTAGGATCAAACCGGGACGAAAACATCTTGATTACTTTAGCGAGCTGTGAATCCTCAGTGTCCTCACTAAAATAACACAAGAGCTTATACTGCATGGGGCAGAAAGCCGAGAGCCCGACGAAGGGTACATGGCCAATTGGGAAGGACGTCTCACTTGGAGTGACCTAGATAGGCTGTGAATCCTCAGCGTCCCCATCGGGATCAATCCAAGATGAATATATCTCGATTATTTAAGTGAGCTGTGAATCCTCAGCATCCCCACAAAAATAATGCAAGACAATCTAACATACGGGAATCGTCTAGGAAGGACCGAAATAACTCGCTTGCGTAGATTTGGGCTGAAAGGCGTGATAATTTAAAAATAGGAAAATTTGCTACAAAATATGGATTAATTAAGACGGACAATTTATCACCTATAACAATATTTGCGGATACGGAAATCGGTCGGAACAGGTGCGGTCGGACGGCAAACTTAAGCGGACTTGGTGCGGACTGGTGGCCACTCACTATGCTCGGCTTATTAGCTGAATTAACAATACTGCCTTTGTCCCGTGTTGCTTCTCCTTTTATATGAATTTCACCGCCGGCCAAAAACTCCGCGATGCTTGGAATTTAATCAGCTTATCACAACCGGATAAGATAATAAGTATGAAATACTTGTTTAATTAAATATAAATCGCCTTAAAATATTTCATGGTGAAAAATATTTTAGCGAATATTTATATAGTTTGTATTTCATTATTTTCTATTTACTTAATTATCGATTTAGTAATTATGCGTTTTGTATCAAATACCGATGAAAATAATACTTCATCACACGGTACGTGATAGAAAATAATAACATATAGGAACTGGGTATCCTGTTCTTTCTGGCAAGTCGGACCAGCCGTGTTCGCTTTCGTCTACCTGCGCGCTCCTTCCAGTTAGTATATAGTTCACTGATTGACAATGAACAAAATTTTGCAACATTGGGTCTTGATGAAATATACTTTTTTTTTGCTTTTAAACAAGCAAGGAAAATGTACATTATTTTTCCATCCACAGTACCCTTAGTTTATTGGCAATCAAAGGGATTGCTAAATAAACATTTCATTTTTATATGCACTGAACAATATTCTTATAGGCACAAAATGGCTTCCCCTATTAATTTAAATGTAAACACAAGAAAACTAAATTACTTACTTACCTACAATAAAGTTATATTTTGTTGATTTATAAGTATGAATTTTTATTGTTTTAATAAATGTAAAAAAGGTACTATAAACTATTTAATCTACATAAGTATAACATTTACCTCATTGCTTACTGTTAACCATAACTTTTTTCCTCCCTCAGGGCTCGTCCGCGTCTTTGCCGCCCCGATAGCACCGCAGCCTTTGGCTCATTGTGCATGTAACCATAACTTAGTCAAATCGTTCCATACAAAATACAGACGTAGACACTCTTTCTCTGACCTTACAAATGCTCGTTTTTTTTGTCTACAACCGGTTTCGCCTTTTACGGCATTGTCAGTCAAGAGAAAATAAAACATATTTATAGGTACTTACGACACGTATACCTAAAACTGCTACGCTAGTATTTCGCCCCTCAAAAATATCGTCTCTTTCGGGGAGCTCGATTTGTTGGGTCAAATTTAAGCAAACACTGGCGGGTATCGGGTCTAGACGAACCCGGGGGAGGGCTGAGATCTCTAGGGGTAGATTACACCTGGAGATGAGGGCTACTCTGTGAGCTTCGAAACGGGCTAACGAACCCGCTTGGATGCTGCTCGAGAGCGGGACTTCAGGATAGCACCTCGAGTCAAACACTGATGGATGTCGGGTCCAGACGAACTCGGAGAGACGTTATCTCTCTTTAAGGTTCGAAACGGGCAAGCGTTTTCACTTAGATGGCAGTACACCTGTCAAACAAACTGTCACCCTAAAAAAAGTCGACTCCCGCAGGGAGCTGGATTTGGTGGGTGGAATTAAAGCAATTAGACGTAAGCCACAAAAGACCTAAGGTCGCGGTGGAGGTATTGTAATAGCCCACTCAAAATGAATCTCTAGTCTCTCTCTCTCTCTCTCTCTCTCTAGCATTTTCATCTAAAAAATTTATTAAGAAAAGAAAGTAAAATGAAAATAACAAATCTTGGATCAACATACTCTAACGCAGCAACAGATTTATGTTTATAGTTGTCATGCGTGCGTATAAATATTATCAAGGTAATTATGCAGATGAGCGGTACACGTGGTTTTTGAAAAATGTCTCCAGAAACAAGCTTATAAGCACTCCAGTATGCATAAGCAACAAGAGAAATGTTATGGAACAACCTCTCCAAAAGTTATGGGACCCGGAGCGAATAGTGTCGCTGGGCGGGAAAAATCAACAAAAACAGCTTAGATGGACTTCTATAAGCAGTCTGTTCTACATTTTGTATCAACACTTCCTCTTAATAATGTTCTTCCCCCTCCCCACGCATATTTGCCCCAAGCACCCCAGCTGGTTTGGTGGTTGAAGGGACAACAATTTTCTTGTCGTTTATGCACGAAACAGTCTACGAAGAAGGCGAGAACCATCTGACCTGAACTGACCTGACTGGATCTAACCTGAGCTGACGTGACCCTGACCTGCCCTCGCCACAAAGCTCAGAAGAAACCCGAAGAAAGCACAAAAGACATGCATATACAGATGACAAAGTTTCAATTTTTTTATCATATTTTGCGTTTTTCTCTCGTATGGTTTGAGATACATTTTTGAAATTTGGTACACCTATTTTCTTTAAGAACCTGTTTCAAAATCGTCGGTCGTTATTTACAGGACGTCTTATATTTTCTTGGGTCGTGTATTATTTTATGCGTCGTAATTTTTTTCGGAGCACCTGTATGAATTCTGGTACGAAATTTGAATTTCCTCTTCATATCTTTAGATGTTTGGTCTTCTGCATTATTCTCGAATCTTTCATCGTTTTCTGCAAAATAGCTATCGATGCATATCCAATATTAATGAAAAATAAATTAGTAGGCTGGGTCACCTTATTTGCCAATGTTGCTGTTGATTTTTTGACGCTTTGCATTAAGTATTTTGTTTCGTTTGATGTTTCCAGATTGTTTTTGAGTTGTTTGATTATGTTTGAGCTTACTAATCAAAAGTATGCGGAAATGCATTTAATCTATGGAAAAGCCAATTGCAGCTCTTATGAAGCCCGCAGACTATATGTACGTAGATATCCTAATCGAATACTAACTAATAACCCAAGGACGTTCTCAAATGCACATATGCGGCTATGTGAAACTGAAACATTCAAGAAATCCACTTATTTTGGAATCAAACGATGAGAACTCCAGAAGTCGAAGAAGCTGTCCTGAATGAATTAGAAAATGACCCAGCTACGAGTACAAGACAAATTCTATTAACATTCAATATTTCATGTATGCTTGTCTGGAGAACTTTGGTAGATAACTTGACGTGGCCTGACCTGATCTGACCCGAGCTGGCCTAACCTGACTTGACGGGACCTTGACCTGACCTGGCCAAAAAACATATGAGAAAACCGAAGAAGCACAAAAACATGCATTTTACAAAAAAATAATAAAAAACAATGTTGGTTTAAACTTACAGTATGTGACCAGCGAGGAATCAATATCAATAACTCGGCAACGGTACCATCCCACAACGTAAAAATAGTATCAAAATGTGTATAAGGTAGTAAGCTTCATCTATCAACAGTCAATTTATCTAAAATTAGTTTGCCTCTCATCTGCAGTATCACTATGTACATTAGTGTCTTGCCTGACGATGCCGTAACGGGCGAAACAATTGCAGAGAAGAAAACAAACATTTGTAAAGCCAGACAAAAAGTGTCTATAAGCCTGTGGTTACTGTTTAGTATAACATTTAAAATGAAAATAATGAGTACACGCTTCAGAAGGAAAGATATGTACGACAAGGGAACATGGATAATACCGGGATGAAATAAAACAAATCAAATAGATCACTTGCTAATAAAGGAAGAAAGAACATGCTAGGATAGTTATCAATATGAAAATATGTAGGAGTGCGGAAGCTGATTCAGACCACTTCTTGAGGAAAACTATTCTACGATTCCCAGATACATTGCAATAGATGCAAAGGAGGAGGGCAGAAACTAGGTATATTATTGTAAAAAATCTACAAAAAGAAGAAATAGCCCTGAACTACAGAAAGGGCATAGACGAAGCTTATAATAATGATAAGTGTTAGAATACAGAAGGCATAGAAAAAAATGTGACAAGATTGAAAAGGTAGTCACTGAGGCAACAAGATTAAACCTAACTTGGATACAAAAACAAAGAAAAAGGTATTGGAAGATCGAATAATGTAGAACCGAACGGAGAAAAAGCAAGGTTAAGACAACAAATGCTTCAGACGCAAACAGAGGAAAGCCAAACAAAGTATAATCAACAAAGGAAGAGAACAAAACATATGTGTAGAACCAAAAAACGGAAATTTCTGGAAGATGGAATAAAAGACAGAAGGTAAATACAGAAAAAATGAAATGCGTAACTTCTACAAAGACGTGAAAGATATAAAAAGAGGTCACTAAACTAGAGCAGTCTTTATAGATAAAGAGGGCTATTTGATAGGAAACGAAACAGATATTTCGAATACTGTTAAAAGCTGGGGATGAGGAAAAAATAAAAAAATGCAGACGCAAAGGAGGAGGGCAGAAACTAGGTATACTATTGTAAAAAATCTACAAAAAGAAGAAATAGCCCTGAACTACAGAAAGGGCATAGACGAAGCTTATAATAATGATAAGTGTTAGAATACAGAAGGCATAGAAAAAAATGGGACAAGATTAAAAAGGTAGTCACTAAGGCAACAAGATTAAACCTAACAAGGATACAAAAACAAAGAAAAAGGTATTGAAAGATCAAATAATGTAGAACCGAACTGATAAAAAGCAAGGTTAGGACAACAGATGCTTCAGACGCAAACAGAGGAAAACCAAACAAAGTATAATCAACAAAAGAAGAGAACAAAACATATGTGTAGAACCCAAAAACGGAAACTTCTGGAAGATGAAATAAAAGACATAGAATGTAAATACAGAAAAAATGAAATGCGTAACTTCTACAAAGTAGTCAAAGATATAAAAAGAGGTTACCAAACTAGAACAGTCTTTAAAGATAAAGAGGGATATTTGATAGGAAACGAAAAAGATATTTCGAATACTGTTAAATGCTAAAGATGAGGAAAAAAATAAAAGAATGTCATAAAGAGTTATCTAAAGAGGAAGAAGTTACATAAGACCCAACGAAGCAATAAATAGAAGACATTTTACAAACAATGAAAAATAACAAGAACCCAGGTGAAAAGTGCATCACGGTTTAACATTTAAAATATGGAGGGACTGTCTTGATTAAGATGATGTACGAGGTGGTAAAGGCAATTTGGAAAATAAAAGAAATGCCACAAAAATGGAACAAGACCATCATGGTAACTCTATCTAAGAAGGGAGATATAATGCAATGTGGCAACTGCAGATAGATAGCTTTACCAGATGTAGCCTACAAAATTGTGGCAACATTAATAAGAAACGACTAGAGAAGTATGTGGAGCCTTTGCTATGGAACTATCAGGTTGGTTTTAGAAGAAAATAGGTCAACAGTTGACCAGATATACCTGCTGAAGTAAATTTTGATAGGCCGTTACTAGTATGAGATTCCAGCACACATAATGTTTATCGATTTAAGGCCGCTTACGACTCAGTGAAAAGAAGCAAACTTATTGAAATACTTATAGAGAGTTTAAAATACACGAGAATATAGTGAAACTAGTAATTATGACCCTACGTAAGGTACGGCGATTCGCTGTCAACATTATTATTTAATATGGTTCTGGAGAAAGTAATAAGAGACAGTGGCATAAATAGAAGCGGAACCCCATTTGACAGGTGTCATCAGTGCATTGCTTACGTGGACATCTTATTAATGGTCAGAAATAGGAGAGAACTAGAAAACATAACTAGAAGTTTGTTAGAAATAGCAGACAGTGCAGAGTTTCAAGTAAATAAAGACAAGGGCAAGTACATGACAATTAGAAAGACTAAGGAAGATAATAGTGGACGTTTTACAGTGAAAATGGTAGAGGGGGTGTCTTGAACTTTGACGAGGTTGGAAATTGCATCTACTTAGGTGTATTAATAGACAGTACATGTGATAAAGAAGTTAATCGGAGGATTGCAAAAGCCAACAGATATGCAGTAGGACTTAATGGCTTCCTTAGATCGAAAAACATCTCGCACACGACAAAGCTTATAGTATATAAAACCGTGATAAGACCAACATTGACAGATGGATGTAAAACGTGGAGAATGAACAAAAGACTGGAAGATAGAATAGCGATATGGGAGAGAACGATACTGCGCAGAATTTTCGGAGGCAAGAAAACAGATGGCATTCGGGAAATGCATACAAATGGGGAATTGTATTAAATGTATGAAGAACCACCTGTGTCACAGGTAATTAAAACACGCAGACTACAGTGGCTGGGCCCTATAGGAATGGGTGAGGAGAGAATGGCAATAAGTGTGTTTGGTCAAATTCAGGGGGTAAAAGGAAGAATGGCAGACCAAGAAAAAGGTGACGTGGCGCAGTTTAGCAAACTTGCAAGAAAAAAGGGTTCACACCTGAAGATTGTTGCAAGAGATAGGAAGCAGTGAAAATGTATCACCAAGCTATGGGCCTAAATGGCATGTGAATGCTTATATCTAGCTAATATTTAACACACATTACATTGTCTTTCTATCTCTAAAATTGTAGAATTTATATTTTAGCTTGAAAAAACACTAAAATGGTTGCTTTTGACTGGTAAACAAAAATAATAAAAAATTGTAAATTTTTTAGTTTTTACCAAGAAAATTTTCTAAATCTGACAGCATTGCATGAGTCTGTTTCCTTTTCTCAGATATCTTGCAGTCTTGCAGTCCAGTGTCATATTCTTCTTGTATCACACATTTTCACTGTGCGCAAGCGCAGTCATCCTAGTGTTCGCCATATTATTTTTCATATTAGTAGATGAAAATATCTATTTGTGGGGAAAGTTTATGTATAGAAAGGTATTTTCCAGCTTATCAAGCGAACAATGTGCGCGATTGTCACATTAAAGACAGTGAAATAAGTGTGAGTGTTAGTTGGCCAATAATTTGGATTTTATTTCTGGAAAACGTAGGTAGGTGCCTTGAATACGTTGTCATTCTGTTTGCACTTTTTTTTTGTGGGAATTATTTACATTTCGTATTGTTTGTTGTGATAAGTAAACGCAGTTGTAATGTTATCACCATATGACCTATATGTTTACATTGTCTTAGTAATCGAAAGTGGGATATTTCGGAGTGAATGAACTACATTTTAGGGCCACTAACATCGTTTTGCAACCTTGATTCCCATACATGGGTTTGCGAATTAAATCATCCTGTATACCGAAGTGGTCCTGTTTTGCATAATGTTTTTAAACTTGAATTCCCAGCAGAACGATTTTATTGCCAGATGATTAACGTTACACGTTAAAATTGTACTCTTAATTGTTACAACAATTAGCTTTCAATACCAGCAGTGAAGGCTGTGAGAAACAATAATAGTTCAAATGAATTTATTTAAACGATTTAATAAGTAACTTGTTACTAATCGCTAATCATCAGCCTACCTATAAGTAGATGCAGTGACTCATTTATTGTTACCTGAAGCCTTATTGTAACACATTTTAATGTACCATGCCTTGATCTTGATTGCAAAATTGCACCTTTCCCAAATCAGATATTATTACCATGTTTCTGCAAATAATGAGTAATCTTGTTACCTGATAATATAAGTATTCGTTTTCTTTTTTCCACAAACTTTTAACATCTAT
The DNA here is from genome assembly GCA_964006375.1 of Tillus elongatus. Lineage (NCBI taxonomy): Eukaryota > Metazoa > Arthropoda > Insecta > Coleoptera > Cleridae > Tillus > Tillus elongatus. The sequence goes on along the minus strand of OZ023266.1, from coordinate 34,675,658 downwards.
TGTGTTATACCTATATGGTATATGTAGTTGGCTTTGTAGATGATGATTTTTAGATTTTAAACTTACTAAAAAGTCTTTATCAACACACCTACCTATCCTGAAGATTATACCTAGTTGTTATCATATCACCAGTATTTGGTCAGCAGTCTTTCCTGTTTTGTGAGGTAGGGTATTAAACATGATGAATGTAATCTATGTGTGTCTCTTAAATAAATTTAATAGAGCAGATACTCAAACATTTAAAAACCGTTCAATACATTTGCCACATGTTTAAACACTTGCATTATATTGAAGACAATTATTAAACATTTGAAACATTGGCTGACTGATATTTGAAACATTAAATTATCATCTTTGTATCCAATATTTACCATGTGTAGCCCCTGTGTTTTTTATCTCTAAAAAATTGACATAAATCTTAGCTTGGGTCAGTATTAGAATTATCAGTCCAGTCACGCTTTACTTGGATGTAACAGTTTCACTTAATGTTTTCTGGGTCTTTAAGAAACTCTAGGTTACTGCAGAAAAATATTTAACTGTGTTTTTAATACAAAATAAACAAAGAATAAACAGCAGGAATCAAAATAACTGAACAACAGTTCCATTGCATAGGTAAGATGGCATAGCGATGATTCGAGAAACAGAAAAAGATTTACAAAGGATGCTTAGCGTGCTGAATCATGCGTTAAGAAGAGTCAAACTAACAATAAAACTGGAAAACAAAAGTAATAAAAATAAGTTGGGCTCTGACCTTCCTGACCTACAGGACAGGTCAGGAAGGCCAGGTCAGGCAGCCCTGTAAGTCAGGAAGGTCAGGTCAGACAGAACCCTAGAGCCATAAGCACCCTCCGGCAATGCCGCTCTCTCGATGCATGGACGGGACCCGTCTACTTAAGGATCGCCAATAAGTTGGACTGTGAAAATAAATATAAAACTAAATGGCCAGAAACGTGACGAAGTAGAAATTTTTCACATACTTTGGTATGTAGCAAATAACTAAGAAGAATGACGATGTCAAAGCAATAATTCAATAGACAAAATACTCTTCTCCCTAATAAATATTTTAACTTGGACCTGAGGAAGAGGTCATAAGAAGTCATACACATGGAGGATTGTAATAATAATAATAATAAATAGATTTTATTAACATAAATATTAACATGATAAACAGCAGTGTTCAGAAATGAGTTTCTGTTATTCCACTCGACCATGAAAACATTTAACTAGACTAAAATAAAATAACAATGGGATCATATATACAGAATATATACAGCAACTTGAAAAAACACAAAAAAATATTCAACAACTACAAAAAAATATAACCTTCAAAAAATAGTGCTGCAAATTTTGAAAAAATATAAATTTTCACCAAATCATCCATTATGTTTTCCCTACCCCCTGAAGTGATCTTACACAAAAACAATTCCAAGCTTTCCTTGTTCAGTACTTACTGGATACCAATTCGTTAGAAAGTTATTACGCCTCTTAACAGACAGACGTATTTGCTGACAGACCACCAACAGACAAAAAAAATTTCATTCCAGAATCAAGTTTTCTATATGTTGTAAGACTTTTCACGCCGTTTAGCCAAAAAAAAATCGAAATTTTTGTCAAAATATTCCACCCCCATACATTCAACCCCTAATTTAATTTCAGCAAAGAATACCAGATGTTTGATGAAATTAAAAGTTTTCTAATAAGTAAACCCTAAAACGTTATATTACCAGAGTTTTAACGAAAAAATTTCTATTTTTATTTGTACCAAATCGTCCCCCATTCATCCCCTACCCCCTAAAGGTATTTTACCCAAAAACAGTTTGACCGTTCGTTTTGTCGAGTGCTAATTGTATTCCAAATTTGAAGACGATCTCTCAATTCGCTCTAAAGTTATCATATCAAACAGACAGACATACAGACCGACAGATCAACAGACAAAAAAAATTCCTTCCCAAATATTGTTTTATATATTTATTTATTTATTTATTAACCAGTATAATAACAGTTACAAAGATTATATAATCCACGCAACTTCCACAGAGATAAACATAGTTGTATGTTTTGATACTTTTTATGTTTAAGCGAAAAAACATTTTGAAATTTTTGTCACCGACAAAATTCATTCAACAAGAATACTATGCAAAAAACTCGCTGAAAATAAGGATCAGAATAAGTGTTGGTGCTTAGTAATGCACTCTCAGGCCAATTATTACAACAATAAATATAAGGTATGGGGTGGAAAGCTGAACTCTAAATAAGCATAAAAGAAGAACATGAAGAGATTAGAAGCTTCTGAAATGTGTTTGACATGTGGAAAACATGATGGACTACATACCCTGGAAGTGACGAGAGAAGAAATATGCTTTCTGAAAGAAATTAAAGAGGAAGGCAAAATTTGTTTAATATATTCTGATACATAATAAGTCTCGACAAGATTATTTGAAGGTCACATGCTTGGAAAAATAGAAGGGGTATACCAAGACGAAAAACCTCTGGAAAACGTGCCAAATGGATGAAATGTAGAAGCTACAATGAAATTAAAAGAGCTGCTGGTTGAGACGACAAGACGTCATCTCATTTAGAGTGCAATGATGATGTCTAAAGTCACCAAGGGTTTTTAAATGTAGAAGAATGCAAATGCATTTTAAGACAAAAACCACCTTAAATAATAAATGAAGTAAGACATTTTAGTTCATTCCAGTTATTAAATATGTCTATACATAGGAAATATAGGCTGATTCTAATTTAAAGACATTAGGCATTTCTGGAAAAATCAGTATTAAAATTCTGAAAATTTGGAGCTAGTGTTTTTTGTGAGGTGAACTATTCATTTTAAATGCTTTCATATGCACTGTGAATGCAAAGGGCACACAGAATAGTGCCGTTAACATGCTTATTTCAAATGGGACACCTATATTTTATTGTATTTTTGTATACTTTTCCGAAATTTAAGGTGACTGTGTAAGATTTTCCACATTGTAAACTGTTTAGAAAATAATCAACTGTTCTGTAACATTTTGACAGCTAGGGACTTCCAGGAGAATAATTAGAAATCGGCGAAGATTTTTAAATCAAATTCTGCTTTAATCAAGTTAGTTTGGTAAATGTTTACAGCAAAAGTGATGTCTTAATGATAGAAAATTTCACAAAATTATAGAAGTGACAGAGTTACAGGGTGTTTAATAATCCTCTCTTTAGTTGATTAAATAAAAATGTGTTTCTAAACACAAGACAAAAGTTTATTTTGTACTACAAGAAAAGACCATAAAGGTATTGCCAGTATCCCAGGCATGATTTCACATATTTATAGTGTCCACTGCCCAGGGCCATGTGTTTAGTTTCGAATGAAAAATATAAATAAACACCTGAGCACTTCGGGTTTTACTGTTTTCTTTCCTACAAAAGTTATAATTCAATTAACACGAACATGAGATGACATAAACAAAATTAACTTGGTATAGAACTTTACCCCTCCATTCGGATCTCCGGGAGAGGGGTGTACAGGGGGCGCCAACATCAAGATTTAACATATCCTTTTCGAATATATGTGGCCTAAATTCTAACCTGAACTCCGTCCACCATTTCCTCCAGGCTAACAGGCCCCAACTCCTCTTCCTCACCGAAACCCAAACAGTGCCAAAACAGCCACTAATCACTTAATTTCCCGGGGTATGAGCTCCTTACTTCCTTTAGATTGCATAGAGGCGTGTGCGCATACGTCCGTAGCAATCTACCCTGCACCAGACTCCCCAATTTAGAAGCTGGAAGAAAAGACATACTATGGATAAAAGTCTCTCTCTCAGGGCTGCAACTAAATTCATCTGTTGCATTTACCGGTCACCTTCTGACAACAACTTTGTCCAGCTCTTTGACTACCTTTCTGAAAAAACCGACTATCTGATTTCTGAATATCCTTCCTCCGAGGTCACTATTCTTGGTGACTTCAATGTCCATAATAAGGAATGGCTAGGATCTTCAAAAACCGATCCACAAAGGAGAGCAGCGGAGGCCTTTGCAGTCAGCAATTCTTTAGCCAATATGGTTCAGCAACCTACTTACTTTCCTCGTATCCCAACACAGCTCAAATCCCTTGGATCTCCTTCTTACTACAAAACCTGAATGCTATAAAATATCAGTCACCGCCCCCCCTTGGTCGCTCAGACCATGGCATGGTCACTGCTTCCTGCGTAATACAACCCGAGGTCACACAGTCATCACACCCACGTATCGTTTGGCACTACAACTCCGCAAACTGGGATGAAATGCGGGATTACTTTTCCTCATTTCCATGGGCGTCTGTCTGCTTCTCTCATCCTGACCCCTCTGATATCTCACAAAACGTCACCGAAACTATCCAAGTTGGCATGGAATTGTTTATTCCACGTATACAGAAAACCGCTTCAGCCACTCAAAATCCCTGGTTGTCTAAATCCTGTGACAAGGCCAGACTTGAAAAGGCCAAAGCTCACAAAACGCTTCTACACAATCCCAGTCAAGAAAATCGTCAAGCATTTAACGACGCAAGAAACTGCTATGTCCGCATTCTTTCTGAGGCAAAAAACTCGTTTAATAACCACATCAAAAACAAAGTCCTCTTAAGCTCCAACGGCGGCAAACCCTTCTGGACTCTTGCTAAATCTATTGGGAATAATTTCTGCAAAAGCACGTTCCCACCTCTTGTCTCAGGGGATGAAATTGTTTCTACCGCCCTGGGCAAGGCTGAACTTTTTGCTTCGTTGTTCGCCAGCAATTCTACTCTCAACCCACCTCCAAATGTTCAACCACCAACAGTCCCCAATGTCGCGCATAAAATGACGAATATCATTTTCAAAACTAAAAAGGTACGAAATATGCTCTCTTCTCTTAATACCAGGAAAGCTTCTGGCCTTGACGAGATCCCAGCAATTGTTCTCAAAAAATACGCACCAGAACTTGATCCTGTCCTGACTCGTCTGTTTCAGATATCTTACAATAAAGGCATATTCCCTAGTAACTGGAAAACTGCTCGAGTACAACCCATCCCCAAGAAAAGATCCAAAGAGCTTCCTAGCAACTACAGGCCTATTTCTCTCCTTCCAGTCGTCTCTAAAGTGATGGAAAAGTATATAAACTCCGAATTACTAAAATTTCTTGAAAAACACAGTCTAATCCACGACAGGCAGTATGGATTCCGTCAGCGCAGATCGACTGCCGACCTCCTTTCCTTTGTCACCCATTCTTGGAACTAGTCTATGGAACTACACGGTGAATCCCAGATTGTTGCTCTAGACATATCCAAAGCATTCGACCAGGTCTGGCACGCAGCGCTGCTTAATAAACTTACGGCCTATGGCCTACCACCAAAACTTTGTACCTGGACAGTAAATTTCCTCTCCAACAGGAGCATTTCTGTTGTTGTGGATGGTCATTCCTCTAAACTGTATCCAATTAATGCAGGAGTTCGTCAAGGTTCAGCTTTAGCCCCTACTTTGTTTCTTCTCCACATCAGTGACCTCCTCTCTAGCACATCCAACCCAGTTCACAGTTACGCGGACAACAGCACCCTCCACTCAAATATACAATATTCTAAGCCTGTCTCTTTAGCCCAATTAGATGAGGATCGCAGACTCATGGAGGGTTCTGTCTCCGTGGATCTCCAAAAAATATTAGACTTGGGAAGTAGAAATCTTGTACAATTCAACCCCATGGTGTTGAGTAATATATATATATATATATATATATATATATATATATATATATATATATATATATATATATATATATATATATATATATATATATATATATATATATATATATACATATACATATACATACATACATATACATACATATACATACATATACATCATAATATGCGAAAATACGTCCCATATGCGCATATCAAATTTCAATTTTTTTGCCGCTTACTTTAGATTTTATAAGTCCCGGTCCATACATTTGGCGTGCACAGTGTGTGTGTGTATATATATATATATATATATATATATATATATATATATATATATATATATATATATATATATATATATATATATATATATATAAATTGAAACTGACCCCGGATATGTGTTCTAGGGGGCCTAATTAGCGCTTATTTGAAGATTTTTTTAAATTCAAAAGCCAGGATCTCCTCTAAAAAAAATCACTAAAAAAAGCAAGGCCATGCATACTAAATATTAAATGTAACAACATTGTGTTCATTTTTTATAAGAAAAGAAATTAGCACTCCTTTGACATGTTTTGACTACAATAATTCTAATAATTTTCTTATGTTTTATTTATATTTACACTTGAATTGTTTGTTTTCATTTTTTAATTTATTTGTCCGCTCCTTATTTATACATTTGCATGTATATTTTAGTATTTAGATTATAAGTAAGTATTATTGTGATTGAATATATCAATTTATAATATTTGACGAACACATCTGTTTTTTTAAACAGCTTAGCGAAATAAAGCCAATCTATCTATCCGGTGCTCATTGAGAATGGTCATCAGGCCAAAACATTGTCTGAGCCTAATAAACTATCCCCTGTACCAAGTTGTTATTATTTTTTTAATTTAAATAAAGTGCCTCACCAAGAGCCAAGCGAAAATGTATTTTCCTTACTGATCAGCTCTTTTAGGGAATTCCGTTTGCACAATTACCTAAGACATAAATGGCTAAAGGTAAGCATTGCTAATATTGTTTTTGTTACAGGTAGAAGTGGTAGTTTAAAATGCCTGGCCCACCGCCACCGCCTCCTGCAGCTCCACCACCGATGATGGCGCCGCCACCGGCCTTCACACCTTCCAAAGGGGGCTGTGACGATCGGTCGGCATTGCTCACTTCCATACGCCAGGGCAAGAAGCTCAAAAAGACCGTTACCAATGACAAAAGTGCTCCTGTGATATCAGGTAAAGATTATATTTTTTAATCAACCTATTTCTGGCATCTTTACTTGGATGATTATAGTCAAATACGCTATATTTAAAGATTAAAAAAAATATCTCGGGACGCAGCAAGTGCGTTATGGTAGTGAATTTTCATAGAAATGATCTGGCGCAAAATATTTTATTATAACTTTTTTTTCTTGTAACATAGAAATCTAAATTTTGGTGTATAGTTTACTTTTTATATCGTAAACCTACCTACTAAATTTGGTTATCATAGATTTTTTATTTTTAAGATAAAAATTTTTTTTCAAATGAAAACTCAAAATTTTTTCAGAAAACCTCGTCCGATTTTTCTGATTAACGAATATATCAAAGCCATTTACAAAAGGAAGGTACATGCCAAATTTTATTAAAATCGGCTTATTATTCTTTGAGATAAAAATTTTTTTCGAATGAAAACTCAAAATTTTCCCGGAAAACCTCGTCCGATTTTCCTGACTAACAAACTTGTCAAAGCCATTTACAAAAGGAAGGTACATGCCAAATTTTATTAAAATCGGCGTATTACTTTTTGAGATAAGAATTTGTTTCGAATGAAAACTCAAAATTTTCCCGGAAAACCTCGTCCGATTTTCCTGACTAACGAACTTATCCAAGCCATTTACAAAAGAAAGGTACGTGCCAAATTTTATCAAAATCGGCCCATTATTTTTTGAGTTATCGGTGTGATATATATATATATATATATATATATATATATATATATATATATATATATATATATATATATATATATATATATATATTAAAAATTGAAACTGACCCCGGATATGGGTTCTAGGGGTCCTAGTTCGCGCTGATTTGCAAAAATTTTTTCAAAATTCAAAAGTCGGGATCTCCCCATTAGTGAATTTTTTCTACGAAAATTCACTAATTAAGAAAAGTTCAGACGCATGTCCGAATAAAAAATAAAAACAAAAAATTGGAAAAGGTTAGTGCCCTTTTTAGGAAGAAAATAAGTAGGCAACTACATTCGACATGCTTCAAAATAAATATATACCAAATTTCATCAAAAAAAGAAGAATTATTAACCATTTCAGAGTTGTTTTTTAACCCCTCTAATATTGAAACACCCTTGTCACTTTTGTATGTATAACACGATTTCGTTTAACCAGATCACAAAAGATAGAAAATGAAGAAGTCTGAATCGTGTGAAGTTTGTTTCCTATACCATTCAATCATGGCCTACTAAAACTATTTTCATGTGTCACAGCATTTATAAACTTTTTTTCTTCAGCGCTTGAGATGATGTTTTTGACTTTCATAGTTCGTCATAATAGTTATTTATCGATGAAATTTGGTAGGTAACAGTTTCGAAGAATTGTGTATTTTTTTTCAAAACAAAGCCTCAAACATTTATAATTTTTGACATATGGAAATAATTTTAGTAGGCTGTGATCGAATGGCATAGGAAACAATTTTCAGACGATCAATAGACTTTTTCATTTTCTTTCTTTTGAGATTTCGTTAGAAAAAAATCGCGTCATGAATACAAAAGTTACAGGGGTGTTGCAATATTAGAATGGTCATACAAACAAGCTCACTGAAATCGTTAATAATTCTTCTTTTTTGATTAAATTTGGTATACATCTATACTGAATGATGCCGAATGCAGTGGTATACTTATTTTCTTCCTAAAAATGGCCCTAATCGCTTTTCCCAATTTTTGACATAGAAAAACTGCATTAGTAGGCCGTGGTCAGGTGACATACAGAACAATTTCCACAGCAATTTGAGTTTTTCCTCTTATATCTTTTGATCTTTTGTTCATCAAACTCGAATTATAAATACAAAAGTTACATGGTTGTTTCCATCTTATATGGGCCACACTGTATATAATATATATGATATCAAATATAAACATATAAAAATTCAAACGGACCTTGGATGTGTGTTCTAGGGGCCTTAATTCGCCCTCATTTGAAAAATTTTTCTGAAAGTCCCACCATCGTTACCTCTCTATTGTAAATTTGTACTATTTTTCACCCTACAGATATCCATTGAGTTAAACATATCAAATTGTTTCGTTAATTGCTATCTTTTAGTACTTCTTTTGGGTTTTACTATGTTACTTGACTTTTTTTGTTGTTGAGAGTATACATAAGTGTCATTGTCAGTCAAATACCTTTTATCTAGATTAAACTGAGACAGTTATCTGATATTTTAGAGTTTCTGATAAGGCACTTAAAAATACAAATTTCCTGTGATATGTAGTTATGAAATCCAATTATCTATTATTTATCTCATGTCAACAAATTGTAAGATAAAAAAAACATTGCTTTATTTGAAGCATATAAGGGATCAAAGCTATAACATGTTGAACATAGACATTTATATGGTACAAGTACACAAATCTCAATTTTTATGTTAAAAGATACATTGAGTAAAGTGTTGTAAGAAATGTTAAATACCAGCAATAGTGTTGGCTCAAACGCTGGCAACGGCGGCATAAGATGAAATATAAACCAAGTTTGTACAAATCTACGTACTGACTTATCAAGAAAAAAAGCTTGATACATGCATATTGAAAACTTTATAAATCAAAATTGTGTTTATTACAAGCACAAGCATTTGCTTATTTGTAAAGCACGTTGTATAATTAATGTTATATCAATAAAATATAGCAATAAAATCCACCTTTGAGAGTTGCACCTTTAATATCATAACTTAGTTGTTTTTCTTATTTGTTGAAAAGGGAAGGTAATTGACTTATATGAAATTCCACCGTTATTTACTACTTACTATAATGTGGCTGCCAAATAAGTGGATTATATTCAAGCACAGAACGCACCAAAGCACAGTAAACAATTTAAAAAGAATCCAGAGGGAATTCTTGCAACGATCTCTGAACAAAACCCATGCAAACTGCACGGTAGACGCCCTACAAATACCCACACACTTCGCCAGTGCTGGTAGACCCGACGTGCTCGACATAGTAATCATGTCAAACACCACCCTTCTCCATGAAATAACAACCTAAAACGACCTCTCGTCGGACCATAATCCAGTCATATTGCAGCTCGGCGATGTCAGCGACGAACCCGCCCTCCCAAGGAAAAAGGTGGTGGCCAGTTTTCACAAATCACCTTAAAAACACCCTTGGCAATATTCCGGTTATCCGCAGCATCCCCGAACTCGAGGGTGCAGTGGATAAACTACAGTCCAAAATTCAATGTTCTATCGAACATGCATCAAGGACGTACCCCGCCCAGAGCAATCTGCCACCTTTTCCGTCCAGTATCAGGGAAATGATACTCGAAAAGGACCGTGTGCGTAGTCTAGCTCAACGCACAGGAAACCCCCACCGACAAACGAGACGCAAACAGACTCATCAAACAAGTACGATCCGCCCTACAAGAACTGCAACAATCGTTGGGAGGAGCGCCTGCAAACTCTGTCGACCCAAGACAATTCCGTCTGGCAAATGGCAAAAGCCCTTTGCTCCCAAAAACTTCCAATATCCCCGCTTCACGGCCGTAACGGTGTCGTATCCACGGATGCGGAGAAAGCTACTGCTTTCGCGGATCACCTGGAGTTGCAATTCAGCCCGAATTATAACAACGCTGATCTGTCGCATGTAGCAAGAACGCACCGCTACGTCAGGAGTGCGCTTCGCGCCACCCCAGACACAACAATCGAGCCCACAACTTTCGAAGAAGTTTCCCAAATAATCAAATCATTAAAAAATAGGAAAGCTCTGGGATACGATGGAATCGCCAACGTAGCCCTGAAAAACATCCCCCGCAAAGCCGTGGTATTCCTAGTTACGATTATGAATGCCATGCTGCGATTTTAACATTTTCCTTCCATGTGGAAACTTTCCGACATTAATAACATCCCGAAACCCAGCAAAGATCCGCTGTTCCCTCAGAACCACAGGCCCATTAGCCTGCTACCAGTCATCAGCAAAATCGCCGAAAAACTGATTCAGAAAAGGCTAGCTTCTTTCACCTCAGAAAATCATATCCTCCCGGGTGAGCAATTCGGTTGCAGACACCAGCACTCCACCACAGACCAAGTCCTTCGTGTGGTGGAAAACATCACCGAAGGGTTTAATAAAAACAAGTCAACTGGTGCAATATTTCTTGACATTGCTCAAGCCTTCGATAGGGTTTGGCATGCGGGCCTCCTAAACAAACTTCTATCATTTAGTTATCCTCTCCCTCTGATTTGCTAATCAGGTCATACCTACAACAGAGGAAGTAGCAGGTCAAACACCTGGGAGCCAGATCTAGAACGTACCCAGCCATGGCTGGTCTCCCGCAGGGTTCTGCTATCTCCCCTCTGCTGTACAATATATTTGTCGCAGACATTCCGACAGCCCCCCTAAACGTGACATGCGCACTGTACGCAGACGACACTACCATCTTCAGCAGCTCTACTCAGCCGAGGATAATAACCGAACGACTTAAGACCGCCGTAGTCGAGCTGCAATTATGGTATAGGAAATCCCTTCTAGCCATAAACCCCGATAAATGTTCAGCCGTCCTATTTTCCAAGAGGAGACACACACCTCACGAACACGTTTCATTAGACAACCGTCTAATTCCCTTGCAAGATTCCGCCAAATACCTCGGGGTTTTCCTCGACAAACACTTAACATGGCGCCCTCATGTCGATCACGCCCGAAAAAAAGCCTCGATGTTCATCTCGAAGCTGTTCCCACTTCTAAATAGAAACTCCAAATTGTCCATGAACAATAAGTTGCTCATGTACAAAGTCATCATCCGGCCAGCTTTGACCTATGCATCACCTGCATGGGCCACCGCGGCCGCAACACACATCAAGACCCTTCAAATCATCCAGAACAAAATTCTGAGAATGGTTACCAGAGCGCCATGGTTTGCCCGAAACAGTCAGATTCACTCTGATCTGGAAATGCCTTCGATACTTGAGTTTATAACTCAACTATCCACATCTCAGTTCGCAAAAGCCGCTGCTCACCCAAATGCTCTTCTCTGTAGTGACACCGACTACGACGAGCAACTTCCACATAAGCATAAGCGTCCAAAGCTTATACTTACCCGCTAACGCCCCCGCGGCAAAACAGAATGGAAACATGCATACCCAAAAAGTCATTGTGTGTATTCTTTCCGACGGAGGTATGGACTAAGGTCCGGTATTCTCAGGGAGGGAGTTTTAGTGAGTAGGTGTACTAAGAATACGAGTCTCACAGTACCTCGATATCCCACGGCACTACAGTGTCGTGAATAAGGTCTGCATGAGGCATCTCTCGACCCTGTATCAAAAAAAACCCATTATTTTAGTTAGCTGAGATACAATGTCAAAAATATGATGTCTAAATGTAATTTCAGAGTTGAAAATAATAGCAAGGTCTCTTACACTGTTAAGTGTGTGTGTGTGTGTGTGTGTGTGTGTGTGTGTGTTTATATATATATATATATATATATATATATATATATATATATATATATATATATATATAACAGTTATTAACTTGGTAGTCATAAAGTTCTTAGCCTTGGTAAAAGTTTTACCACATTGTGATAAATTAAATGTCGAAAGAAACCCCTTACACCATCGATGAAACCAATTTAGTTGATTCTGCAGACAATCTGTATCAGTATCCTAAGTGAAGATTGGAACCTGTGATGAGCACCAATAAGTACACTTGGATAATCAACACAACGCATTTTAAAAACCTGACGATCTTTTCACCAACTTGGTTCTCCAAGTGTAGGTACTTATCAGTATCACTATTAATGGATCTAAATATCATAATGTTATCCCCAAACATAAGAAACTCACAGTCACTGAAAATACAAGCCAAATCATTCACAAATAGATTAAATAGCAAAGGACCCAGATTTGTACCCTGTGGAACTCCTGAGATAACATCAATTGCTTTTGAAACACAATTACTTACATACTGAAATACTGTGGGCACAATGGGCGAGAGAGGTCGCGGTGCAGGGACTCTATAAGTGTACCACCCCTGTATAATAATAACAATAATACATACTGAAATCTTTCTTCTATGTAACTACCTATCCATTGCAAAACACTGCCACCGATTCCAATTAAATTTAACCTTAGAAAGCAACAACCCATGGTGTTAATCCTATCAAAGGCCTCTGAGACGACTGTATAAATTGAATCAACTTGCTAGTTTTTCTCCAAAGCATCCATAATAAATCTCTCATATATTAGTAGATTAGTACATGTTAACTTCCCTTGGAGAAACCATGTTGTTTGAGGTAGCTCTTAAAGAACTTGGCAAGAAAACTCCTGGTGTAGACGAATTCACAGTCAAACTTTTAAAAGATTCTGGTGACAAAATAAAATACAAATTTGTTTAACATGAAAAAAGTTCATCAACTCGTATGAAGTGTGGTAGTCTATGGGGCGGAAATTCAGTTTAAATTCAGCACCCCAGGAAACGACTCCTCCGCTCCCACATTAATGTGCTCAAGTAAGAACGAAACTAATACATATCTCCAGTAATAATTTTGATATATATATATTTATATTATATATATATATATATATATATATATATATATATATATATATATATATATATATATATATATATATATATATATATATATATATATTATATATATATATATATATATATATATATATATATATATATATATATATATATATATATATATATGTGGTGGAATTTGACAACATTTTAAATCCATCTGATTTTAAATTATTTCTGATGGTTATCGCAGCACCATGCTCTTTACATCAGATATGTAAATTGTAACATGGTCAGGTATCTGAAAATCATCCTGCTGAGTTGTCGAAGTTTAAAGAAGTAGTATAATCGATGCTTTTAAATGGCACTCATCTGCAAAAATATCCTTTAAATTGGCCTTTAAAGACTGAACGTTTTCGAAAATTATAGTCATGTAAGATGGATAATATTGTGTAAAGTTCAGCGTCATTTTTACAGGCCTGTTAGCCAATGCTTAGATGGATTTTTGGATTCCCTGTACTTGGAGCAATCAAATAAAAACATGGGATATTTTTCGAAAGTTTTGTAATCCAAGGTAGGTTGGGGTTCTCTACCAACATATGAGAGTTGAAATTCAGTCACGTTCCTATTTGCCTTCTGTGGGGATTCATTAAGAATTTAAGTGGATCCTTATATATCGAATTCCTACATGATCATAGTTGTTGATGTTTTTCCAACGTTATCTATCAATCCGTTTGGAATATCACAATAACAAAGCTAGGTCGTTCATCTATACAGCTACTTTACAATGACAGAGGTAACGTAATTTATGCTAATAGAAGTCACCCTGATTCCGTATAAGGTCGAAAACGAAACCTATTGGTCTACGGAAGTACCCAATCAAATCCTAGGAGTGGATTATAACACTCAAGTCTTAAATCTATAATATGTTTTTTAACGTTATTGTATCGATCCGTTTCAAATCTTACAATACGAAATCTAGGTCGGTTAGTCTTTGAGGATGTCTTGATGGACCACAAGCCTTTCGTTGAATTATTCAGATTTAGTAATTCATTCCCATTTTCTTTATGGTTCCAAGATCTTTTTATTTGGGGCAATCGACTGTAAAAATTATTTCTGTATAACTTCGCTGGGGTGGACAAGTTTCACCTGTAGCGCCATGTAATCAATGTAACTTTAATGCTTTATCTGTGTCGACTGCTCCAATCAAAATACAGCAATTTCTTTCGCTCTGGGCTTTAGATATACGTCGCAGCAATTAACTGAAAAAACACGCTTCTATAGTCTTTGAAAATATTACAGAAGTAGCAAGGAGGTATGCAGTAGCAAAAACGGCCATCCTTCAGCATTGTATTTTATGTAGTAGGATGCCACCCGGCTTGAATTAGAGCTCTTGCTTCCAAAAGTGTTCGAATTGCTGTAACTATACAAGGATTTCTCACATGTTAAATAATCGGGTTGCTGCATTAGATGTTACTTGTACATCTCCAATCGTGCCACTCGTCCCAATACTGCCATTTATTAGTAGAACAGCGGAACACCAAAGCAGGATGTGAAGAGAATAGAAGCTATTGAAATGTGGACATGGAGAAAAACGACAAAGACACAGTACACCAATAGAAATGATAATAAAAGTACGCTATAAGACAGAAGAAAGATGCGTTGTGAAAGAAATTGAAATGAGGAAGGCAAACTTTATTGGACATATTTTGAGACGTAAGAACTTTCTGACTACATACTTGGAAAAAGGGAAGAGGTAGAGCAAGAGGAAAATTCTGGAGAACCTGGAACAACTGATGAAGTGTGGAAGTTACAATCAAATGAAGATAGCTGGCGGAGACAGAAAATCAGGATTGGGCCGACAAGGCGACATCGCATTTAGATTGTGAGATGATGAGTCGTTTATCTAATGTTTTGAAAATTTTCTCACAGTTTATGATTCTTCATTGATTTTTCTGGAATCTAATAAAAAACAATAGAAACCGTTTAAATTTCCTCATAAAAACTGCAATTGGGAGTTTCAAACCGCTCACCAGTAATTTTTACAAATCATGCCATTTTTGTCTAAATGACAAATACTTTGTAGTATGTTGTCAACTGACTTTTATCAAATTATAAGTAATTGACATTTTATTCTTTTGTGGCTCTATTAAAGTTCTAACAAAAGTTTGCTGCTATGTTGAGATATAAATTACATTTTGGAGGTATTGAGTAATTAAATTTTTATTGCTTTATTGTTAAAAATGCATTGTACTGATAATTGTTAAGACATAGAATTGCAATTAATTGATGAATTACGTGCTTTATTTTATGACTGTGTCCATTGTAAGCTGAGGATTTTGATGGAATTTTAAATATTTATTTTGTACCAGTATTTTGCGAATTTTAAAGAAATATTGTCACACTGTTTACTTTTTTTAGAACACTCGTTCAACAGGATTCAGAAACAATACAAAAGTTTTATTGTATATTTAAATATTGAATTTTGCATTATTAAAGCAATATATAAGTAGTTTTTACTAATGTATTTACATACATAGTTGCTCTCCTGCTTATCAGAAGCAAGTGGAGGCCGACATTTATGGCAATCTTTTTGATTCTTGATTTTTTTCATTTTATTAATTACAATTACAGTCAAATACAGCCAGCCAAATATTACTTAAAATAAATAAAAGATTGTGTGTCACATAATATTAATTTCTCTCACTTCTCTTATGGCTTAGTTTAATTAGAGATTGTTGTTAAATTTTTGTTTATTTTTCTCTTGGTTTTTTCGTTTATGTTCAATTTAGCAGGTCGTTACTAACATAAGCAGTAAGAAATTCAGAGATATGCTGTTTAATCACGAGTGAACAGATACAACGAAAACACTCATCACCTCAGCATCGATCCTTAGTAGAGAAAAAGTAAAAAGAACCAAATAAGAACTACTAACGCCCTCTGGCAGGTGGATATTGAATTTAGATATATAACCAGTGAACTGTAGATACCATCGACTAAGTTATATCCATAGAGAACAGGAACTTACGAATCATATCTATGGATTTGTAAGTTCCTGTTATAGAGATGTTACTTAACTTAGTTTTAATTACTAACGCCCTCTGGCAGGTCAACATTGAGTTAGATCTATAACCAGTCAACTGTAGACACCATTGGCTAAGTTACATTCATACAGAACAGGAATTTAAAAACCATATGTATGGATTCGTAAGTTCCTGTTTTATAGATATGTTACTTAGTCAATGGTATCTACAAATGACTGGTTATATATCTAAACTCTGTGAGTTGATTATTTTGCAAAAATGTAACAATGAACCTGGACTGGTACAAGAATTTCGAACTCTCAGATCAGTTTTGTAGAACTTCTTGTCCTACCAGAAGTAGATTCAATCTTTACTGTTTTTTTTTATAACATCTTGTGTTCTGTTGATGCTTGTAGTTATCATTTAAAGTGTGTTTCGTTAAATCTAAAGTTGATTTTTTTTTTGTTACAGGAAAAATACCCAACTCCAATAATAATTCAAGTTCTGGAAATGTGACAAGTAATTCCGCACCAGTCTCGGCTCCAAATGGTTTAGGATTAGGAGGACTCTTTGCTGGTGGCATGCCAAAACTTAGACCTACTGGAAAATTAGGTAAATAACTTGAAAGCATAATACAAATTTTCAAATTCAACATAGACGAAATAGCTCAGTTTGCAAACTGACCAATCAGGTTGTCAACTTTGACACGTCCGTTCCCTAAACGGGCCTGTGTCTCAGTCTCAGTCAGAACAAAGTAAATTTGTTCTGTCTGAGAATTGATCTAAAATATTGTGCCATCCCATAATGTTCCATCATCCATCCCGCTAATGACCTAAGTAGTTGAAGCGGTTCATAAAAAAAAAGCTTCCACGTGTTAATTGCCAAGTGAAAGATTACTTTTCTCAAACTTTTTTTATATTTCGTTAATTCTAACCACACTAGGTTATACGTAGAATACTAAGTATTAAAAAAAATTATGTACCACAGTCCAGTCATTCAAAATAATTACAACTAATATATTTTTGTATCTAGTACTATCAGAATTTTTAAGTCGAATGTCCATACAAAACACTTTGTAATTGCAACCCATTTTTATTGTTTCAGGACCTAATACTTTTAATAGTTCGACAAATAATAATAATAACACAAGTAACAACAGCAGTAGTAGTGTGAACAGTAATGTACGACAAAAACCTGAAATTCCACCGCAGCCTAAGAATTTCACAAGCATACAGAATGAACTGAAAAAACAATTGGCTAGTGATAACAAAAATAGAGGGCCACCCCCACCAGCACCTGTTAGAAGTGTAAGTTTGACCGTTTATTTTATCCCAGTTATCTTATTTCCAGTCTATTCTATTCATTGAAATTTTTTTATTCAAATTTCTAACGATATATATATATATATATATATATATATATATATATATATATATATATATATATATATATATATATATATATATATATATATATATATATATATATATATATATATATATATATATATATATATAGGGTGGTGCATTGAAAACGAAACAGACAGATTTGCGTCCAGATTTTTTTTTTTTTTTTTTTAAAGAAATGCTGAATTTTAATATTAAGGGGGACGTGTTTTGACATAAAACTCAACCTTGTCACATCAACCCCTTAAGGGTGGTGATAACAACCCTTATATTTTAAATAGGAAACATTGGCCGAGTGTTACATCATTTGAAAGCTCTTTCTTTTCTGAATTCAGCAAACAATTTTTTTTTGAAGTTTTATCAACTCGTTTAAAAATTATTCACAGTTGAAGATGCACAAACGCATTTCACTCATTCTGATAAGAAATGTGCTGTCACTGTTTTGTTGGTTTGTAAACAAAAAATTGACTATCAGAACATTTCTAATCGGAATGAGAGAAATGCGGTTTATTATTTCAGTTTATCGGTCGGTTTGATATTTGATAGTACTACCGAAAATTAATTTCACAATAGTGTATTCTGTAGAAGAAAGTGTTGAAATGATTACTCTTTCTTTGAAAAACGATGACTGTGCCAACCGTACTGCAAATTTGTTTAATGAACGACATCCGAACAGACATGTTAACAGAAAATACATTTTGGAGTTAGTTGCAAAGTTTCGACAAAGTGGTTCAGTAGCCAACAAAAAACGGGATCCTGAACGTGAATTTCCGGTTAGAAATGAGACTACTGAGATTCAAGTTTGAGGACAAATTGCTGCAGACCCAACTTTGAGCCCGAGAAAATTAGCCACTGTTTCAAACATCAAAAGAAGAACTATTCAGGGAATATTCAAGCATCATAAATTTCACCCGTATTCATCTTGTACAACAACTGGATGAAGATGATTTTGATCGGCGGCTGGAGTTTTGTGAAGTTATGACTGCACGGATAGCTGATAACGGGAACTTTCTGTTTAATATATGTTTTTCAGACGAGTGTACGTTTTTATTAAACTCTATAGTCAATCGTCATAATTGTCGTTATTGGGCAGATAATAATCCAAGAAATTTTCACGAAGTCCACACTCAAACTCCACAGACATTGAATGTCTGGACTGGCATTTTTGGAGACCGTTTAATCGGACCAATTTTTCTTGATGGCAATTTGAGTGGCGAAACGTATTCGGAGTTACTAGAAGATATCGCTTACCCTCTACGAATTGATATTGTTGAAAATGATGATCGCTATCAAGAAAATCAATTAGTGTTTCAACAAGATGGAGCTCCTCCGCATTTTTCACAACGTGTTAGGGAGTTTTTGGACAGGGAGTTTCCAGAGCAATGTATTGGGCGTAGAGGTGCTATTGAGAGGTGCTAGATCACCGGTTTTAACTCATTTAGACTTCTTTCTATGGGGCCATTTAAAGAGTAGAATTTACACAACAGAACCGGAGTCTCTGGAAGAATTACGACGACGCATTGTTGAAGAATGCCATCTAATAACTCCACAAATGCTCCAGAATGTCAGAGCTCGTTTTCAGCAAAATTTGTACTTTTGTATGGAAGCTGGTGGTCAATAATTTGAACACTTACTTAACTGAATAAACATTTTTAACCGTTTGGTTTTGTTTTTTTAATGAAGAATTGACTAATCAGTGCATTTCTTGTCACCATGAATGAAATACGTTCTTGCAACTCCAACTGTGAATAATTTTTAAACGAGTTGATAAAACTTCCAAAAAAATTTGTGTGCTGAATTCAGAAAAGAAAGAGCTTTCAAATGATGTAACACTCGACCCATGTTCCCTATTTAAAATATAAGGGTTGTTATTACCACCCTTAAGGGCTTGATGTGACAAAGTTGAGTTTTATGACAAAACATGTCCCCCTCAATATTAAAATTGACGTGTTTCAGCGATTCTTAAAAAAAATTTCTCTGGACGCAAATCGGTCTGTTTTGTTTTCAATGCGCCACCCTGTATGTATATATATATATATATATATATATATATATATATATATATATATATATATATATATATATATATATATGTATGTATGTATATGTATATGTATGTATGTTTTTTAACAAAAAACATTGAGATGCAGTAAGTGGTAGCGAATTTTCATTAAATAGTACTTCAAATTTCAATAATTCATATTAACCCAAGGTTTGTTGGCAGGGAAACCAGTTTTGTCAGAAACATTTTAAGTTTATTTTCGGAAAATTTTTGTATGTTTTCAAACAAGTTATTTTGATAAAATATGGTACATTGTTTCTACTCTATAGGCTACACCAGTAACCAGATTTATGCCTGCGTGCATTAAAGAGACATATTTGCCATTAAAAACATTTTAATGAAAATTCACTTCCATAAAGCACTTGCTGCGTCCAGACTTTTTTTCACATCACTTGGCTGACCGTCCTAGGGAATTTCTGCTTTCATTTAATGTACACCATGTATATTGCTTTAGAGTACACTAATTAATTTTAACAAAACCTGATGATGTATTTAAACACTTGTTACATCTGTAAGAAATAAAATGATTCTTCAGATTTCTTTTGCATATGTTTCTAATCAGTAGTCTTACTGACTGTTTCCTGTTTATAAGATTGTACAGAAACATTCGTTGATAAATAACAACCGTCTCCAGCTGTTTGTTTTCAATCTTAATTTTTGTTTTGTTTTGCATAGGGTCAACGAAGAGATTAGTGACTTCATTTTAGCGAATTTTTCGTAGACATTTTTCTGCTTAAATTTCTGTTTATATTTTATTTTTTTTTTTTCAATTGGAATTACACGGGTGCATAATTTCAATTTTATGTATTTTTTCAGCAAATTTTCCTATAAAAAGTTATTGTGTAAAAAAATCTTTGCGAATTCACGTGAATAAATGTTTTCGAATTTTAGTGAAAAAAAGTTTGTATAGCGAATTTTCTTGTAATTTTTTTTTTTGGAATTTACCTAAAAAGATTTTTATGTAATTTTTTGCAAGATTACTTAACCACTTTTTGTAAAAATGGTGTATTTTCATGAAACAAATTGTTAACCAATTTTCATGTAAAATTTTTAAAATTTCTGCCAAAAAGCTTTCTGTGAATCTTGGCTGGCGTAGTTTTTGTGTAAATTGCTTGGGTAGGTTTGTGGGCCAGGAAAGTCAGACCAGTTTTTTTGATACTTCACGCTCATTTGAAGAGTTTTTTTCAAAATACAAAGTCGCGACCTCGTCATTAGTGAATTTTAGGTGTCCTTCATATGCTACTATTAAAAACTGGGTGTCGGAATTTAAAAGAGGATCAAATGTCAATGACCAATTTCTGTGGCCATTTAAGAAAACATTGATTCTCTGCATGAAATGATCTTAGAAGATCGACGGCTTGGGCTGAAACGTATAGCAGAAGCATTGCACATTTCCCATGAACGTGTGCTTCACATCGTTCATCATGCGTCGGGAATAAGAAAGCATTTGGCAAAATTGGTTCTGAAATGCTGGAAGGCTGATCAGAAGCGCTTTCGTTTGACAAGGTCAAGGGAAATGTGACACCGTTTTAAAGATTCCTCCAACCACTGGTGGCCTTGTCACTAGAGACAAAACATGGGTCCATCACTATGATCCAGAGATTAAAGAACAATCGAAAGAGTTTGAAGCATTTCAGTTCTCCACGACCGAATTCTGTCTTCAAAAGTCGGCTGGCGAAGTTTTTGCTTCAGTTTTCTGGGGCAAGGTATAAATCAAATTTTCTGGAGCAAGGTGTAACTGTCACGGGAGCATAACAGTGAGTTACTAACTAAATTGCGCGGAAAAATTATGGAAAAACGCCGCGGAAAACTGGCCAACGGTATGCTTTTTTGCAAGACATTGGTTTTGAATTTGTTGATCACCCACCCTCTTCTCCGGATTTGGCACCATCAGACTACTATTTATTCACAAAACTCAAAAACCATTCGAAGTCTATCACATTGATATCAAATGGATCATCAGCTTTGTAATTTCATCAGAATGCAGTTTCTAAGCCCATCATTATTTTCATTATCCATTTTCAATTTTAAAATTTCTTTAAAATTTTGCCTTGGTTTGGGGTTAAGACTACAGACTGTAGCGCGCAATTTTAAAATGACAGACAAATGTCAAAATACTGCTTGAAGTCTGATTTCACAAGATGTTCAACCGCTAAATTGTATGAACAGTCAAAAAATGAGTGTTTAAACTCAGCAGTTGGCGCCTCATGAACGCAGCTATTAATTATTTTCTAAGATTTTAACTCATCACTACCTCTGTCAAACTCGAACTTTGTACGAGACCATTATTATTGTTATGTCCCAATTCAGTAATATAAGTAAGATGAAAATTAATTATTTTTCTTACATCATATCTGTCGTCAGCACACATTCTTTCAAATATTTTAATGGTTGAGACACCTGAATATATTGTTAAATTGTACGGAAATTACGTTTTTTTTTTGTGTAAAGAATTGATAATCAATTATTTTAATTTTTAATCACCAGATTTTCCTTATTGTTGAAATTTTATACAGTGTAGAACAGCCAAAGGAAATAAATTCAGTATCTCAATTATTGTGCAAATTGATAAAAAAATCTAAAATTAAAATTGTCGCCACTGGTCTAAAGAAAATCCACACCGTTTCAGAGAACATGCACAATATCCTGAAAAGGTTGACGTTTGGGCAGGATTTTTTTTCTCCCTCAGGGCTCGTCCGCGTCGTCGCCACGCCGATAGCGCCGCAGCCTTTGGCTTATTGTGCATACCCTTTGTCTTTTCTACTCCACCCATTCCAAAATCACTGTGCCTTGAACTAGTCTGCACAGCGATTGGTAGGGTGAAGTTTTATATAGCTCTGTCTCCGGTCTAGACTGACCGTAGATCAGTTGTCTTTTGCGGTCCAGAGCTTTACACTCACACAAGATGTGCTGGGCTGGTTCCTCCCCCTCACCGCAGAGTCTGCATGCCAGGTCCCCCTTGAACCGCCCCATTTTATGCAGGTGTTTCTTGACGGCCATGTGTCCTGCCAAGAGTCCTGTTATGTTTCTGAGCGGTCCTCTGCTAAGATTTAGCAGCTCCACAGCTCTCTTTGGACTGGGTTGGTCAATTAATGACTTCCCGTGTTCGAGCCCTGGACAATATGCCCAGTATGCCTTGTGCTGTTCCTTGACCCATGACTTGATGGTTCCCCTGGCCGTGCCTGTCGATACGCCCAGGACCGGTTCTGGTCCCATAAATGGGTCTGATGACCCTCTCTTCGCGAGACTGTCAGCTTCTTCATTGCCTTTGACCCCCCGAGTGACCCGGCACCCAGATCAGGATGACCTCATTCTGCCCAGTCAGGTCGCTCGTCTCGTCTCGGCATTCACTTACCAGCCCCGAATTTACCTGTGGGCTACTTAGGGCCTTAAGGGCTGCCTGGCTGTTTGTGGCTATGAGGATCCGCTTGTTGGTGTAGCCCCTCCTCCTGTTCTCCCGCACACAGTGCAGGATGGCATACATTTTAGCCTGAAAGACCGTTGCATGGGCTCCGAGGGAAATACTATGACTTACCCTCGGTCCTTCCGAGTAAACACCTGCCCCCGTCCCACGCTCCCCGCCGGATCCGCCTGTGAACCAGACGAGCGCGTGCCGTGGTATGCCTGGCGTCTCCTCCCGCCATGCCTCGCGGTCGGGGATTTCCACTGTAAAATTGTTTTCCCTGCAGATTCACGGGCTCGCGAAGTCTGAGCTCATTTCAAGCATGGGCTCCTTCACGATCTCCTGAATTTTGCAGTGGCCCCTGAAGCCTGGGTTGATCTTCAGTCTACCATTGCAGGCCAGTCTGTATATTCCTAGCCTGGCCTCCCGCACGATAAGTAAGTGTAGGGGTCCAGCCACACCTCCATGGCGGCTGTTGGGGTTGAAGTCATGCCCCCTATGATGCCCAGGCAAGCCATCCTTTGGTTCTTGCCTAGTTTTTGTTTGGCACTGGATTGTGTCACCTTAGGCCACCTTGTGTACTTGGGTACCTTGGGCAGGATTAGTTGGAAACCATGTCATTGGTCCCTTTTTAATTGATGACAATTTGAATGAAGATAAATATTTAACACTACTCCAAAATAATGTCGTGCCAAGTTTGGAAAACTTATATCTGATCGAGCAAACCTACAAGTTCCAGCGAATGTGATATGATTCCAGCAAGATGGAGCACCAGCGCATTACCAAACCAATTCCCGGCGTACCTCGACCTAATATTAACAAATTGCTGGATAGGGACGCGAAGATCATTAGAATGGCCAGCAAGATCACCCGATCTTACACTATTAGACTTCTTCTACAAGGATGCAAGTTAGAGGCATTTAAAGAAAAAAATGCGGTTTTCCTCAAAACGTAAAAAGTTGCGATTTGAAACGTCACAATTGGCAACAGTCAGGCAAAGAACCTGAAAGAAATACGGATTATGTAAAGAGTGTTCTGCAAATCCTTAAGTTTCAGCTTCAACCATCGTTGCCCTTCATTTTAATAAAACATTTCCAGAAAATTCATTTCAAATAAACACTTTCTCTGATGCTTTGGAAGTAGTTTTAGTTAAGTTTATGGTTTAACAATCTATAATTTTTAGCAAATTTTCACAGAAAAAATTCGGCTATGAGGAGACTGCGGCTTTTGAATTCTAAAAAGATTTATTCAAATGAGCGCAAACTAGGCCCCCTAGAATCCATATCGGGGTTTACTTTCTGTTTACATATATACAGGGTGACGTATTTCTACTGTAAAGCTCAATATAATTGTTATTATGCAAGATACAAGAAAAAATTGAATACATTACCTATAGGGTGTCTTGAGCTACATCTTATAAAATTATTCACATGATGGCCCATAGGGTCGTTGGTGATACCTACAATTTTTTTTGAACATTCCTTATTCCATTTTTAATCGAAATATGCTGCATGTTCGTAAAAAAATCGAGACGCAGTAAGTGCGTTTTGGTAGCGAATTTTCATTAAACGCTTCAAAATTCAATAAGGTAATTTGCTATTAAACCTAAAGTTCGTCAACTAGGAAACGAGTTTTCTCTGAAACGTTTTAAGTTTATTTTCGGAAAATTTTTGTACATTTTCAAACAAGTTATTTTGATAAAATATGTTACATTGTTTCTACTATATAGGTTATATCGGTGACCAAATTGATGCTTGCTTGCATTGAAGAGACATATTTGCTATAAATACATTTTTATGAAAATTCACTTGCTGCCTCTAGACTTTATAAATTTTTTCTTATTGTCAAGAATGGAATGTGATGAGTTATTAATTTTTTAGTGTGTTGTAGGTTTGTGAATCAGATGAATTTCATTTTTTAATTGTTAATTTATGCAATAAATTTTATAACCATAGCATGTTTGAATAAAGAATGACGAGATCTTTCAAATAAGGTATCACAAGTCCCTACTTTCTATTTAAAAATTTTGGGGTAGCAATTGTCACTTGAAGGGGGTTGAATGTATGGTTGAAGTTTTCACATTGCAGGATGTCATTTATTAATCTAAAAGTGACATGTTTTGGTATTTTTTTATAAACATGGACAATAATTGTGATACCGAATGCATTCCACACAGTATAATTTAAAGGCAATATCGATCTTTTTGATTTTAAGAAAATCTAATGCATTACAGTTTTTTTTTCTTGTGTAAAGCTGAATAGTTTAAAACTCTCTAACCAGATGTGAAAATCATGGACAGTCTAAAATAAACTCATATCTAAAAATAAAATTTTACATGCCGGTATGTATCTAGGGTCTAGGTCATATTTATTTAACACCTCAAAACATTATTAGTCAAAACAGTATTAACTGCTCTTCAACACATGTCAACATTGAAAGGAAACAGTTCTGTAAAGATTAATTTGCTACAGGATTTATTAACAAACATAAGGTACTTTAATATCTAATTGCATTTACATGTTTTATACTTGTAGCAGTTCAGCTTGTTAGTTTCAGATTACTGTTTTTTACATAATTGATTAAGGAATGATTAATAGGTTTGCATTTGTTTATTTACTTGTTTTTCACTGTTCTGTGACATCATAGTTGTTTTTATTGGGAATTTATAGACTCAATAAGCATAAGCTTTTTAGAATTAATTATCTTGTATAAGTTTCAATGTCCATACCTGGAATAATAAAAAATTACCAAAGTCTGTATTTCAAACAACTTTGCAGCATAGTAGTTCGTGCTTTTAGCAGATTTGTTTTCCATCCTAATTTATGTTAATATATCCCAATCAGTTTCATATCTGCAATAAAAATAGTGCTGCAAATTGAATCATAACTTCCACA
The DNA here is from genome assembly GCA_964006375.1 of Tillus elongatus. Classification (NCBI taxonomy): domain Eukaryota; kingdom Metazoa; phylum Arthropoda; class Insecta; order Coleoptera; family Cleridae; genus Tillus; species Tillus elongatus. Next base: position 34,649,480 of record OZ023266.1, on the reverse strand, counting down.
TAGCTGTGATAATTTGTTCTCTTCAGAAAGACATTCTCATGGAATTAATTTAGGGCCCATGACTTGACCACAAAGAAAATATATGTATTCCTGTAGCCATCAACTCCTGAAACGTTATGTTGCTCGAGTTTTATTTAAAAAAGGTAAATTTTCACCAAATCACCCCTTATTTATCCGCTACCCCCTGAAGCGGTCTTACCCAAAAACAATTCAAAGTGTTCCTTTGTCAGGTGCTAACTGGATACCAAATGGGAAGGTGATCTCTCAATTCGTTCGAAAGTTATTGCGCCTGTTAACAGACACGTACATGCCGACAGACAAAAAAAATAATCGTTCCAGAATCAAGTTTTGAGACTTTTTACGCCGTTTTAGCAAAACAAAAATTCGAATTTTCTGTCTCCGATATTCCACCCCACACATCTAACGCGTAATTTACTTTCAGCACAGAATACCAGATGTTTGAGGAAATTTAAAGTTTTCTAATAAACAAACCCTAAAACGTTATATCACTCGAGCTTTAACGAAAAAACGTCAATTTTCACCAAATCATCCCCCATTCATCCCCTACCCCCTGGAGCGATTTTACCCAAAAACAATCCAATCCGTTCTGTCGAGTGTTAACTCAGGATACCCAGTGACCTGGAAAACCGGGAAAACCTGGAAAATCAGGGAATGTGAAACACCCCCTAAAATGCCAGGGAAATGTCAGGGAAATTTTGATTTTACTCAAATGTCATGGAAATCATTCAGTAGACCTGGAAATTATATATTTGTAAAATTTTGTCACTAGCAGTTGCATTTTTATTTTTATTTCATATATATATTATATGAATTTTCTCACGTAAATAGTTTTCTCATACCTAAGAAAATATATCGTATAACAATGCGGCTTACCTTTGCTACCAATATCAATTAAATCCGCCAATAAACACAGCGTATGCCACACCAGCGCCGTTATAAATAGCGTCTCCTACTATCTCAAACATGTCTCATATGTACATCTCACTTGGACTGTTCTTCCTTGAATGCATAAAATGCAAAAGCGTTTTATGTGTTGGTCGGGTAGAGCTTTGCTGTGAATGCGTTTATTCTATTTTAACCTTAATGATCATGTTGAAAGTTGCAAAATATTTGGCATTTGTATATGGCGCATGTAAACAGTATTTTTGTTTTATTTCTTCTGCGAATTTTCATAAATAAAACTTCGCTTTTAGAGAGGTAACGACTTTCGAATTTAAAAAAAATAAAATTGGCGCGAATCTTAACTTTTGGAACCCATTTCCCAGGCGTATTCAAATTTATATATACAAACAACATGGTTTCTACGCCACCTAGAGACTTCTGGTTTGTTCCATCACACTTGAAAATTCTTTCCGGAGGCTAAGTTTGTCAGCCAGTCATTAAATTCAAGTTTTTCCATGAAAAAATTGCACATTTTCTTCTCGAACATGCTATATGTTATAAATGTAGCGAAGCTAACCATACTTATGTTCTTTATTATGAAAATTTTTTGTTCGTAATTTTTATTTATTTTGTTAATAAAAAAGGTATTCAGGTATGTGTGTTTTTTATTTCGAGTATTATGAAAAATGTACTCGAGGGGCCTGGAAATGTCAGGGAATTTGATATTTAATTTCTGCTGGGTACCCTGTAACTGTATACCAAATTTGAAGACGATACCTCAATTTGTTCTAAAGTTGTCGTGGCTACAAATAGATAGACATACAGACCAACGGGCACAGAAAATCTTCGTTCCCAAATCATATTTTCTATACCTTTTGACACTTTTTACGACGTTTAAGCGAAAAGAAAGTTGACATTTTTGTCGCCGATGCCATATTTACACACATTGTGACGATGTGGAAGTAATTATGTCAAAAGGTAATGTCAATGTTGTGTCCAAATTAACTTAATTTTACTTGCACGTCGTCAGTACCTGTGGAAGTATGGCATCGGCGGCAAAAATTAAAAAAAAATTCGCTCTAACGTCATAAAAAGTCTCAAAACATATAGAAAACCTGATTTGAGAATGAATTTTTTTTTATGTCTGTCGGTCGGTATGTCTGTTTGTAGCCACGATAACTTTAGAATGAATCGAGCTATCACCTTCAAATTTGGTATACGGTTAGCAACCGACAAACGAACGGTTCGGATTGTTTTTGGGTAAAATCGCAACAGGGGGTAGGGGATGAATGGGGGATGATTTGGTGAAGATTGACATTTTTAGTGAATTTCCTTAAAAAAAATTCACTAATGAGGAGATCGCGACTTTTGAATTTTGAAAAATTTCTTCAAGTGAGCCCGATTTAGTGTCCCTGGAACCCAAATCCGAGGTCGGTTTCAGACTTTTTATATATATATATATATATATATATATATATATATATATATATATATATATATATATATATATATATATATATATATATATATATATATATATATATATATATATATATATATATATATATATATATATATATATATATATATATATATATATATATATATATATATATATATATATATATATATATATATATATATATATATATATATATATATATATATATAGGTATATGGACAAATTTCTTGTAATTTATATACTGCATACTCGGTGAGTGGTGGACTTGCCTCCACCTAGTTGCGGAACCAAGTATTATGTTGTCACGCCAGCTCCAAATAACACAAAGTGTTAAAAAAAAAGAGACTGTATACAGCTAACAATTTAGAAAACTGTCAGCCCTGGCCCATTTCTACCCCAATATAGGGACAAAGTATGTAAGACTAGACGCATTCTCGCAACAATTAGAACCGTAGACTGGTTTCGCTCTGTTATTTGGAGCTGGCGTGACAACATACTACTTGGTTCCGCAACTAGGTGGCGGCACGTCCACCACTCACTGAGTATTTTAAGGCTGGCTATATTATAGCCGTATTACTTTTGGTGTATTTTTGCTACAATTAGTATGCCGTACTGAAGAGCTCTAATGAGAGCGAAACCGGTCTACGGTTCTAATTGTTGCGAGAATGCATCTAGTCTTATATACTGCAACTAATATGTATTTTTTCTGACAATAGACAAAATTTAACTTTATTGGTTTCAATTGGCTGATGGTGTCCACGGAGTACTGAAAATCAATGTTATTCCGAATGTATACAACGTCATCATTTATGTTAAGAGTACTGTTATTTATATACAGTCTTATAGTTTGTTAGCTGATGGTAGTCCAAGTCATAAACCCTAAACGTTTCGGTCAACACAATTACATCAAAATCTTTAAACTGTTTTCAAGAGAACCTGCAATTTGTCAAAATTTTATTTCAGGCTTCTTATGTTCATATGAGAAACATTAAGACCACCAATTTCTGAGGATGTAATCTTATCATTATAATCATCTACACTGTTTACCAGTTCTGTCCCCATTGCCTCACCTTGATAGTCTCTGATGAACTGATCCATTATATATAAATAAAAACAGAAAAGTAAAACGAAACCAAAAAAACAAGACTTTGCCAGCACCCTATACATAAAATATAAAGCACAAAAATAAACAACTAAACATACCCATGGATAACAAAAACAGCAAACAAAGAAAGCACCGATAAAATACAATGATACGACCATTCAGACACAAACTGATACAACAAAATTTAAGTGAAAGTATAGATAAAATATATACTATAGCTAACTAATTTAGAATCTATGGTAAATCTAAAAATCACTATATTTAAAACTATAGTGTATATATAAATAAAATTTGAAAAATCCTACAGACATAAAAAAAAATCATAAATTTCTACAGTCAACAAAAAAAACTGTGTACAACTGATGACCTTAAATTTTCAAAAGGCCATAAAATTTTTTATTGTTTATCTTGTTTCAGATTAAAGACAATTCTTCCACATCTTAATTTTAAATTACAAGGACTGTTCAAAAAGTAAACTAAGCAGTCTTCTACTCACTTTTTTTTAAAACATCATTCCTATTTTGTGTATGTTAGCCTTTTCCCCTTTTTAACTACAGAACTTGAATCACTTCTAAGATTAATTCTTCTTTTTTCAGAAGCTGCAACATTGTGATATGCACCTACTTTATCAGATTTACCTGCGTCTTTAAAAAAGGACTTCACTATGTCATTAGCAGTTCTATCCTGCTCCTCGTCAAAAACGACTCACTGAATGGTACTGGAGTTGCTGGACAACTATTGTCTCTTTCTTCTATAATTACAGGACTTTCCGGTTTGTCTGTCACTATTTCATGATCTAACTCATGAGGTGTATAAGCTTCCCCATCAACAATCAAGTTATTTCGTTTGATAAAGGCAGTCTTGTTCTATCCCCTGGCCAGTATAAGATGTTTTCTCAGGATCTTCCTCTTCCGCTGTTCTTCCTTTTTTCAGGTCGTTTTTCTATAAATATCCCAGTGCCTTTCAAATTCTTGACCTTTTTTAATATTTCCACCTTGTCAATATAAGCAGTAAACTCTACAATTATAGATCGCTTTCCGTTATCCCTTCTAATAGCGTAGACGTCACTAATGGAATTTGGATTAGATTCTATGTTCAGCAGCTCTTTGAATTTTTCAGTGACAAACTGCCTGGATATCTGACCTTTATATTGAGTAAACTCTATCCCAAAAATTACCAGATTACGTCTTTACTTGTTTTTCAAGATGAGTTACTCTATCTTTCAACATACTATTTAACATATTATTTTTCAATAATTATTCTCTTCTAAGCACTTAGATAAAACTTATAGACTCAAAACAGAACAAACTAGGTAGGTCTACACTCTGTGCAACCCGTAAAAAATTTCATAGATTCCTGAACACTATTTACCGAACAAACATGCTGTACAAATACACTGCAAACACACCATATATATATATATATATATATATATATATATATATATATATATATATATATATATATATATATATATATATATATATATATATATATATATATATATATATATATAAACATACCAGAATTGAAACCGACTCTGGATATGGGTCCTAGGGGCCTAGTTCTCGCTCATTTGAAGAAATTTTTTCAAAATTCAAAAGTCGGGCTCTTCTCATTAGTGAATTTTAGAAAATTAACTAAAATGCAATCAGTTGACACTCAAAACAAAACTGAGAAATATATTAGAAGGGAATGCTTACTATGAGTACTTAGCTGATAAAACAATAAAAGAAAGCCTGGACGCAGCAAGTGCGTTATGGTAGTGAATTTTCATAGAATTGATCTGGCACAAAATATTTTATTATAACTTTTTTTTCTTGTAACATAGAAATCTAAATTTTGGTGTATAGTTTACTTTTTATATCGTACCTACCAAATTTGGTTATCATAGATTTTATATTTTTTAAGATAAAAAAAATTTTCAAATGAAAACTCAAAATTTTCCCGGAAAACCTCGTCCAATTTTTCTAAATAACGAACTTGTCAAAGCCATTTACAAAAGGAAGGTACATGCCAAATTTTATTAAAATCGGCTTATTACTTTTTGAGATATGAATTTTTTTCAAATGAAAACTCAAAATTTTCCCGGAAAACCTTGTCCGTTTTTTTTGACTAACAAACATGTCAAATCCATTTACAAAAGGAAGGTACGTGCCAAATTTTATTAAAATCGGCTTATTACTTTTTGAGATATCAATTTTTTTCGAATGAAAACTCAAAATTTTCCCGAAAAACCTCGTCCGATTTTCCTGACTAACAAACGTGTCAAATCCATTTACAAAAGGAAGGTATGTGCCAAATTTTATTAAAATCGGCTTATTACTTTTTGAGATATGAATTTTTTTCGAATGAAAACTCAAAATTTTCCCGGAAAACCTCGTCCGATTTTCCTGACTAACGAACTTATCCAAGCTATTAACAAAAGAAAGGTACATGCCAAATTTTATCAAAATCGGCCCATTATTTTTTGAGTTATCGGTGTGATACATACATATATATATATATATATATATATATATATATATATATATATATATATATATATATATATATATATATATATATATATATATATATATATATATATATATATATATATATATATATATATATATATATATATATATATATATATATATATATATATATATATATATATATAAACATATATATAAACATATAAAAATTGAAACTGACCCCGGATATGGGTTCTAGGGATCCTAGTTCGCGCTCATTTGCAAAAATTTTTTCAAAATTCAAAAGTCGGGATCTCCCCATTAGTGAATTTTTTCTACGAAAATTCACTAAAAGGGGAAAATATGGGAGACAATAAAATTTTAGTCCATTTTATTTGTTTTATTTTATTTAAATTTATTATTCTACTTGATTGAATTTATGTAAACATTTGTTTTTGTTTTGTTTGTTAATTGATTACTTTTTAGACAAGCTTCACACCCAGTACGGGTAATGTACACATGTTGTATGAAACAAATAAAGCATTATTATTATTGTTATTACATTTGGGACATCATAAATTCAAAAATAAAAAAGAAGGTCGACAGGAATATTGATTGCAATTTGATGCCGGATGAACTAAATAGTTTTTTTTTGTGAGCGTGGGTGGGAGTCTCGCTGGAAACTCAAAAGTTGATCAAAGTGAACAAATGCTAAAAGAGAAGGTGGTGAGCTCGCCAAGCTCCATGTTCTTGTTTGAAACAACCCCTGAAGAAATTATGCAGACAGTGGCAAATATGGAAGATAAAAATTCAAAAGACATATATGGATGTTCAGTCAACCTGCTAAAGAAATGTATAGTGTACATCGCTGTCCCACTTTGCTTCTTAATAAATATTTGTTTCAGGGAGGGAATATTTCCTGATCAGCTTAAGTTGGCTAGGGTGATTGCTTTGTACAAAAAGGGGGATGTCAACTTTTGTGGAAATTATAGACCTATATCAGTGTTGCCGGTATGGAAAAAATTTTGAGGCTGTGCTCAAGTCGAGGCTGGTGAATTTTATAGAATCAAGGTCGATTCTGAGTGGAAATCAACATGGATTTCGTGCAGGAAAGTCAACAGTTACGGCAATGATCGAGATAATTAAGACCATTTTGGCGTCATTTGAGGATATGGAGGAAACAATGCTTTCCAGTATAGACCTGAGTAAGGCGTTCAATTGTGTGGATCACGAGAGGCTTTTGATGAAGCTGCATCATTACGGTATAAGTGGCATTGTGTGGAGGTTGCTTAGGTCGTACCTTGAGAACAGATATCAATTAGTGGACCTAAATGGAGAAAAATCGCCTCTAAGATTAATGAAAAAGGTGTTCCTCATTGGTCTATATTGGGCCTTCTGTTATTCTCGATATATATTAATGACCTAATGAACCAATTCCATCGCCAGAACATAATAGCTTTTGCAGATGACACTACCCTCATAGAAAGAGCTGCAACAAGGGACGTGTTGAACAAGAAAGCATTGTCTGGCCTGGATGTTGCTGAAGCTTGGTTTGAGGCAAACAGTTTAACTCTTGCAAAACCCAAAAACTAATCCTTACCAGCAAAAAGTCCCCTGAACATGCTACTATTTTACTACTGGGTTTTGTAGTTGATGACACGCTTTCGTGGATTCCACACATTGATGCGCTTTGCCTTAAGCTGTCAACTGCCATATTTTCCGTAAGAAGAATAAAAATGGTTGTCGGAGAGAGTGCAGCATTGTTAACATACCATGTGCATTTTGATAGTGTGGCGACGTATGGAATCATCCTTTGGGGTGATGTGGGTGGTGCTTCAAGAGTCTTCCTGAAACAGAAAAAAGTGGTGAGGGTGTTGGCTGGTGTGCCTAAAACGACAAGTTGCCGGGATTTGTTTGTGAAGTACAGAATCCTTACCATCCTGTGCGTGTACATTCTTTGCTGTCTGTGTTATCTCCACAGTCACCAAAGTGAATTTGTTAGGCACTCAGACCTTCACTGCCACAACACAAGAAATAGGGACAAATTCATCACACCAAGGCATCGCTTGGCAAGGTTCCAGTCTTCCTGTGCATTCACTGGCGTTAGATTGTATAACAGACTGCCGTTGGCATTCCAGGAACTAGAGAGTAAGATCTTTAAAAAAACTATAAAGAACTTTTTATTAAAAAACGCTTTTTATTCTGTGGATGAATATTTATCCTGTCGCTTTTAATCATGTTTGTCAAAGTGTCTTACAGTTGTGTTGTAATGGTTGATTAATTGTAGGTTTTATTGGATCGTCATAGTCTTTATGTGTTGTTTATACTTATATTTTAGATGTAGACATGCCTTGTAAGCTTTGAAGGTAATAAATATGTATGTATGTATTATTATTATTGTTGTTGTTTTCTTACAGGTGGTAGATGATAGTTCCATAAATCAACGGAAGAACCTTACAAAAGTCACTTCGAACGGTCTTTCAAATTCATCACTGAGTACTAGTAATTTGCAAGCAAACAATAGTGCGTTACATCGAAAAGTTAAAAGCAACTCCAATCTTAGTTCATTAGATAGTAGTGTTCATACGATGAATGTACATAACCAAACTTCCAAGCCTGTGATCAACCATGGTAAGCCAAATCTAGCTCCCAAACCACCTCCATTAAATGGTAAGTTCTTTTGAGTTTCTTGTTATTCTGTTAAATAAGCAATGAAGAGGCTTTTGTTAGTTAGTTTAGAACTTGTTCTTTTTCTGTTGTATTCATTAAAAAATAAATGAACTTATTTTAAAGTTAAATTAACAGGTAAACTGAGTGGCATTAAAAGTACAGTTGATATTGTAAAAACACGTTCTTATTCAGGCAGGCCGATGGCACCTCCTAAGAAACTTATCACCAACGGAAAGGTGATCCATCGTGCTCAGAGCATGAAAAGTCCCCGTTCCCCATCGCCGCAGAGTCCCGACACCAGCACCCCTGCATCCATAAAGTTCGGTACTGTGCGAAACCTGTCGTCAGTCATAAGCCAATCGCTAGCCCATTCCACTGGCAACCTAAGCGCTACACATGGGCACGGACCAAGGCCCAGGCCTGCGTTGAATGGTAGGCCTACAGCGCCGCCTCCGTCTATACCTCCGCAGCATGCTCCACCGGCCCCTCCTGTGCAGCAACAGCCGCAGCAGCAACTTAGTCATCTCTTCCCACCACCATCAAAGGTGAATGCTGTGAAACCACCAAGCGAGGCGCCTCCGCCGCCCCCCGGACATGCGCCGCCTCCACCCCCGCATAGGACGCAGCCGATGAGGCCACCACCTGCGGTAAGTTTAATAGCAATAATAATCATATTAACATTCATTATTAAAAAAATTACTACAAAATATACATGTACTGTGAGATGGTAGTAGGTAGTATGTTGTTACGACAGCTCCAAATAACACAAAATGTTATAAAATAGAGACTGTGTACAACCATAAGTACACTTGGAGAACCCAAATCACCACAACACATATTTTTAAGACCTGACGATCGTTTCACTAACAAGCTTAGCGTCATCAGAGGATGAAACATTCTGATCGTCAGGTCTTTAAAAAGATGTGTTGTGGTGATTTGGGTTCTGCAAGTGTACTTATCAGTGCCCATCACAGGTTCCAATCTGTGTACAACCAACAAATTTGACAAACGACAGCTCGAAATAACACAAATGGCTATAAAATGGAGACTGTGTACCAACTAACAATTTTGTAAATTGTCAGCTCTGGCCCATTTCTTCCCTAATATAGGGACAAGGCATGTAAGGCTAGATGTATTTACACCATAATTAGAACCGCAGACGGGTTTCGCTTTAATTAGAGCTCATCAGTACGGTATACTAATTACAGCGAGAACACCACTATAAAGTAATATGGCTATGGTAGTTAGCATACTAAAACATTGTGAGATGTACGACAGGGTCGCCATCTCGGTGCGGAATCAGGTAGTTTGTTGTCACGACAGCTTCAAATATTTCTCTATTTTATAACACTTTGTGTTATTTGGAGCTGTTGTGATAACATACTACCTGGTTCCGCACCGGGATGGTGATCCTGTCATACCTCTCACAATGTTCTAGTAGGTTGGCTACCATAGCCTTATTACTTTATACGAGGGCGGGTCAATAAATCCGGGACTTTGAATTTCCCGCCTCTTTACAGGAAGGGGAACACTGCTCGTGTCAACAAGCATCTGTCAGTTGACTCCTGTCAAATTTTGAACAAGCTGAGTCATTTAGTTTGTGTTAGATAGCCATTGAAAGCAGACAACCTCTTGAGTTATAACGAAAGTGGAAAAAAGTAAATTTCGTGTGCTCATCAAACATTATTTTTTGAGCGGAAAAAAATCATCACTCAAACCAAGGATAAGCTTGATAAATACTATAGGGACTCTGCACCATCAATTTCCATGGTAAAAAAAGTGGTTTACTGAGTTTCGTTGCGGTCGTACAAGCACAAATGCCGCTGAACGTTCTGGATGCCCAGTTGAGGTCGCTACACCCAACACGATTGAAAAAATTCACTATATGATGTTGGACGATCGGAGATTGAAAGTGCGGGAGATTGTAGAAGCCATAGGTATATCACATGGCTCAGTAGCTTCGATTTTGCATGATCACTTGGGTATCAGAAAACTATCCGCAAGATGGGTGCCGCGTTTGCTCACTATTGACCACAAACGACGTTGTTCAACTGCAATAAGGACGAGTTTTTGCGCCGTTTCGTAACCGTGGACGAAACATGGATTCACCACAGCACACCAGAGACCAAGGAGCAGGCAAAACAGTGGGTATCTTCATGCGAATCGGCGCCGAGGAAGTCCAAGGTGGGTTTGTCAGCCAATAAAGTCATGGCGACCGTTTTTTGGGATGCACACAGTATAATCCACATTGATTACCTTCAAAAGGGAAGAACAATCAATGGCGAATATTATACCAACTTATTGGACTGATTCAATGACGATTTGAAGAAAAAACGACCGCATTTGGCCAGAAAAAAAATATTTTCCACCAAGACAATGCAAGGGTGCACACATGTGTAGTCTCCATGGCGAAAGTGCATAAATTGGGCTACGAATTGCTCCCTAATCTGCCCGATTCTCCAGATTTAGCCCCGAGTGACTATGTCTTGTTTCCAAACTTAAATAAATGGCTCGGTAGAAAGAGATTTGGCTTCAATGATAAAATCATCTCACAAACAAATACTTATTTTGAGGACCTCAACGAATCGTATTTTATGGAAGGGATTAAAAAAATTGGAGAAACGTTGGACGAAGTGTATAGAGATTATGTTGAGAAATTTAATGATTTTTTGTCAATAAACCTGTGTTTCATTCAAAAAGTCACGGACTTATTGTACTGCCCTCGTAGATGTATTCTCGCTGTAATTAGTGTACCGTACTGACGAGCTCTAATTACAGTGAAACGGGTCTGCGGTTCTAATTATGGTGAGAATACATCTAGCCTTACATATACATATATGTTGCATAAGAGTTACTGGCTTTGGACAGTATTATCAGAGTTCTATGGACTTCTATGGATTTACTACATCCGTATAATTTAAAACCAACAATCTTCGAACCAACATGAGTAAATAAAACTACTACTTCTATAATAAACCACACATTTGTAAATTTTGGTGTAATTTAAAAGCAAGTGTTATTAGTTCAGCGCAATCCGACTATGAAGACAGTTGTCATTCTCTGGAATAAAAATGTAGAATGAAACAAAAAAAAGTCTGGACGCAGCAAGTGCGTTATGGTAGTGAATTTTCATAGAAATGATCTGGCACCAAATATTTTTTTATAACTTTTTTTCTTTTAACATGGAAATATAAATTTTGGTATATAGTTTCCTTTTAATATCATAAACTTACGTACCAAATTTGGTTACCATAGCTTTCCTATTTTTTGAGATAACATTTTTTTCCGAAGGAAAACCCAAAATTTTCCCGGAAATCGTGGTTCGATTTTCCTGGCTAAAGAACTTATCCAAGTCACTTATAAAACGAAGGTACATGCTAAATTTTATTAAGATCGGTGCTTTATTTTTTGAGTTATCGGTGTGATACATACATATACATATACATATACATATACATATACATATACATATACATGTACATGTACATGTACATGTACATGTACATATACATATACATATACATATAGCAAAAAAATGACATTGATGTTCTTTTTTAGTAGAATATTTGCTAATAAAGGTACGCATTCCCTCAAAATATTTATTTATTAATTTTGCTCATAACAGTAACCTACTGCGAAGGAAATGTTAAATGCCCTCAAAAATATGAATAATTCAAAACATCGCAACATTTTTTTTGCATAGAATGCCTGTTCCCAACAGGACGCTTGTTAAAATATTTTCAGATCACGAACAGTTTCCCTTTAGCCGTCTCTGAAAGAGAAATGTAGAATTTGGCTCGAGTTCACTCGAAGGAATTCAACCTCATCTCAGAATTAGTCTCGCCTGACATGGTGTCCAGAGTGTTGTTGCTGCTATTCGGTTTCTTGTACACTTCAGTCACTAATTAGGAGATCGCGACATTTGAATTTTGAAAAAAATCGCTTAAATGAGCGTGAACTAGGCCTCCCATAGAACCCATATCTGGGGTCGGTTTAAATTTTTATCTGTTTATGTTTATGTTTATGTTTATGTTTATGTTTATGTTTATGTTTATGTTTATGTTTATGTTTATGTTTATGTTTATGTTTATGTTTATGTTTATGTTTATGTTTATGTTTATGTTTATGTTTATGTTTATGTTTATGTTTATGTTTATGTTTATGTTTATGTTTATGTTTATGTTTATGTTTATGTTTATGTTTATGTTTATGTTTATGTTTATGTTTATGTTTATGTTTATGTTTATGTTTATGTTTATGTTTATGTTTATGTTTATGTTTATGTTTATGTTTATGTTTATGTTTCTTAAATGCACTAATAGATTGTACAGGAAGTTGATTTGAACTTTAATTTTGATGATGTATCTTCATTTTTATCTGTGCAATTTTACGTGTTTGTGTCCTTACATACAAGTTTTACATTTGTTCGTTTTTATTTATACTTATTAAAAAAAAAAAGAAATTTTTTAAATTTTACTATGTTTTAGTGAATTTTCATAGAAAAAATTCACTAATGGGGAGATCTCGACTTTTGAATTTTGAAAAATTTTTTGCAAATGAGCGCGAACTACGACCCCTAGAACCCATATCCGAGGTCAGTTTCAATTTTTATATGTTTATATATATATATATATATATATATATATATATATATATATATATATATATATATATATATATATATATATATATATATATATATATATATATATATATATATATATATATATATATATATATATATATATATATATATATATAATATATATATATATATATATATATATGGTATGGTCCACTTCGCGGAAAAACCCAGTTTTCCATATTCAACTCAGTTTTATCGAGAGAGTTTCAACTGAAAGTTGTTCCTATCAATTAGCTGCGTAATTCAAAAATATTTTAATTAACACAGGGTGTTCATTTTCTCCGTGGCAGACCAAACTTACCTTTTTTTTAAATAGAACACACTGTATTTTATATAATTGTTAAAAAGATGGTATCGCGACAAGCAAACTGATACCCCACATGATGGGTCTAGGCCCAACCGTTTCAGAGTTATTCATTTGTTTATTAAAAATATTGGTGTAGTTTGATGCGTAAATACTTCGATTCTGCACAATGTTTTGGCTGCATATTCACTGGAATTAATTTTATACACTCTTGCTATAACAAAATGCAACATGGTAATTCTTAATGTAACCTGCCTATACAGAGTGTTAAATTTCGCAAAACCTAAATTTTCTCGAAAATTTCAAATAAAACGCCCTGTATATTAGAACGTTATTAGATGCGCATTTTCATGTTTTTTTCAGTAATACCACGTTTGATGACATTATTTTCAACGGTTTTAAAGATATTAAGGCTGAATTACGGAATTAGCCATTTTTATATAAATTCAAGTAAATACTTCACGTTAATATGCAACACCCTGTATTTTATATCATTTTCAAATAGTTTACGTGATATCCTTAATTCATACTGCATTAAAAAAAAACTAAAGTGTGGGTGATGTAAAAAAGCAAAACATTTAATGCATATATTAACAAGGTTTAAATCAACAAGAACAACACTTAATCGAAATTCACAAAATAAACAACAAAAATTCAACACAGCAAATGTTCAAGGTGGGAGCCGTCATTATCGATACAAATTTGTAATGTCTGTCTTAAATTGTTTTGCACCTTCACAATGTTGCTTCGCGTACAGCATTAGAATCCTCTGAAATCCTTGCACGCATGTCCTCCTTGGGTGTTGGTGGAGTCGCATACACTTTACCTTTAATGTCACCCCACAAAAAGAAATATATTTTGGAAAGATCAGGACATCTTGCTGGCAAAGGGGTTGGTCCACCTCGACCTATCCATCGTTTTTCAAAATTATGGTTTTAAAATGCTCTAACAGCTCCTGTTGAAGGTGGAGGCGCTCTATCGTGTTGATACCACATTTCACCCTGGAGTTGTAGAGGAATTTCTTCTAACAGTTCTGGTAGATCTTTATTCAATAAAAATTTGATAACGCTCACCAGTGAGTTTCCCATCGAAAAAATACGGTCCAAAATTCCAGCCAGACATTTATGAACCACCTATGCTGACGATCCACTGGCCACGAAAAATGTGGATTTATATCAGCATAATAATGCAAATTGTGCATGTTAAATCCTCCACAGTTTGAAAAATTTGCTTCGTCTGTAAATAGCACTTTTGCAAGAAATCTTGTCCTTCTGTAGAGCCCAAATACAAAAATACAATCTTCGCTGCTTATCGCTTGCAAACAGCTCGTTAATTTTTCTAACATGTTATGGGTGATATTTGTTTTCTTTAAAACATCTTTGGACAGAAGTTTTACTGATATTTAAATTCGAAACTAATTGTCGCTGTCTGATATATGGATTTTCAATGACTGAAGCTATGTTGTTTACAGACGTACCTTCATTTAGAACAGTTCTGTTTCTTACGGGTGCCCGATACTGTACACTGCCGTATACATCAAAATGAGCTTTCATCAATCCAAATGCTTTCAACTGAGGTTGTTGTCCATTAGGGTATTTCTGCCTATAGATTCTCTTTGCTAAGGCAAAATTTCCATCACTTTCAGCAATCACGTACAGCATTGACATAAGTTTTTCAGAAACAACATACTGATATCAAGAAAAAAGCAGGTAACTAAGAAAGGTACCTGCCAATATTTTAGTAAATTTTTCAAATGTCAAGTGGCGTTGTCAAAGCCGCCCTTAGATTTTGAGATAAGTTTCATAAATATTGGAAAATGATAAATTCTGTAATTAATGCTTATATCTTTCAAACCGTTGAAAATAATATCATCAAACGTGGTATTGCTGAAAAGGCTATGAAAATACGCATCTAATAATGTTATATTATATAGGGCATTCCATTTGACATTTTTGAGAAAATTTAAGTTTTGCGAAATTTAATACTCTGTATAGGCAGGTTACATTAAGAATTACCATGTTGCATTTTGTTATAGTAAGGAGTATATAAAATCAACTCCAGTGAATATGCCCCCAAAACATTGTGCAGAATCGAAGTATTTACGCACCAAACGAGACCAACATTTTTAATAAACAAATGAATGACTCTGAAACAGTTAGGCATAGATCCATCATGTGGGGTATCAATTTGCTTGTTGCGATACCTCCTTTTTAAAAACGATATAAAATACAGGGTGTTCTATTTAAAAAAATGTAAGTTTGGTCTGCCACGAAGAAAATAAACACCCTGTGTAAATTAAAATATTTTTGAATTACACAGCTGATTGATAGGAACAACTTTCAGTTGAAACTTTGTTGATAAAACTGAGTTTAATAATGAAAACTGGGCTTTTTCCGTGAAGTGGACCACCCTGTATATATATATATATATATATATATATATATATATATATATATATATATATATATATATATATATATATATATATGTATATGTATATGTATATGTATATGTATGTATCACACCGATAACTCAAAAAATAATGGGCCGATTTTGGTAAAATTTGGCATGTATCTTCCTTTTGTAAGTGGCTTGGATAAGTTCGTTAGTCAGGAAAATCGGACGAGGTTTTCCGGGAAAATTTTGAGTTTTCACTCTAAAAAAAATTTTATCTCAAAAAATAATAAGGCTATGATACCAAATTTGGTAGGTAGGTTTATGATATAAAAAGTAAACTATACACTAAAATTTATATTTCTGTTACAAGAAAAAAAGTTAAAATAAAATATTTGGTGCCAGATCATTTCTATGAAAATTCACTACCATAACGCACTTGCTGCATCCAGGCTTTTTTGTATTTGATGAATTGTTAACCCATAAATGGGGATATGATGTGACAAGCCATGTAAGATTGACGAATAAATTATTATTGTTATTTACACTTATATATTCAAAGCAATAAGAAATGTATTTACCACAAAGTATGAACGTTTTATTTTGTTTCAGATACCAAACAACAATGCCCCTCCACCACCACCTAGACATTCCTCAATGACTGCAACACCCAGGAAGTCGAGTATGACGTTAGTAGCGGAGTTCGAGTCAAGTTTTAGGTTCAGTCAGGTGAACGTGCTGGTACCCCCTGAACCTTATAGAAATGTCACCAAAGTATACACAAACAGACAAGGTACGTATATCAAGCCTTCCTTGACCAGTTGTATATAGCATGCCTTCTTTGTGCCTGTCTCATGTGTTTTTCTACTTTATGTGAAGTTGCATGTGCTTTACATATGTTTAGGTTTATATGGTGTTAATAGATTTCTCTTGACTGTATTTCTCTACTGAATAAATTATACAAATTGTGATTTAATGTATTGGCTCTGAAATTTTCTATATTGCTGTAAGTAAAACTGCTTTTTGGTGCATAAGGTACTATAATAAATTTAGATGTTGGTGATGATAAAAAAAGTTTATAAGTTTCGCAGAATTAAATTTTCAAGGTGTTAATGCCTAGAAGTGATCTTGTGTTGTTTGTTACCAATCCAAATACTTTTAAAGATGTTGCTGCAATTCCATTATAATTGTGACTACATGACTGTTTTGTTGCTTAAAATAAATAGACAGATAGTGTTTATTTAGCTCTGAGCTATTCATAACATAGTTTACAATGTTCAACCACCAACACTCCCCAATGTCGCACATAAAATGAGGGATATTATTTTCAAAACTAAAAAGGTACGAAAGATGCTCTCTTCTCTTAATACTAGGAAAATGGTGCAATATGTTAAATGTGTCAAAAAAAATCCTCTTGAAGGGATTGGAAAAAATACTGGACGGACACATTAGGGAGAGCATCTTAGTCAACAACCCCCTTAATACCCACCAGTATGCCTACCAAACTGGCAAATCTACTGAGTTAGCACTCAATAACCTCGTCGAGAAGATCACACACCCCCTGGATAACGGGGAGGTGGCGGTGGCTGCATTTCTCGACATTGAAGGAGCATTCAACAATGCATTACCTATCTCCCTCTACGAAGCCACTATCGCTAGAGGGGTGGAACCTACCATTTGTGGCTGGATCGGAAGCATGCTCCACAATCGGACCGTTATTACCTCTCTGCAGGGGGAGGTGGTCAGCTTCAGGGCTGCGAGGGGGTGCGCTCAGGGGGAAGTTCTATCCCCCCTGTTGTGGTCCCTCTTTGTGGACGATTTGCTGGCTATCCTGGGGCTGTGGGAGGTTGAGTTCCAGGTGTGTGCTGATGATCTAGTCATAATGGTTAGAGGCAAATATGAGGAGGAATGAATGATTGGTGTTGGAGGGAACAAATGTCTGTGAACCCCCGCAAAACGATCATTGTTCCATTTACCAGAAGAATAAGGCTAGATAGATTAAAACCACCAACCACCTATTCTTATGGGGGAAACGGTTCCATTTACGGAGCAAGCAAAATATCTGGGAGTTACCCTAGATAAGAAGCTCAACTGGGACGTACAGTTAGAGAATGTAATCCGCAGGGCTAAACTGTCCCTGTGCACATGCCATAGAATCTGTGGAAATAACTGGGGAACAAACCCCCAACAGATGTACTGGCTCTATGTAGTGGTTATCAGACCAATGATAACATATGAAGCCATAGTTTGGTGGCCCAAGGCACTTCGTGGTATCACGAGGGCCAAACTGGCTCACCTACAGAGACAAGCTTGTCTGATGATAACGGGAGCGATAAGCACCGCACCATCAGCCGCTCTGGAGGTCCTCCTTAATATTCCACCTCTTCACATATGGCTGGAGAGAGTGGCGTGGTGGACAATGTACAGAGTAAAACAAACGGCCGACAGCATGCCGATGGAAATCAGTCTGGGAGGGTCCGGACTCCTTGATGACATTGAGGGTCATGGGATTCTGGGAATGGTCTCAGACTTGATGCCTACAAAGATCAGTAGAGATCTGTCTTTCAAGACCGTCCTCCCGGAAAGATAGGACAGAACGAAATCAAACGACCCTATTGAGAGCTGATCTCTGCTGGTATGCTGACGGCTCCAAAACCAATGAGGGAGTAGGAGCCGGCGCATATGGGGGCAACACCGATGCTAGACTATCAATTAGCCTCGGCAAGTACGCAACCATACACCAGGCAGAAGTGTATGCCACCGAGATGTGTGCAAGGGAAAGCATAGGAAACCAGTGCACAAATCAAAAATCGCAAAAAGTACAGCAAACAAATAAAGTGTATATTTGAAAGTGATTACAGTGTAGTGCAACATTATTTGCACTACAACTGAAAGAAAATAATACAAAATCCACAAAAAAATATAAACCTTCAATGTAGTACAGGGGCGAAGTTCAGTGCAACACATAAACATGTGTTCTGCTTTTCCACTTAACTCCAGCATACACATTCTCCACTATATACTATATATACTGGCACACCATAGTGCGAGACATCAGTCGAGAACTCCAAACAATGGTCACACATCAGCAGCTCGCCCAGTAAGCAAACAATAAGCACAGCAAAAGGGTGGAAAAGTAGAGAATGAAGAGGAAGGAGAGATGAGAATGGAATCAAAATAAAAAACAAAGAAAAGAAAAAGCAGGGTACCTGCGTACACATTCATATATCACTGGCTACAATATATATATATATATATATATATATATATATATATATATATATATATATATATATATATATATATATATATATATATATATATATATATATATATATATATATAATTTAGCCTTCGGTACTTTCATTTTCTTTTATATTTCTTCAAATAAATTTAAAAGCTAACCACAAATTTTGAAAAGCTTGGATCATTGTAACTGCCAAACGTATGTTTTTAATCTTTATCATATTTTAACACTAATAAATCCTGTTTGTGTGAAAATACATTAAGATTTGAAGTCTGTTAACTATGAAAAGTGTAAAGAACAGTTTTGATAGTAGCGTTTTGTTTATTTTAGCCTTTTTCATTTATTTATACTTGTTTTCTGATAATTTTATTTTTAAATGCAGGCTCAGCATTTTAATCAAGGAAAGCAGCTGCATGAAAGCGTCATTCACTGCACAGACCATTGCATGTGTTGGGGAAACTAACTTACTCTTTTCCATTTTATTGTTGCTATCTGTTGTGTAAATAGTCATTTATTATTGGGTTTTATTGCTGTCCCTTTATGATTTTTCCAAAGCATCAGTTTATTTGAGAAAAATTAATATTGGAATAATTTTGTGCAATTATACTAAATTGCTAGTAGAATTATTGGTTCCTGTTAAGTTCCTTGTACTGAACACTCTATATTGGCGGACTGGTGTGCTCTTGCACCATGCCTATTTAATTAAGGATTAATGTGAATAAATTTAGGTAAATAAAATTAGGCGTTCAGTTTAATTTTAAATATAGTACCATGCAAATTAATTGGAACAAAGAGTATTTTAATTGTAAAAATGTTCATTGAACATAAACATATAAAAAATCAGTCCCGGTCATACATTAGTGGTTTTAATATTGAATGTGTCCTTCTGTTGCATTGCTAACACCTTTCAGTCTTGTAGGCATAGAATTTACAAGGTTTTGACAGCATCCTTTTAGTTCATCATCGTGAAAGCAGACTCTAATTACTGCAGAGATCATTTTTGTTTTCGTTGTACAATCCATCTTAGAGAGCCGTTTTTTCAAATGGCCCAGAGGTTTTCGGTTGGGTTAAGGTCAGGAGAGTTTGCAGGCCATTCGAGCACTGCAATTTGGTTATGTGTAAAAAGCTGTTTCACTTTTTTTGATGAATAGCATGGGGCAAGATCATGTTGAAAAACGCCCTCGTTGGAGGAATAGACCTTGCAGAGCTCCCGTATCATATGCTTTGATAACATCTCAATATATTGGTCCGCCTTCATCATCCCAGTCACTGGCAAGAGTGATCCAGTGCCATGATAGGAGAAACAACCCCAAAACTTCTTCATGGAGTACTTTACTCTCTGTTTCATGTGAGCAGGAGAAATGGGATCGCCAACTGCTTGCCACATGATCTGCACATGCTGTCCCTGTACAACAAAATGGGTTCCATCAGAGAAACGAACTTTACGCCAGTCTTCAGCTGTCCAGTGCTGGTATTTCGTCACCCAAGCTAGACGCTTTTTCATCATGACAGTGATCAGAAGCTGCTTCTTAATTGGCTTCCTTGCTCTTCTACCAAATTCAAGAAGCCATCGCCGCACTGTAGTCACGTCAATATTGATGAAGTTCCCTGCTTAGGTTGACTGCACTCATGCGTGGATCTATTTTGCTCTTATGAATCAGAAGTTGATCGTCTTTGACAGTAGCTTTCCTCTTCCGACCACATTTTCCCTTTCGTTTGATGTCCACCGCTCCCGTTGTTTGTTTCCGCTTAGCAATCCTGCTGACGGATGCTAGGCCACCTCCAACGTTCTCCGCTATCTGCCAGTGTGTCATGAAATAGTGTTCAGCAAGTGAGATTATCAGTTCGCACTTTCTTGGAGTGATATCACTTAAAATTACGCAGCCCAAACAAAATAAAACACTTACTTGTCGAAATAACAATAGATTTACAATTGAAACAATACCAATATAACCTAGAATGGTTCCATTTGACACATGACATGTCTTCGAATAACTGACGGGTTCGAACAACAAAAATATATCTCAGGTAATTGTCAAAAAAAATTAATTAAAATGTGTTGCTTCTTCCGATTAATTGGCACGGTACTGTAGAAACTAATTCTGACATTCTCTAAAGTTTTTGTTGTCTTTTTTGACATTTATTCATACTTTTGAGCTTTGATTTAGTTGAATTTTAAGATTGCGCATCAAAATTATTAATGTGTAGTTAATATATGAGATTTTTTTTTCGTGACAATGTCATAATTTTAGTTTCCTTAATATTGCTGCTTTGGAACTATTAGTCTTAGATTTAGATCAGGTAAATTGTATAGATACTTTCATTGTTGTATTTAACTGTGTCATATTTTTCTTAATAACATGTTAGCAAAATAACTCTGTTAGTTCCTTTGGTTTCTCATATTGTTGAAATTTCTACAGGCAAGTTTTAGCTATAGCAGTTATAAGATTTAATTGAGGACAGCACAATCACATTTGACACTATCATTATTATTATTATTTTTATAATCAAAGAGACCAACTGCCCATGTGTAGCGATCTAAGAATTACCGCTAGATTTTCCAGCTCTTATTTATTATAGCTCATTTCAAAATTATTAGCGAGGGATTCTTAGAATGATTTTAAGTCTTATTATCATTGGGTTTTCTAGCATGCTCTGTAAGCTTCATTGGCATATTGTTTCAGTTCATGAATAAAGTATTCAATTTGATATTCGCAATATAAATTTATAGGTGAAAGATTTAGTTTTGTTTTTTACTGCGCCACACGTAGTATAAACATAAATATACTTACTTATGTTGATGTTTTTGACGAGATTAATTACTTAACAGGTTTTTTAATAAAGCTGCTTGAAGTTGATGGATGAATGTTTGTTGTAAAGTAAAGGATTTCACTCTGTGCCACTGAAAGTTGGAATTCCCTATTAGTCAACTAATTTTAAACAATGTATTTAAGCTTGAAATACAGTAAAATGTATAATTTCAAAGTTAAGTAAATAGATATAACCAAGAGTACACAATCTAATAAAAAGCGAATTCTGTAAAACGTAGTTAGCACGTATGTTTGCTGTAGTTTTCGAAGACATATGCGCTGTAAAAAAAGTCATTTTGATGAGTATAGTAAATTGTTTAAGGTCGTTATAACTTTTGTAACCTGGAAAGGCTTTCTTCAGTTTTAAAAATTAACAGTCGTCACTGGGGACTAGGACCAACCTGTAAGAGAAACTTTTCAAAGTCACCAACATTCACAGCAACCTGGGTAATTGTGACTTATGGATAGGGACGTTATTGTGCAAAAGAAGGGTAGCTTACCTCAGAATACCACACATTTCAATTTATACAATAAACTTTTCGTTTACCACTGTGTTTATTAGTGTGAAGTATCAATTTTAAGGATTCTTTTGGGAGCCTAAAAGAATACAATCATTTTTATTAATTGAGCCAGTTTTGTGTCCTTGCACATTTTGATTAGGTAAGTGCCATTCCATTGACTTTTTTTTTTACTGGGGATCACAGAATCTCAGTTTCATCCCCTTTATTAATGTATTCAAGAACTTATTTTTTGGTTACTGCGACGGAGGTTATTAATGTATTCAAGAACTAATTTTTTGGTTACTGCGTCGGAGGTTTAAAAATTACTCATAGAAGATAGTAAGTTTCTGTCTTTGAACTGCTGATTGAAGACTGGATACCTACCTGGCACTGATCTTGTTGATATGAAGATGCTCATAAAGAATACATTGTAGGGTTGTATCAGAAATACCTACACGTGCTGATAATTTTAATATCCTTGAACACCTCTCCTGTAGCTTCTCACGTTAAAAAGCCACGTTTTTTTTGTGGATGCACTTCAACTGGTTGGCCTGTACCTGGTGCACCTTCAATGTTTTCTTCATCCAAACATTATTTTGTCCATTCATAAACCATTCAAATATGTTATTGATATGAGACTTTTTTTAGTGACAAGTACAATTTGGAGAACCTAAAGCCAAGGGATGAATACACAGTTTATTCTTTGATGATGCTTACTTTGTTAGTGAAACGATGGTCAGCTATGAAAATTGTTTTGTGATTCATCATAATATCATTTTCATTTTGTGATGAATCGGGATACCATTTTCAGACCTGACCATCGTTTCACTAACAAAGTAAACATCGTCAGAGGATAAACTGTTTATTCATCCCTTTGCTGAATAAGTACAATTTGGAGAACACAATTCATCACAATACAGTTTTCGGCCCTGACGATCGTTCCTCTAACAAAGTTAGCGTCATCAGACGGATGAAATTTTTAGGAATCTAATCATACTTGGGAGACGATTTTAAATATGTACAAAAAAAAGTATATCGTAACAATTTCAAATCTGAACCGCCTCTTATTGTGTCTTCTATATGTTTAACTTTGCCGATCTCGTTTTCAGCTTACCGTTGCTCAAATCTTTTAGCGCTTTGCGAAAATTTTCTTTAAAAATATACATGCAATACTCATTGTCCTGACCTGAAAAGCATAAAATATCTGCACATCAGTTCAATAAATCTACCTCTCTAAATCTTCAGTTAGTTATTATCAATTATCTAGTGGCTCAGTAGCCTATAATCTCTAATTATATCAACAATAAAAAATTACCAGGCGTGCACAAGCTTAGGTCACATATCTAACATTCAACTACTCAGAGTGAGTATCCAAGAACTTAAAATAGTATAAAATTGTTATTCTGAGTTGATAAAATAACGTAATATTCAGTTTTATAGCAATCAATCTAAAAGAGTATCACAGCTTCTTCAAGTGCAAAGTAATTATATGAATGTGAAGCATTCATCAACCTACTTGAAAGTTTTATCTGTTTCTTTGCAATAAAAATTATCAATTTACACAAATGAAAATAAGAAATGATATTCCTATATTGATTAAAGCTGTTAAACATTTAATTTATCAAAAGGTCTTTATCACACTCCTATCTGCTAGAACTTATCTGAACAAATATGACTCCCTGTCTTGATCTTTCTCGACTTCCTCCTTAAATTCTGAATACCATTTACTTTCCATAAACGTGCCAGCCCCTTTTGGGATTCTATATAGTCTGGAGCCCTGCTACTAGGGTTAATTGCCACTACGAATTTGAACTGCCACTACGAATTTGAACGGCCACTACGAATCTGAACTGCAACTACGAAATTGAACGCCCACCATAAAACTTCAGAGGCTTGAAGGGGAAAATAACCATATACTGAATCACCTGATGCCAACAAGCCAGTACAAAGATCTCCATACACCCATAAGATAATACCATCTAATAATTTCCATATAATTATTTCCAAACAACACCTGGGTATTTAATTTATAGCCATCAACTGGAATACTTATTACTTATTGAATTTTCAGCCTACACTAGGACAATTGCCTCTCAATACTACACATTTCAATAACTATAAATTATGAAATTATACAGACAAGAATAATTCCTCCCTACACTGCGACCCTAAAACCAAAAAAAAAAACCACGAATGTAACTAGTGCTAAAGCGACCACATAACTACCTTATACCTATTATCTAAGGGTAATTAAATTACTTCCAGCCATGTAATCGTATCACATGTTAACCAGTGTGCGATCTCTGTTGAAGTTACGTCTTCGAAAATGTGGCGTGCCAAGACAGCATATTGAATCCTCGACTCGCGAGTAGTTGTGTCTTCCTTCTCCTGGACCCACACAACCATAAATCAAGTGTGGATAAATCCCCAAACTCCCAAGGTAGATACGATCTAACTGTCTATCTAGCTTTCCACACCTAATTTTACACCAGCTCCCTGGTACGGCCACTTGTCTCTTCCCACGCTCTCCAACCCCCTGTTTTACTTCCGCCTGTCTTTACTTTCTCTGCCATCACTTTCTTTTCGTAGTTCGCGGTCCTCTCTCGACAGGGTCTGTGCCGACGGCATCTCGGTCTCTGTTCCACCTAGTCGTCCGACATCTATCCAACGCTATCCCTCCTTCCGTGACACTTCCGACTACACAGTATGTGGCCATATACAGTCTGTTCCATAAAAAGCAAACAGGCAACAAATGAACAATTCAACAAACCGAGTCGTAATCCATGTCAAGCAAGCATAAATGAAGCCATAAAAAATCAGTAAAGTGAGAAAGGCTATTTTAAATTGATGAAAATCATAGTAAATTTACCAAAAGTTATAGCCAATGATTTTATACAGTTACAAGACACATTCAACTCGTTTTGTTTATAATAGAAACACGTTTACCTTGTGAGTCATCAGTTGAATTTGCTGAAGATGCCAAATGTTTTTCCTTATTTATGACATAAAAGTTGTCATAGTAAAATATCAATCTCACTGAACTTAAAATTCTTAAGTAAAATATGTCGCTCCAATCAAACTCTTATTACTTTTTGCCAGATGTTGTCTAATTTAGTTCAAATGTTTTATTTTATGCCAATAAGGTCTTTACTAGAACAGTTCAGGGTTATTTTGTTGTAGATTTACTTTGTCACCTAATCTTTTAACTTACTTTTGCATGGCATTAATGTTTTGTAACATATGTTTATTCTTAGTTGTTTTTTTGTGACTGTTTCTCAATGTTTTTTCTCTATATATTTATAGCAGCTAGTAAACAACAGGCACCTCAACCGCCACATCTTCAACCAAACAATAACATCAACAGCCGTTCACAATGGGACACTGCAGCGTCTTGCTAGCATCAGGTTTCCTAGCTAGCGCTAACGTTTGCTCAAATCCGTGCAATCACTCAAAGGGGGCTGAAAATCATATCAATCGCCAATCCGTGCTGTAAGAAATAGAAAATATACACACGCATTGTCTCTTAGACATTTATGATGATATTAGTCATCGTTTGTTTTTTATGAAATTATTACAAATGTACACATGTTGAGATGGAGAAAAATGTCACATATTTTATTTATACATATATTTATAATGTGTATGTAAATAATAGTCGATTTTTGTATGGTCAATCTATGGGAGAATTGCCGGATCAATAGTCTTTTGAAGTTGGTTGGTGTAGCATGTTAATGGTTATAGAAGGATCAATGGACTGAGGAATTATTTGTTATAATCGCTGGTAGTTAAATCAATTTGAAGTTATAATTTTGTTGTTGGTCTGTTTCAGATTTGTTGATTGATTTAAAATCATTGTCTGATTTGGACCATTGTTTATGGATGATACTTACTGGAAAGACTAATAATAGTAATAATAATAATACATGTAGACATGGGGTGTGTTTGAAGCAGATGTAACTGTGTTACATTTTGAACGGAACCAGGATAGCTTTACAATAAATTAATAGCTATGTCGATTTTTTCTACTACGGAACTAGAAAATATCATCATTGTTACTAGAATAATGTAAATTTATTTGGAAGAATTTAAAGTTAAATCTCTCTGAGGAAAATGTCTTGTAACATATACATTTTATGAGACCAATATTTCAGAAGTTATTTTAAAATTTTTAAGATTTTATGTATAATATTTATTTGCTAAAAAGTTGTTATTTGACTGTAGCTGCTGCTAATTCGCAAAACCTTTTCATATTAAATATCGGTTTCAATTTTTTTAAAGCATTGATATATGATCTTCGACAGCACATTGTGTCTTTTTCCATCATCAAGCTTTTGGCATTGTTGAAGACCGACAAAGAAAACTATAAAATTGAGTCACTTTGATCAATTTCCAAAAGTCTTACTTGCTATAATATTTTTCTTGTGAAATGCTAATGTATTCAAAAAATGTGACACACTACACTTTATAGCTTGTGAACCATTGCATTATATAGCTTATTATTTTCTTTAGTATACAGGGTTACAACTAATTAATTACTCACCATTGGTATCTCAGTAATGGTAAGTGATACAGAGTTGGGTTAGATTACGAAAAAGTTGCGTATATTTTAGCTAATTTAATATCTGAAAACAAATTTTGAATGCGTCGAATCGTTCCTGAAATATCCTGAAAAAACTGAAAAACTCAATTTTCAAAATTTTACAATAAATCCCTTATTAACAAAAATGGGCTGCTAATTTTTGCTATGTGAGCATAATTTGATATAAGCAATCAACTGACGGCAGTCGAATTGATGTATCTGCTCTAATTTTTGCACAGTGATAGTCAACTTTTTGTTCTCTTATGGTCGCCATATTGGATTTTTTTATTTTTCAGATGGCAAGAAAATTCACCTTTCGAATGATATAACACACTTCATATTTTTCTTCATAAACATTGTACAAATAAATAAAAAACTAATTCTGGTCGCAAATATCAGGTAGGTATGCGTCATTTTATTATCAACATTCGTTATTAGTCAAAATGTCAGCACAGAAGATTTTAGTTAACAAAATAAAATCATATTAACCATAGATACTAACGAAACTTACAACTATTGAATAAACAAACCAATACATAACAAATACTTCCTACTAAATAATAAGTGTTTTTAATGTTAATGAAGATGTTCAGAATGTCTTCCATTGTTATTTATGCATGGACGAACCCTCTCGCTCTTACCTTGTATAGCTGATCTTATCATAGCAGGAGATATGGAGCAAATTTTATCTATGATAATATTCTTTAACTCTTCTTCGTTGTCAAAGTGCTCAAGGTAAACTTAATTTTTGACATCTCCCCAGAAGAAATAGTCCATTGGGGTTAGATCTGGGGATCTTGTCGGCATGCGATCGGGTCCATTATTGCCCATAAATCTATCTCCAAACGTCTAGTCTAGATAAGCTTTTACGGCTCGGGAATTGCGTGCAGGTGCACCGTCTTGCTGAAACCATATGTTGGCTCTTTGTTGCAAAGGGAGGTTATAAAAAAATTCCATAAGGTCATTAGTTAACAGATGAAGGTATCCGTCGCCATTCAACCTATTGCTTATGAAAAATGGTACTATAACTGTATCGTCTAAAAGGCCACACCAAACGTTTACACTCACCCTATTTTGATGTCGCGACTCATATAAAAGATGAGGATTCTCTGTACTTCAGTAACGACGGCTCTGTCTATTAAACAAACCATTATTTGTAAATGTACACCCATCTGACCACAATATGTTAGCTGTGAAAGCATTGTGTATTTACAACTTCTTAGTAAACCATTGGCAAAAGTGCTTGCACTATGGTGTATTTATAAAGATGTATTTGTTTTTTTTTTTCAGAATCTTTGACGATAGCTGCTGGCTTATTCCACATTCTCGCGCAATATGTGTTGTGGATAAGTTAGAATTTGTATTGACTTGAGCAAGAGCATTGATTTCGTTAGCACTGGGTTCCACATTGTAGGGTACAAGCTTTCTCATTAAAGTACCAGTTTCATCCATCACTCTTGCTATTCTGGCGAAGATATGCCGACCTAGCTGCACAAGTTCTGGATATTTTTCTTGGTATAACAACTTTGAAAATACAATTTTAGAACAGATTTAACACAAGTCTTGAAATAAAATGTTTTTAATGCATAGATCAAGGAGAAGATTTAAAACTGACAGTTCAAATAAGTCGTAACAACAAATTACAAAACAGTGACACAGACCTACTTGATATTTGCGACCATAATTACTTTTTTATTTATTTCTACAATGTTTATGAAGAAAAATATGAAGTGTGTTATACCATTCGAAAAGTGAATTTTTTTGCCATCTGAAAAATTAAAAAGCTAATATGGCGGCCATAAGAGAACAAAAAGTTGACTATCGCTGCGCAAAAATTAGAGTAGGTACGTCAATTCTGATGCCGTCAGTTGATTGCTCATATCAAATTATGATTACAAAGCAAAAATTAGGAGCCCATTTTTGATAATAAGGGATTTACTCTAAAATTTTGAAAATTGAGTTTTACAGTTTTTTCAGGTTATTTCAGGAACGAATCGACATATTCAAAATTTGTTTTCAGATATTGGATCAGCTAAAATTTAAGCAACTTTTTGGTAATATACCCAACTCTGTGTCTCTTACCGTTACTGAGATGCTAATAATTAATTAGTTGTAACCCTGTATAGATGTCCCAGAAATAGGTACAATCAAAACCCTGGAAATCCTAAAGGGAGAAGAGCTTATTTTGCAAGTCTCAATTTGTTTTAAGGATTTTTCTTTTCTTAATTCTTAGATTCCAGCCTGCTACTGACAGTAATGACAATGAAAATAAGCGACAAAGAACTAAGAGTAGTGTGTGTATAAAAATACTGCGACAAGCAATATCAAATGTATCAATTATTTTAAAAGCAAAAACAATAAGGGTTAATACATGTAAGATGTAAAAACTCCCTATTAGTTTGCATGTAGATATTGAAGCCTACATTTCTGTCACACTAAGGTTGCATTACACAAATTGTTAAGTCACACACACACTTACATTATAGAAACTGTTCAAAGTGTTGACCAACGTTATGAAGACAAACTTCAAGTCTTCTTTGCAGTGACATGTGAAGGTACTACATGTCTCGCCTAATGTTTAGTGACACTTCTTTTAGCAGTACTGGTAAAATGTTACTTAAAAAGTTAGGTCTTCCGTTGCTGTATAACGAGATGGTAAAATGTGTGATTTAATGCTGCAGTAATCTACAATACCAGTCAGTCCAGGCATTTATCGAAAATTTCTGTTGGAAGCTCGTTTCTCTCATGAGAGTATTCATCTGATCAAAAATGCATATTATGTTAGCTGACAATACTTTCCCTTGTAAGTGCTTGGTGAAAAGCACATATTGCAAAAAAAACCCTATCTCGTGTGATTCTCTTGACCATCCACTGGCAGAATTCCTGGTGCCATCAAAGATCTTCAACTAATAGAGTTTTGCACACATATTTAATAAGGATCCAGTCCCTTTCTTCGGGTTATCCTCAAGCAGAACTCCTGGTGGTGTAAAGGATCTTTGAGAGGACTTTACACATTTGTAAGTGACAAAATGCACATCCCCTTTTTGTATTAATAATTAATACCCTGGAAATTCTGATATTGAACTAACTGCAAGCATTCTCGGGCTAGTGGCAAAATTTTTTCCACTGCATTTTAAATGTGGGGCTCAAGTTGGAGGTCCTTTGTGTCTTCTGATATTGAACTGAACTGCAAGCCTTCTCGGGCTAGTGGCAAAAAAATTTCCACGACATTTTAAATGTGGGGCTCAAGTTGGAGGTCCTTTGTGTCTTCTATACATCCGTGAAGTTAGGCTCTCAGAGCAAAGGTGCCAACATGACAGAAATTATGCACACTCGAAATAAAAGTTTGTGTATTTGGAAGTTGTACCTGGTACATGACTCCCCATACACTAAAGTAATGTCAGTTTGTTTAATATTTGTCCAGTTTACCAACCGTGCTGTTACCAAGTGGACATAAAACTAACATTTCTTTATTGTACCAGCAAGCCAGATAATTTTTAATGCAATAAGATTTGAAAAACTTTTATAACCTTTAATGTGCATTGCTTTCCCACAATTAAAATGCTTGATTTTATTACACAGCCTCGCAGAGTACTTTAAGGGTTAGCTATCTTTCTTTCATGTAAACTGACCTACCTATTTTTTCAAAACATTCAGAAATGCCTAATTTAAGCGTCAGCCATCCAAGGATTTTTTATTGTATACATTTTTGGGACACTTGTGCATTGGTATTTAAAGTATCCAGATCTGGTGACTTTAATCTCCAATAATTTTTAAAGCCTACTTGAAAGTTACCCTAAAGTTATGTAAAATATAGTAGAATGGGTTGCTTGGTGCTTGGCACCTACAAGATATAAACGGTTTTTTATTAGAGGATCAATGGCAATGGATATATTGCACACCAATCAAAGTTACTCACTAATATATTGTGACAAAACGACACAAGGTAGGTTCAGCAATCTCAAGAATCCAACTTTTATAATTTACAATTTTTAGCAACGTCAAACATCTGCTAATTTTACTGCAGAATGTCAAAAAGATGAAGCCTGTATAACTGTCAGTTATAGTCTATACGAGAGAGGTAGACTGGTGTCATTTAGTCTCTTCTGGATAATTACATTTCATATCCTTCCATCATGTTTTAGAACCACTAGGAACAATTCCAGAAACATAAAATTACTAGAAAAGTTAAATGTCAAACTGTCAAACATAAATTAAACTACCATGACATGAAAGTTTGAATCACTGAAAATAACTAAAGCAATTTTGAGCAATTCTGCCAACTGCATTATCATCGGTTATAAGGCTTCCTTAAAAAATTAGGGAAAATGTTTATTTCATATTGGACTGCTTTATAGATGAGATATTTTCCATTCTAAAGTTATCTTTTGATGTGCCAAGTGTTTAAAATAGTATGGTTAAGAGGTTGACACAAATGCGTAGCATTTGGAGGAAGGCAAATGGAGGCTATGTTTTTATCTTCACTTAATTTAAGGACTGTATATTGATGAGATGACACATTGCCGCTGATTATTACTTTTCCCCCTGGAAATCGCCTACTTTGCATGGGGAAAATGAATTAACTAATTAAATCGTTATATTCAAGTCCACAGAATAATACATTTTTATTAACCATTGCTTAAAAAAGTATCCCATCGAACAGCATATATCAATATAGATTTAAGGTTCTTTTTATTTCGTTGTAGCTTTCACACTTAAACAATAGGGCCAGGTTTTCCTGTGGACCTATCTCTCATTTTTTTTTCGAGTATATGTCTTTTAGGTATTGTTGCCAGAATGTTACTGCATCTTGGAATATGACCAACAGGTTTAGCCTTCTTTCTCTCTCCTTAGTTTTCAGTTAGCATCTGTCCTCTTAAAATTCTTGTAGCACACTTATTCATCTTTCTACCAATGTATCTCGTCTTTGTCTCTCCATCCAGCAGTGGATTTAGAATCTGTGAACCTCTGTGTCAAAATCCAGAGTAATGCATTACGTTTCAAAATCATTAATATTTTTTTTAAAGAAAGAAAGCAAGTTCCGTTTTAAAACTAAAATGGGTTGAAAAAGAAGGTATATTGTGTAAGAAAATCAACTAAATCTATTTTAATAATCATTTTCATGGCATCTTATCAAAGTGCCTGTCGATTTCATATAAAAAGAGGCATTTAAAAACACTTAACTATGTGTTAGTAGATTTTATAGTCTTTAAATGTTAACATCTATTTTTAGATTTTCATGAGAAATGTAATAATGTAATA
Source organism: Tillus elongatus (assembly GCA_964006375.1). Taxonomy (NCBI): domain Eukaryota; kingdom Metazoa; phylum Arthropoda; class Insecta; order Coleoptera; family Cleridae; genus Tillus; species Tillus elongatus. Next base: position 34,617,140 of record OZ023266.1, on the reverse strand, counting down.
ATAATGTAAGCGTAGAAGTTTCGATCGAAGTTCATATAGAAATTGAATGGTGAATAATAATATTTTTGTGTAGCTCTTATTGGGAATACATTTAGATGTATTTTGACCATCATTAGAAACACATACCGGTTTTGCCCTCATTAGAGGTTGTCAGTTAAACTGAGCTAATGGCTTGCTGCCTCTCCCGAAACAGATGAACAGGCAGACAAGCGGAGCTCGCCAGTGTGCTATACTAATGACAATCAAAACACATCCAAAGTAACTAGGCTAAAGGTAGCCAGCCTCAGAGAACATTGTGAGATGTAAGACAGAGTCTGCGCCATTCTCGTGGTGCATAAGTTGATCTGGGCATGGAATGGCGATTGTCGTACATCTCTTAAAGTACATTTATAGATATAAATGATGAAAAGTATGGTATACATGATATAATATATTTTTTATGTTATTAACATATCGTGGAACAAATTAATGTCTGGTATTAGTAAATTCAGATAAAATTTGATACTTTTTCTAGCTTGTTGAATTGAGTTTGCATTTTTGACATCTTTCTATACCTTTCTAAAAATTCACTAATACATAAAATTGCCAAAATTTCCCAGTTTGACTATGTAAGTAAGTACAATCTTTATTTGCAATAAGAAAAAACATTGCAAATAGTGTCAGCAGGTATGTGCCTGTATAAAAAATAACAAATAAGCCACATGCAAAATAAGGATACCACCGGTTATGAGCAAGTATACATAAAAACTCAAACATAAAACTACAATCAGATAAGTATGAAAGGTTAAATATAAAACGAAACATGAAACACAAACACCAAATATTTAAAATACAGGAATGACAACCAACAAAAGAACAAAAAACAACTCACAAATCAAAATATTCGTCCAGCAAATTAATTGTTACTTTCAGCAAATATTGCTTTATCTCTCTCTTAAAAGCCTTGATCTCCAAATTCTTATAAGAAATAGGAAGCTTGTTATAGAGTCTAGCTCCGATATAGTCAATTCCCTGTTGTGTCCGCCTCAATCGATGCAAAGGTGTTGCAACGCCTTCCTATTTCTTGTATTGTAGTCATGGTACACATCATTTGTTCTAAAGTTACTTATATTTTGATGCACATATATCAAACAGTTATACACACACATAAATCAAACAGTTATACACAAACACAGATGTAACAGTCAATATTCCAAGTTCCCTAAATGAATCCCTACATGAATCAAGCCAACCAAGCCCGCACAATACTCTCACCGCCCTCTTCTGCAGAACAAAACCTCCATGAGCTTCCACAGAATTTCCCCAGAACACAATCCCATAGTTTGCAGTACTGTGAAAATTTGCAAAGTAGGCTGACCTTGCTGCCTGCAGACTCACCGTATTCTTGACGACCTTTATGGAATAAATGGCGCGGGTAAGTTTATGTTTAAGCTGACTTACATGATCACTCCACTTCAAATCGCTGTATATGTCGAGAAACTCTATACTCTTGGGTGGTACTTTATTAAAAATCATGGTGTGAGTTTTGTCATCATTCAATTTCAATCCGTTTGATGTCATCCAACGTTTTGCATCAGCCATGGTATTTCGACATTTATCAACAATATTTTCTGCCGTTGTGTCCCTCAAAACAAAAGTTGTATCATCCGCGTACAGATATGAACTACAGCCTGGCAAGTTTGCAACTAATCAGCAATTGTTCTCAAAAAATGCGCACCAGAACTTGCTCCTGTCCTGACTCTTCTATTTCAGATATCTTACAATAAAGGCATATTCCTTAGTAACTGGAAAACTGCTCGAGTACAACCCATCCCCAAGAAAGGATCCAAAGCGCTTCGTAGCAACTACAGGCCTATTTCTCTCCTTTCAGTCATCTCTAAAGTGATGGAAAAGTATATAAACACCGAATTACTAAAATTTCTGGAAAAACACTAATCTACGACAGGCAGTATGGATTCCGTCAGCGCAGATCGATTGCCGACCACCTTTCTTTTGTCACCCATTCTTGGAACAAGTCTATGGAACTACACAGTGAATCCCAGATTGTCGCTCTAGACATATCCAAAGCATTCGACCAGGTCTGGCACGCAGTGCTGCTTAATAAATTTCCGGCCTATGGCCTACCACCAAAACTTTGTACCTGGACAGCAAATTTTCTCTCCAACAGGAGCATTTCTGTTGTTGTGGATGGCCATTCCTCTAAACTGTATCCAATTAATGCAGGAGTTCCTCAAGGTTCAGTTTTAGCCCCTACTTTGTTTCTTCTCCACATCAATGACCTCCTCTCTAGCACATCCAACCCACTTCCAGTTACGCGGACGACAGCACCCTCCACTCAAATATACAATATTCTAAGCCTGTCTCTTTAGCCCAATTAGATGAGGATCGCAGACTCGTGGAGAGTTCTGTCGCCGTGGATCTCCAAAAAAATATTAGACTGGGGAAGTAGAAATCTTGTACAATTCAACCTCACCAAATCTCAGTCTTGCTTTCTTTCTCATAAGAAATACACCAGCCCTAGACCCATCACAATGAACAACCAAGTTATTCAAAGTAATGAGTTCTTTTCTTTTGTTGGCATTTCTGTGGATCGAAATCTTAATTGGCACCAACATGTCACATCAATTGCAGAAGCGGCTGCTAAGAAATTAGGTTTCCTCTTCCGGACTCGCAAATACTTTTCACCAGCTAATCTCTATACTTTATATACTTCACAAATAAGGCCAAACCTCGAATACTGCTCCCACATCTGGGGTGCAGCTGCCACTTCTACACTCGCTATCCTGGACTCCATTCAAAAGAGAGCTATACACCTCTTCGGTGACCCTACCCTCACCCAAAGGCTGCCATCCCTTGCCCACCGACGTGCCGTTGGTGACCTCTCTCTATTTTATAGATATCTGCACGGGCACTGCTCAGAGGAGCTTTCCTCCATTGTTCCCCCACCTGCTGCCCCCAACAGATCTACCAGGGGAACAGAGCGAATGCACCCTTTTACTGTCCAGGTCACCAGACTCTTTTGTCTGAGGACTTCCAAGTTGTGGAATTCCTTGTCGGTACTTGTGTTTCCTTCTCCTCCGAGCCTCCAAACCTTCAAGTCCAGAATTACCAAGTTGCCTCTTACCTCCCTGTCAACACCCACGGTACGATAGTATTTAGGCTGTAAGCCCTCGTGGTGTGTTGTTGAAATTAAAAAAAAAAAACTAGGTCATTCATATATATATATATATATAACAAACAGAATAGGTCCCAAAACGGAACCTTGGAGCACTCCATGCTTAACAAAATGTGGCCTCGACATTTGATTGTTCCACTTTACTATCTGCTGACGCTCCGCCAGATATGATCTCAGAAGTTCTAATGGTGTACCTGTAATTCCATAAAAAAAGAAAGAAATGATAATGATTTTAAAAAAATTCAGAATTTTTGTTATTCTCTTTTTAATAAAAAAGCATTCAGAGATGTGTGTTGTTCATTACGAGTATTATGAAAAAATCACTTGGGCCTGCAAATGTCAGGGAATTTGATTTTTTATTTCTGCTGGGTACCCTGCAGTGAACATGTTACAGAGGATTACAGTTGTTTTCTGGCGTTTATGTTAAAAAATAATTGGTTGTATTAAAACGGGACAAGAGGGGTGTCAATAAATTAAAAAATTAAAGTCTACAACTTATCTGAATTTGCCAGTATGTGTAAATGTATTTTTTCATAACAAATGATGCATATTATTAGTCTATATGGCTGTGGAATGTATAATTTTTTTTAGATGTATTTAATTTTTATTGTATTTATCTTCAAAAACAATATGGTTTGAAGGATAGAATATGGGATGACAAAAAGACTGCTTATAAAATAAATCAAAGTTGGGAGGACGTTTGTAATAGCAGTTTCCCCCGTTATTTTTTTGGTATTTTTGTTTATAAATTTATATAGGCATAACAAATTTACCCATTCAGGTAAAATAAGTTTCTTACTAGTATTTTGTCTTGTCTCGTTGTTGTGAATAATTAAACATAAATTAATATCTCTTTACACCATTTTGGTGGATTTTGTAAGGTTTAAAAGCCTCTCCATTCTAAATTATTATTTTATCTGAATGGGCAAAGTATTATTAAATATTTTACTATACACCTGTTATAATTTCACTTAACTGTTATTGTTAATACCAAATCTATTATAATAAAGTTGATAGAACTGTATCTGTGGAGTAAAATGATAATGTTAGGTACTTATTACTAGTTTATTCTTATTATTTATAATTAAATACAAATTCATGCATGTGGTCATTATGTGTTGCGTTTTCTTCCATCAAGTATTATTCAATGTTTTATTTTATTCTTTGAAATCTGTTAACATATTGTAAACTGTTTTCATTGTCATTGATTTAGTATTTTTAACTGTCATTTACTAATTGCATTGCATTTTTTTCATGATGATAATTTGTACATTTTAATTTTGTGTTTAGGTTTTAGCATTATTATAACTAGTCACAAGTTTATATCTTCCAGTTAGCTAAAACATTTCAGTGCCTAAAAATAATTATTGTATATAGAATGTATATAGTATGTACAAACAAAAAATAAATAGAAAAAATTTACCCACTTGATTTATTTATTATTTATCACATCTACGAGGTAAGCCCCGAAATATCTCGACCTGACTGAAAGGAACTGACCTGACCTGACTAAAACCTGAAACAGCATAGACCCATAATGAAATTTTATTTACCAGTATAGTCCCCCTAACATGAATGCACTTATTACATAGTGTCAGGAACCTTTCAATGCCTTAAAAAAATATTCTTTCGGTTTGCCCCCAAAATGTGCCCAAACTGCAGCTTTCACCTCTTCGTCGTCACTGAAATGGCAGTCGCTGAGGTCCTTTATCAAATTTCCAAATTCTGGAACTGCTCTCGGCGCCGTCAAAACTTTTCTATTGGGAATTCATCTAGCCAACCACAGGCAGTTGACAGCTTTGCTTCTTATTTTGCAGGATCTTCTGGTTCCACCTCCCCCTCATCACCTACAGCCGCCAGCCTGGCTTCGGGTGACATCACAGTGTTTTTGTTGATGACTTTGCAGATGATGAGATTATTATAGCTGCTAAGAGAATTAGGGCTAACATGTCCTGTGGACCTGATCTAGTTCCTGGCTTCTTGGTGTGCGACTGCTTATATGCTTTCTTGACTCCACTTAAGAAAATTTTTAAATTGATTCTTAGATTTGGAACATTCCCCGAGATTTGGAACATTCCCCGAATTTGGAAGCTGACACGAGTTCTCCTTGTCTTCACGGCGGGGGATAGTGGTGATCAATCAAACTATCGACCAATAGCCATATTATGCGTCTTCTGTAAGATTTTCGAGGACTTTTTCGGCGAATACCACTTCACATCAAAAACATACTCTCTATTTCTCAGCATGCTTTCATTCCAGGGAGATCGACTAACGAATTTAGTTGATGTTGCACAGTTCATTGCTTCCGCTCTCGACCGCTCTTCACAGGTTGATGTTGTGTATACTGATCTATCTAAGGCCTTCGATTGTCTAAATCATTCTGTTGTAATTGACAGGATGAGGGCTATCGGATTCTCCGAGGGCTTGCTTGGCTTGTTCAGATCTTACCTGGATGGAAGGAGGCAATTTGTTGAGGTTGGGGGCTTTAAGTCTGACGCCTATCACATAGCTTTGGGAGTGCCGCAGGGTTCCATACTCGGTCCATTACTGTTTAATATATTTATTGACCCAGTTAAACATGTTTTGCATGTTCCTTTTTTAATGTATGCAGATGATATTAAGATTTTCGCAAATATTTCGAGTGTTGGTGACTGTTTGCAGCTCCAGAACAGTCTTCAGATCCTTGATGAATGGTGTTGTCGGAGCAGTCTTTCTATGAATGTTTCCAAGTGTTGTGTGATGTCCTTTACTCGAAATAAGCATGCAATTACTTTCAGGTACAATATAAGAGGGCTTCCACTTGATCGCCCCGGGACAGTAAGGGACCTTGGAATTGTTTTTGATGGAACTCTATCTTTTAAACCACACAACGAGCAGTTACAAAACTCTTGGGTTTCTGATAAGTAACAGCTAAAATTTCTTACAGACTGACACCCTCCTCCTGCTCTTTCGTTGCTTGGTTAGGTCCCGACTTGAATATGGCTCAGTTGTGTGAGCTCCTACTTATGAGATACATGTGGCAAGTCTAGAATCAGTGCAAAGGAAATTTCTTAGCTTTCGTGAGGATGGTCGATATCCTTCTATTGGTTTTCCTCGGGAAGGTTTACTTCTTCGCTTTGGTCTGCAGAGTCTGTCGCAGTTTCGTTACATTTTTATACAAACTGGTTAATTCTGTGTTCGATTGCCCTAATATGCTTCAGCATCTTATTAATTTCAATGTGCCTCGTATTGCAGCACGTTTTCCAGGCATATTCTATCTCCCGACTGCTCGTACGTGATTGCTGCGATCGTCTCCCAATTTACCAGATGTGCAATGATTACTCTGTATTGCAGGACAGCCTAGATATCTTCTCATGTAATATATCAGAGATAAAAATGTTTTTCAAAGCGATCTAATTTGTGACTCTTGTGTAGTTTGATTATTGTTTCTTATTATGTTTTGTGTATCGGTCCATCCTTAGTTTGGCTTTAAGCTGTTGGATGGTGTATGAATAAATAAGTAGTCACTGAGGGCCATATCTGGCCTATACAAAGATGATGAATTTGTTCCAAACCGCAGTCACGAATTGTTGCTTGTGGAATTCAAGAAGTGTGCACCGGTGCATTGTCATGGAGCAAAGACATCACTGGTAAGTTTCCCATGCCTTCTCCCGAATATTTTATCGTCATTTATACAGGAGTGTTGCATAATATGCCCTGTTGACTGTGGTATTATGGTCTTGTCTATGAAAAGGATAACCTCACAATCGCAAAAAATCGTAGCCATCACTTTCTTTGTCGACTGACATACCTTGTACTTTCTTGACGGTTCTTCTCCTTTATGCCTCCATTCCGTCGACCTCCATTTGCACAAAGGATCATAGTGGAGAACCATAGTTTCATCCCCTGTGACAAATGGCTTCAACACGTTCACAGGGTTTTCTCCACAGAGGTCAAAAAAAAAAAGAATCTGCCAGATTCAACACGACGCTGGCGCTTAACTGCTGAAAAATGTTGGGGACCCACCTTACACTAGCTTAATTCATGCCTAAAAGCCCTAACATTTTTTATGATTCTTTTACATTCAAGTGTCGATCGTACGAGATCATCAACAAGGACAGCCTTATCCGTCACCACGTCCACCCTCCTTTCTGTTGTTCCGTCAGCTCCCAAGGATCCCTGTCCCATTTAAAACCGTGTTGACCAATCTTTTACTACAGAATATGACGGAGACTTTTTTCCATACACCTAATCCAACCGATCTTCGATGCTTTAAGGTGGAAGACCTTCTAAAGTAATGAATTTAGTAACAGCTCTATACTAAATTGGTGTGACTTCTGACAGCATGATGAACAAGCGTCAGTTATAGTGAAAGTAATTGACATCAAATCCATTTTTGTCTTTGCCAAGGGTAATAAGACGAACCAATGTCTTACCAAATTTTGACCAAGTTGCGATACTCTGGATCTACGAAATTTTGGCCCTTACCTCGTACATGCGGGACGCTTTCGAATCAACACTACAATGTACTTCAGCACGCTACAGTCTACTGCTGTGCTTTCGAATTGTTCACGCAGTGTATTGTAGTTTACTTTGGACATACTGCGTCAAATAGAAGGGTAGAGTCTACTAAACTGGCGGAATGAATGGAATTTAAATTTGAGGAGCCAATCACGCAGCTGTCAGATGTTGAGCTTATTAAACGCTGTTGGATCCTTTCTTTATTTCATATTGGATTATCTAGCTTTCGAAATGAAAAAAAAAAAAATACTCTAAAATGATAATGCCCACATTTCTGTTGCCAGCATTACATGTTTTATATATAACCTATATAACCTTCTTTCCGTCGTAAAGAGTAACTAAAGGATTTGTTGTAAACTTTCGACATTGAATACATCTTAAAAACAGTCCAAAAAGACAAATGCTGCCATTTTGTGAAATAGAAATATCAGGTGATAAGGACAAATTTAATTGGCTGTGTGGACTCCAAGTTGTAGGTTGGACTACAACGTTGTTGATAAGATATCTAAAGATCTTATCTATAAGGTTTAAAAACCGCTCCTTTCGATAAGATCTAGAATTATGAGAGAGAAACATATTGTCTAAATGTTTGCCAATAAGTGATACAATCCTATAATTTAAATAAATAATTGAAACATAAGACTTGACATTCCTTCATATCTGTACTCGCACAAATAAATGCCATTTATGTCGAACATCAAACCTGCTTTTTGTTTAAACGACACATCACAGTGCACTGTAGTTACTATAGCGCGCCTGCGATGCTTGTAGTTTGAAAACACCCACTATATAGCTACTTCCATTAAAATTTGTATCCCCGAAATTACCTAATTAGTTTCTCCAGTCATCATCAAATTAAATTAGCAAACCTGTTCTCAGCAAAAAGCATATATTTCCTGGACTACTCACAGCGGATCCTTGTACTTACTCAAACATCCCAACCTTAGGATGCTTTCTGGTAGACATTTACGGAAGGAGACACGTGCACGATCCAGCCATTTATGAAATCTTATAACAAATAATTTTTACATCTCACTGTATGAGGATGCTTTACATTGTTTTTATTAAATACTTTTGGATCAAGTATATAAAGTTGGTACACCCATTGTATGCAAGAATCTTTGAAAGCAATGCCTGCAATAACCCGAAGTAACATAAACACTACCCGCTTTACAAGGTGAAAATTGATATCTTATATTTTTCCGGATCCTCTGAAATGAGGAATTTGCACATTTTTTTATTCTCTTATTCAATTCCCCACATTGTATAAAATCAATTGCCATATAAAATTTAAATTTTTAACTAATAGTTTTCCTGTAAAAAAATATAGAAAATCAAAATAATTGTCTCCGCGCCATAACGCGGTCGTAAACAAAGACGGCCTACTTTGACGTCACGATCCGGTATCGGGAAAACGAGTTTCGCTTACTCACACAGAGATCCTCATCTCACCATAAGCGTTTATGCGACTTACGTGTGCCGGATAGTTATTGTTATCAACTTATATTATTGTTAATATCTATATACTCGTATTAATTATTTTAAAAACTGTACAATTTTATAGTATGGCTACAGAAGTTGGATTTGTCCAAGGACAATCTGATAATTTACTAGCAATGTTTGCGTTTTTAGGAAACAACCCGAATTTCATGGGTGCTGAGCTAAAAGGAGTGAAAGCTGGGAGGTATGTGTCTGATATTAATCTTATTTTATCCTGTAAATATCTTTGTTGGATTTTATGTAGTAATTTCTTATAAAATATAATGTAAATAAAAGCATAACCTCAAAATATATTTGTTGTAGATCTGTTCGTGAAAGTTATGGAGACAATGCTGTCGGCTGGGTGCAGGTAAAACGAGACGGTGATGTTTGTATTGTATGATCATCTTCACAGATGTGCAAAGTAGATTTTACATTAAGTGGACCTTTCAGGTCCCTCTTCATAGCTAAACAGCATTTCTTCCTGATTTTCTCATCCTTAGGTACATTAAAGAATAATTTGTTGGGGGTAGTTATTATTGTGGAAGTACATTTGGGCACTATACAGCACTTATAATATTTATGTCCAGGCACTGTTGTCTTTCGCATTCTCGTATTGTGATTCTGAATCTGCTGAAGCCATCACACAGTCACCTACTAAACTAGATTAAACATAACTTACTACATTTGTACCTATATTATACAATAAACACCAAAACTCCTTAAAATTATGATAAAACTGCTCAGACTTCGATGCAAACACAAACGAAAACAAGACAAGGTTAAATGCCGATGCCCGCGTATCATGCAGATGTATCGGATCGTGACGTCACAAACCTCATCACCAGTCGGATCACGTTTTCGCCCACCCTGTCTTTTTGCATTATTCAATATTTCAGTAATTAATTACTAATTAGTGGTTCACTTTAAGGGGGGTTTACTTGTAGACATATATTTTTAGAGTATTTTGCTGTACTTTAAATACGTTTTTCATCAAAAGTAAATTATATGCAACTTCCTCAGTGGGAGTGCTTACCCAGCCAACACGTGATATTAAAATACCATGTATGTACTATCCAAGTTACAGCAGTTACATGAAAAACGTATATCTATCTGATATAACATACATATAATTTTTCAACTTGAATAACAAATTTGATGCTCAGTACAATGAGACAAATTTCATTTGTCGCATATTGAGGTGATATGTCAGTTGTTGTAACGTTATTTGCAGGTACTTATGAGACATAATAAGTGTGAGTATATTATGGCAAATAATTTTTCATTATTGATGAGAAACCCTCGCTTTTTACATCAAAATGATGGACAATGTCTCTAAGAAGCCAGTCTTAGAAAGCACATGTAGAGTTATAAGGAATAATTTTTATGGTAATTCTATCATAACCTCAAATTATAGGGCGACAATTTACTAAATTGTTAGTTGGTTGTACACAGTCTCTATTTTTTAACATTCTGTGTTATTTGGAGCTGCCGTGGCAACATACTACTTGGTTCCGCAACGAGATGGCGACACGTGTAAAAAGCGTGTCTTATATCTCACTTATTTTGCGAGGCTGGACACCATAGCCGTATTATTTTGTAGCTGCATTTTCGCTGCAATTAGTAGCTGTACTGACGAGCTCTAATTAGAGCGAAACCGGCCTACGGTTCTGTTTATGATGAGAATACATCTAGCCTTACATACTTTGTCTCTATATTGGGGAAGAAATGGGCCAGAGCTGACAATTTACTAAATTGTTAGTTGGTTGTACATAGTCTCTATTTTTTAACATTTTGTGTTATTTGGAGCTGCCGTGACAACATACTAATTAGTTCCGCAACGAGATGGCGACACGTGTAAAAAGCGTGTCTTGCATCTCACTTAGTTTTGTAACTCAAATTATGATTGATGCATTTCCATTTCATCTTAACTTTAATAAGAGTTTTCTATAGGTAATGTATATATGAAGAAACTATGACAAAATTTACTAAATTGTTACTTGGTTGTACACAGTCTCTATTTTTTTAACATTCTGTGTTATTTGGAGCTGCCGTGACAACATACTACTTGGTTCCGCAACGAGATGGCGACACATGTAAAAGCGTGTCTTACATCTCACTTAGTTTTGTAACTCGACTAGCTAATGTAAATATGAAGAAACTATGTTAAGTCTGTGAACTATATATAAGTACTTTCTTTCATCACACTGATTTTATCCGTAATCTACGATTACGCCGACATTCAATTTTGCCGCCAACGGCGTATACCCAAGGCTCTGCTGCTGCTGGCCGATTTGCCGTTTGCCGTGTAGTTCATAGTCGCGTAGAGTGCGTATTGTTCGACCGACAGCCACTAAATGTATGCAGCCCCTGCATACACCAATTCATTTAGGCCTAGGTATAATAATGTAGTACTGGCCGACTATATTTCATTCTGAAACTGTTTAAGTTTTTTGCAACAGGCAATTTGCTTAACACCTTTGCGTGTTGATATAGTATACCTATTATTAAGTTAAAAGAACCCCTGTTTTGGATTTATAAGATCATTTTCAAGCAAACCTGAAACGCCAAACTAACAGATTTTTTATGATATTTGAAAAAAAATATTAATAAAAGGCACATAATAAGAGTTATCCATTTGCAATAACAAAAAAGGGTTGACGCAGCAAGTGCGTTTTGGTTGCATAATATATATATATATATATATATATATATATATATATATATATATATATATATATATATATATATATATATATATATATATATATATATATATATATATATAACCAAAACGCACTTATGTGCCTTTTATTAATATGTTGGCAGAAAATAAGCATTAAAGAATAATATAAGAGACAGCTTTTTCCTTGTTTATTTTGTTCATTATTCAAAAAAAGACATAAATAAATTAAATTTTGAAAAATAAATTTGTCGCCAATAAAGGCATTAAAAAATAATGTAAAAGACAGCTTTTTTGAAAATATTTGGCAATAAAAGAAGAAAAGAGCAAGTTTATTAAAATGTGTTTTTTTTTAAAATCAAATTGTTTTAATGAAAAAATGGAATAAAACTTATATATCACTCGATTTTTACGACAATAACAGAACTGCCTGTGATTCTCCATACTTTCTTTGAGTGTGGACATTTTAATTTAGGCTTACTTAACTATTTATGTCTTCTTCAAAAACAACGATTTATCCATAAGTATATTTATTTATATCTAAGTCAACATATTTTTTTACACAAATAACTTTGATGGCATGACCACATATTCAATTTCCAATGATTTTTTCTACATTGAAAAAGAAGTACTTAACCTTCTGCCCTCAACCATAAATTTTCACACAATTGTGCAACTATGCATTATAAAATGTGAAAAAGTAGATGCCATCAAAGATAATTTTCTTGAAAATAAGAAAATAAATGCTTAATAATATGTGGCTTTACTTTAAATCACATTTTTGTAATGAAAAAAATCTCGAGACGCAGCAAGTGCGTTATGGTAGTGAATTTTTATTAAATGCTTCAAATTTGAATAACTCAATTTTCTATAAACTTAGAGAGTTTAATTTTGGTGTGTAGTAAGGTCTTCCCTAACGCAAGATATCCACCAAATTTCATTAAAATAACTTTGTAATTTTCGGAGAAAAAAAATTTCGAAAGAAAATTTAAAATTGGAATAACTCTTGGAATTGGAATTTTCTATAAACTTAGAAAGTTGAATTTCAGTGCGTAGTAAGATCTCTCCCAAGGCAACAGATATAGTAAATTTCATTAAAACAGCTTTGTTACTTTCGGAGAAAAACATTTTTTTCGAAAGAAAACTCAAAATTTTCCCCGAAAACCCCCTCCGATTTTTCTGGCTAACGAACTCATTCAAGCCATTAATAAAAGAAAGCCACTTGCCAAGTTTAATCGAAATCGGTTAATTATTTTTTGAGTTATTATCAGACGGATACATACATATATATATATATATATATATATATATATATATATATATATATATATATATATATATATATATATATATATATATATATATATATATATATATATATATATATATATATATATATATATATATATATATATATATATATATATATATATATATATATATATATAAACATATAAAAATCGAAACTGACCCCGGATATGGGTTCTAGGGGTCCTAGTTCGCGCTCATTTGAAATTTTTTTTTGCAAAGTCTCACCATGGATACCTCTTTATTAGTGAATTTTTTTAAATAAAAATTCACTAATATGGAATAAATCTTATATCAATCGATTTTTTCGATTGGAAAATGACCTTTTCATTAAGGTGCGTCAGGATTGAGTTTCATACATATTTACATATATAACAATTAATTACCCATAAGCATGTTTATTTATATCTAATAACTTAAACCTCTTTTTTTTACAATGTTAAAATAAAGCAAAACAAAAATCAAAATCAAATTAAACCTCAAAATATTGCTATGCAATTAGGTAAGCTATTTTAAACATACAGAGTATGTATTGTCCCTCATATAAATTGGCATTTTTATTTCACTTTCTCTTATATGTAACGTTTTGCCACTAAATATGAAGCATATATCAATATTAGGTTTTCACCCAGTCGGCCAGACAAATACTGAAAAAAGCGGTATTCTCACTCGAATCCCCGCTCTATTGTAGTGTCGACTAAACGAGCTAAATTATAGGGATCTATATGGAGTTCCGTTTTGGAAGGATTCTATATGGATTTCCATACTATTGTGAGAGTGTTTATATGTGAAATTCCATATAATTAAGCTACCATATTTTCCCTATTTAATTATGGGTTTCTATGGCGATTTCCATATGAAACCCCTGTATATTTTTATGGAAAATCATATAGGATTCTTATGTGGTTTTTGTCGGAATTCCGGTTTTAAATACTCTTATTCAACCATATAGAAACCCATAATTTTTTTTATATGGCATTTCTGGCAGGGTATTTATTGATGACTAGAGATCACTGCTGATACACGGGCGGATATAAAACTGACTCAGGAGCAAGCGCCGGTGCACGAGGGGATGCATACTTCTAATTTGCATCAGTATTATGTTTTTCCGTTTTGCGAAATGAAAGATCTGTCCCTGAGGTGCTGTTTAATCATAATCCTGCCTGAACTGACTTTCCTGACCTGCCCTGACGCCAGTTTGCCTAATTAGATTCTAAAAGAAGGAAAATATGTTCAAATCACCTTGATGTATGACAGGGTCGGATTTTCCTTCTTTTACTTTTTAATTAGACAAACTGATGTCAGGGCAGGTCAGGAAGGTCAGTTCAGGCAGGAATTATGATTAAACAGCACCTCAGGGACAGATCTTTCATTTCGTAAAACGGCAAAACACACTCAATCGGTAATACTGATGATGTAAGAATCGGATGCAAATTAGAATAATGCTGTGGGACAGCTCCACGGCAAGCGAACATCATCCAGCCGCGGAAAACATGCAACCATATACTAGGAAGAACTATACGCCATCGAGATGTGTGCGGTGTGAGATGAAACAATAAGCCGTTGGACACAAAACTACCAAAATACTTTCAGACAGCCAAGCTGCTATCAAAGCACTTGGTTCCTAATATTAAAGCGGCCGACGCTCTTGCCAAAGGAGGTGCCGAAGCGAGCTATATCAGACTAGACTGGGTGAAATATAAAACAATTAGGCATGAACCACCAATAGGCCTAGGATAGCGGGAGAGACTGCGATAGCTCACTTTATAATCTAAACTAACCTAATCTACCACGTAATATGTGGGTAACAAAATAGAGACCTCGACACACCAGACACACCCCTTTACAAAATGCAGATAATTGGTTTACCAACCACCAATGTTAATAAAGCTCAATAACAACCTTTTTCCGTCAGATCAGTTGCCCAGTGTAACAGTATAAAGCTTCTAGCAATCCTATTTCAGAAAAGTCCCCGCTGGTGTGAACAGTAGTGTTAGTAGCAGTGGTGGGGAGGCCAACGCCAAGCAAGTAGGCCACAATGGGCCCTTTTTGCCAACCCCAGCAACCATGCTCTACTCTTCCTCGGTTCCGTCGCCAAACCGCCTCGACCTCGAAATGAAAGCCGTGAGCATAACTCGCGCACCCCCAGGCCTTCGATGTATATTCCCGCCCAGGAGGATTGTTGATCCTCCAGCCGCGATCCGTCGGTGAAACAGACCAGGCCTACGGGCTGTAATGCAACCTCATTTTCCCTCCATTGATCCCTACTGGGGATCCTGAGGGCATATGGCCTCGTCAACCTAATATCATCCTCGGCATCCCGTACCTTGATGGCGGAAATCGGAATTTCTTTTTCCACCTCCTTGGCAACTCTTGCATGCCCTAATTACTGCTTCCTCTCCGCACCAGTTTCCAGAGTCTCGCATTCAGAGATATAACGTCATAGCCTCCCTTCTGAAACAGATGGAAAGCGGTGACAGCATCAGCAAGACCTCTAGCGCGGCTGAGGGTGTCGTCCTCATAGCACCTGTAGTACCCAGGATTGCCAGCCTTTGGAGTTTGGCCAGCTTCCTGCTGGTAGTTTGGTTCACACCACACCACCAGACCAACGCCCCATAGAGGATTTTCGGCCTGACGATCGCAGTGTAAATCCAGTGAAGGATCCGAGGATTAAGTCCCCAGGTCCTCCCTATCACTCTACGCAGCTGCGAGAGGGTCGCTACTCTCTTCCTCACTACTCGTTCTATTTGCGACCCCCATGTTAGTTTGGAGTCCAGGATCACCCCTAAATATTTGACCTCCCGCACTAAAGCTAAAGGTTTTCCAAACATCACGGGCGCCCTGAACCCCCCTACATTCCTCTTCTTGGTCAATAGGATCATCTCCCTCTTCGCCGGGTTTACGGAGAGTACCAGCTCACCACACCACCTTTCAATTATGCTACAGGCAGCTTGCATGCACTCACAGACGACGCCGAGGAATTTGCCGGTGACCAAGACCAACCCATCATCAGCGTACGCCTGGGCGTAGCAGCCATTCTCGGAGAGCCGCTCCAAGAGGCCGTCCATGACTAGACACCATAGATGAGGCGAAAGGCAGCTGCCCTGAGGACAGCCGCCCGTCACCCCAACGTCCAGCCCTCGGCCCCTCAAGATCAGCGAAACTCTCCTGTCCTCTAGTATGCTCGCCACCCAGCTTATTAGGGACCTCGGCGTTCCCCTCTCCTGTAGGGCGGCACAGACCGTATCCGTCTTTGCCTTATCAAAGGCCCCCTCCAAATCGAAGAACACAGCTAATGTGCTCTCCCAGTAGTGTAGCGCCCTTTCCACCTTCCGTGTTGCAGCGTGGAGCGCCGTCTCCGTCAATTTCCTCCGCTGGTACGCGTGCTGACCTTTGTGGAAGGGATGATCCTTGAGAATCCCTCCCAACATAAACCTATCTACAAACTTTTCCAATGCCTTGAGTAGGAAGGATGTTAGGCTGGTTAGCCTGTACGCCTTGGCCAGCGTGTAGTCCTCCCTTCCCGGTTTGGGAATGAAGACCCCACTAACCCGGCGCCAGGCCTTTGGGACGTAGCCCCACGCCAGGCTGGCCCGAAAAACCTCCCTTATGTTGGGAAGCAGTATATCCAGGCCCCTCTGGAGCAGGACCCGAAAAATCCCATCACCCGCTGAGGTCAACATAATATTCAAGAAAATAAGTAAGATTATTTGAATACAAGTTATACAGAAGAAACCCAATATTTGAACCCTGAGGTAATCCAGAAGCAGTCTGTGAATGGCTACTGATACATAAAGAAAACAGCACCACAAATACCTTATATAACTTATAGCCAGCAACAATGAATGATTGACAGTCAAAAGCACGAGAAAAATCCACAGACCAAAAATAATGTATTTTTCATCATAAACAATATGATAAGTTGGCAAACCTGTTTTACTAATCTGTAATTTTATATAGGTAGCTTCAATTGGTAATACCAGAAAAGTGTTGTTTGTTGGTGATGTGAGAGCGCGACGATAACAGCTTTTAGTTTTGTACATTTCTTAATTTTCTTCAGTTAAATAAAAGGGTTTAAACTACTTGTTTGTAACATTAGTTATGGACACAGGTTACAGTGGTAATGTTGTAAAGGTCTGCTATGAGTTGATGTTATAAGAAGTAGAATTGTTTTGTGATACTGTCGTTCGCGTCTAGATTTGAATGAGAAAAATTGAGACAATTGGCGAAGAAAATAAATACGGAATAGCGCCGTTTTGCGGATCTGGTTTGAATAATTTGAAACTTAATTTTTATTTAGATATCCAGAAAGGAGGCAACCCAATACATCTACTTTTTACTGAATAAAAATGAATTTACTTTATTTCTATTGTATCAACAAGTTACAGCAGTTAGTGAATGTCATGGAGCATTTAAGACTGCGAACTGGAGAAAGAAAACAAACTGCAAATATTTTCACAACATAAAAAGAAAACTTGTAACGACCATTCAAATTTCATTACTTGTTAAATTAAATTCTCCATTTTCCGTTCATTCTTGGAACCAAAAGTTATTATTAGAACTTTTATCATAAAAATGATAAGGTTATTGATCTAAAAATCTTGAAAGTATCTGTACTTTGTGTTTTGACGTCTAACATCTATCTAATTAAAAGACCATCTCGGTACAAATTCAATTTGTTGCTTGGAAATCCGCTCCGGCGGTCGCGTAGGTGGGAAACCGCCTACAACAGATCACAATAGAGTCGGTCTATTTGCTAGTTTTACAATCTACTACATAGTATTGAACCCCTCTAAAGATGAATGGCCTATTCAGCACTTAGTACTGACAGTATCTTTTTCATTGTATCCAGATTTTATTATTTTAGAAGCCCGTGTATAAGTGTATTTGCCAAGTAGTATGTAACTATGCTTGAAAAAAAGGTACATATACGTCGACACGAGGGTAGATTGAAAATACTGCGGCATAAGACAGAAGACGTTCACTTATTAATTTTTAAATACACTTGGAGAATCCAAATCACCACAACACATATTTTAAAAAGACCTTACGATCGTTTCACTGACCACGTCAGCGTCATCAGAGGATTAAGAATTTTTCATCCTCTGATGACGCTGACGTGGTCAGTGAAACGCTCGTAAGGTCTTTTTAAAATATGTGTTGTGGTGATTTGGGTTCCCCAAGTGTACTTATCAGTGCTCATCACAGGTTCCACTTTTCACATAGTTATAAGTTTTTGTTTACACTATTATAAAAATAATTCGTTTCTACATGGGAAGCACCAGGGGATCATTACCAAGAAATATAACAGAAATTTGTTTAAATCAAGTTACCCGATCCTGGAACTATACGAGGGTGGGTCAAATATAAACTATACTTTTTGTAATCTATATATTTGTTACAGGAAATAAAACCATTTTGACGATTCTTTGTTTAAAAGCTGGCGCTTCCCATGTGGTCCCATAGTAGGAGAGAACGGGGGAGTTTGGTACTGTTAAGGGTTTTTGACCCATATCTCTGATAGTTCTTGATATGAAGAAAATGTTTTGTTCTCGAAAAGTACTTTTGTTTCCAATGTCAAAGTTTACTGAACCATTATCTGGAAATAATTGTTTTGGGCTATTTGACACAGATCTCTGAAGATTTGCAAATTTTTCGTTTGCTGTGAACACATCTCCATTTTAGCTGTTTAAAAACGCGTAAATTTTATTTACCTTATTTTTCATTGTCTCAAGTCTGAAGATACTGAAATTACGATATCGGCTGTTGTTATTATTTGGAACACTGAAGGTAATAGATGAAATTTCAACTCTGACATTTTCTTACACAGGTGTCCGAAAATTGACGCCCGTGCTTTTGGGATTTTATTCAGGGACTAAAACAAATCGAAAATTAAGAGTGGGAAAATGGCCGATTGTCATTTGTTATTGAGTTATTGGTAAAAATGTGAAAAAATAATTGTCAATTGCACCGAGGCTATTAAAGCGCAAGCATAGCTGTGACTGTGACATGTTACATTTCAGTTATCATTAACAACGTCCAAACTATACCCAAGCTTAAATATTTTAACCACGCTTAAGAGGGCTCGGTGCAATTGGCAATAATAAGTTTTATGAAAATGTAGCTTATATAATTTCTGAAGCAAAATACAATAGCGAGTGCTGCAAATTGAATCATAACTTCGACATAGCCGTGATAATTTATTCTCTTCAGAAAGAAATTCTCATGGAATCAATTTAGGGCCAATGACTTGACCACAAAGAAAATGTTTGTATTCCTGTACCAATAAACTTTTGAAACGTTATATTACTCGAGTTTTGCTGAAAAAAATAACAATTTTCACCAAATCACCCCTTACTTATCCCCTACCTCCTGAGCGAGCTTACCCAAAAACCATTCGAAGCGTTCCTCTATCGGATGCTAACTGGATACCAAATTTGAAGATGATATCTCAATTCCTTCGAAAGTATAATTGCGTCTATTAACAGACGTGGCGACAGACCGACCGACAGACAGACCGACAGACAAAACAATTTTCGTACCAGAATCAAGTTTTCTATATGTTTTGAGACGCCGGGTTAGCAAACAAAAAAGTCGATATTTTTGTCAACAATATTCCACCCCCACATTTTCAACTCCTAATTTAATTTTAGCACAGAATACCAGATGTTTGATGAAATGAAAAGTTTTCTAATAATTAAACGCTAAATGTCAATTTCAGTGTCAATGTCAAACGAAAAATGCCAATTTTCACCAAATCACACTACAATCCCCTACCATCTAAAGCGATTTTACCCAAAAACAATCCGAATCGTTCGTTCGTCGAGTGCTAACTGTATACAAAATTGAGCACGATATCTCAATTCGTTATCGTGGCTACAGGCAGACATACAGACAAAAAAGTTTTCGTTCCCAAATCATGTCTTCTATATGTTTTGACCCTTTTTACGACGTTTAAGCGTGGCTAATGACAATTCCGTCGAGGCCATACCATCTTTTTTTACCACCACCACCACACGACGTTTAAGCGAAAAATTTTTTTGTCGTCGATGCAGTACTTCCGCACGTTGTGACGATGTGGAAGTAATACGTTTTATGAAAATGTAGCTTATATAAATTCTGAAGCATAATACAATAATAATTATTGAGTTGCTATAGCGATGCCAAAATGCACGAACTGTTCTGTCATGTTAAAACAGGCCTGTCAAATTGAAAACTATCATTTTCCTCATTTATGTTTAAAATGGACCGATACTACACTAATCGCGAATACGTCGACATGTTAAAAGTATTAGGCGCCTGTAATGATAATACAACTACTGTGATAAGGACATATATGGAAAACTTTCCAAATCATCGGCACCCTGGTGCAAAAACTATACGACAGGCGGAACAAAGATTACTGGAAATAGGTCATTTAGATCCCCGAAGAAATGAGGGAGGACGCCATCACACACTAACCGTCAATCAAGAAGAGCAAATTCTCGAATATGTTAAGAGGGAATCAAGTACAAGCTTTCGAATTACATCCCTCCCAAACCCATTTTGGAAATAATAGAATTCATAGATTATTAACTGAAAATGTCATGTATCCATTTAGACCTGAAAAGGTTTATGTTTTGCATGATGGGGATCGGGAACTTCGGGTACATTTTTGTAGATGACTTCTTTTTCCATTGGGGCTCGCCCGCTTCTTTGCCGCCTGGATAGCACCGCAGCCTTTTGCTTATTGTGCATGCCCTATGTCTTTTATACTCCCCCCATTCCAAAATCACTGTGCCTTGAGCTAGTCTGCACAGCAATTTGTAGGGTGAAGTTTTATATTGCTCTGTCTCCGGTCTAGGCTGCCCGTAGATCAGTTGTATTTTGCCATCTAGAGCTTTACACTCGCACAAGATGTGCTGTGCTCATTCCTCCCCCTCGTCGCAGAGTCTGCATGCCAGGTTTCCCTCGAACCGCCCCATTTTATGCAGGTATTTCTTGACGGCCATGTGTCCCGTTAAGACTCCTGTTATGTTCCTTAGCTGTCATCTGCTAAGATTTAGCAGCACTACAGCTCTCTTTGAACTGGGTTCCTCAATTACTGACTTCCCATGTCTGAGCCCTGGACAGCCTGCCCAGTACACCTTATGTTCGTTTCTGACCCACGACTTAATGGATCCCCTGGCAGTGCTCTTCGTCACGCCCAGGACCGGTTCTGGTCCCATAAATGATTCTGCTGATCCTCTCTTCGCGAGACTGTCAGCTTCTTCATTGCCTTCGACCCCCCGAGTGACCCGGCACCCAGGTGAGGGTGACCTCATTCTGCCCAGCCAGGTCGCTCGTTTCGTCTTGGCATTCACTTACCAGCCTGGAAAATACCCGTGGGCAACTTAGGGCCTTAAGGGCTGCCTGGCTGTCTGTGGCTATGAGGATCTGCTTGTTGGTGTAGCCCCTCCTCTTGTTCTCTCGCACGCAGTGCAAGAAGACGTACATTTCGGCCTGAAAGACCGTGGCATGAGCTCCGAGGGAAATACTGTGACTTACCGTCGGTACTTACTAATAAACGCCTCCCCCGTCCCACGCTCCCCACCGGTTCCGTTCGTGAACTAGACGAGCGCGGCCCGTGGCATGCCCGGCGTCTCCCCCCGCCATGCCTCGCGATTGGCGATTTCCACTGTAAAATTGTTTTCCCTGCAGATTCGTGGGCTCGCGACGTCTGACCTCATTTCAAGCATGGGCTCCTTCACGATATCCTGAATTCTGCAGTGGCGTTAAACAATAGAATGCTAAAAAGGGAAAAGGAAAAGTGACATCCTTAAAAAGTTAGTTTATAGTTCAGGAGTTTATGGAGTTTTGCGAACTTCTAATTTAAAAAAATACAGACATCCAATATTTGTGAAAAGTCCTTTTTGGTGGTGAAGCTACATTCCATCTAAATAATATAATATAATATAATAATAATAATATAGGTTTATTCAGACTTGTACACAACAAATCGAAACAATTTATAGACTACGTGAATAAAAATATAACTAAAATTAAACACCCACGGAGTGCTTATAAAGCACTTATTTGTGAGTTCTTAACTATACTTTTTTTCGAAAACAGTAGTTATTACTTAGAACACATAAAAAAGTGAAGCCACATTTAAAACCGAATAGTCTAAAGCAACTCTAAACAACGTGAGTAAAAAACCTAAAATCAATACCTTCGAAGTGCTTCTAACTTATTTGTGCATTATTTTGTCTCTTTTCGGAAAGATTGCATATACAAGACCACACACATGCATACATACCACACCTACACACGCTCTCCTGCACGCATATACACGCACAAACATGCACATACGCGCGCGCTGACACATCCCCGCACACATACAGCACAACAAATTAATACAGTATAACAAAAAGCAGATCCATACTTTGATAATAGTATATAAACAAAAATTGACGAAAACGTTGGAATGGCAAACAGTCCACATGAAAATCACAGTAGTGAGAACAAAGGAGACAGGTAATTATTTTATCTCATACTAGTTCATTATTGTGTTTTTATTGCTTAGTTACCAACTACATAATGGTGTACTTTATGCCCACGGGCCATAAAGTGTACTTTATGGCCCGTGCCGGCAAAACGTACACTTTATGGCCCGCGCGCACATAAAAACAAATAATTTTTGTTTGACTTCTTTAATAATCTTTATTAATGAAATTACAGATAATGGAATAAAAGTAATATGTAAATATTTAATTAACATTATTTAGTCGAATTAACATAAAATTGACAGTTTTGAAAAGATCCGGTGATAGTTAGGTTGCCTTCAGCAAACGGTGATTCATGTTTCATTGTTTGGGTATGACTAGTATGACATAAAATTTTGTATGCACCGCTGGTATAAATAGAGGTGTATGCCCTCGAGCGACTTAGAAACCCTCGGGCCGTAGGCCCTCGGATTTGTAAAATCGCCGTTCTCGGGCACAAACATCTATTTATACCCTTGGTACATAAATAACTATTATTTCCTCCTCTCATTCAGACTGATTATATTATCGACTCTCTGACTAAAATCAACCATTGTTTGAAATAGAGAGGTATCGATGGTCAGACTTTCAGAAAATTTCATCAAATGAGCGCGAATTAGGGTCCCTGGAACCTATTTCTAAGGTTAGTTAAAAAGTTTATATATATATATATATATATATATATATATATATATATATATATATATATATATATATATATATATATATATGTATATGTATGAGACATACTTGGTTCTCGGGTTAAACCGCGTCCAGAATTTATGGAAACTCGACGTTTCGGCTCCTGTTTTGGAGCCATTTTCAAGAGGTAAAGGAAATATGTAAGGACACTCTAAGGCCTCAATCTGCCTACTCCTTAGAGTGGTGGATAAAGGTGCGTAAAGGAAATATGTAAGGACAATCTAAGGCCTCAATCTGCCTACTCCTCAGAGTGGTGGACAAAGGTGGGTAAAGGAAATATGTAAGGACACTCTAAGGCCTCAATCTGCATACTCCTTAGAGTGGTGGACAAAGGTGGGTAAAGGAAATATGTAAGGACACTCTAAGGCTTTAATCTGCCTACTTCTTAGAGGGGTGGACAAAGGTGGGTAAAGGAAATATGTAAGGACACTCTAAGGCCTCAATCTGCCTACTCCTTAGAGCGGTGGATAAAGGTAGGTTGGGTTGTTGTAGCTCGATTACGGGGCCTCAATCTGCCTACTCCCCAAATCTCGCCGGAGATCGTCTGGGAGGTCTCTGTGTGTTCAACCATAGGCCTCAGAGAGATCTGATCTCCCCGAGGCCTAGGGTTGAACACACCCCCTGGATGCACAAACCACAAGAAAAATTTATTGTTCACACCCCCAAGGAAGTTACGGGACCAGGACTGAATAGGGGTGCTGGGCGGAGTAGGTAGTAAAAACCAAATATGAGTGGAAAATGCAAAGAAAACGGGCTTGAAAGCTGTCTTTTTCACATCTTGAAGCCATATTCCCCTTAAACCCTGCCTACCCCGCATAGCACCCCTATTCCCGCAGGTGACGTAACTTCCTTGATGGGTATGAACAAGATTTTTTTGGTGATTTATGTAACGAGGGTGGTTGAATGCACGCGAGAGGGGAAGGAGAATCCCCACGACGAAGCCCCCACCTTCGTTGCATAAACCACAAGAAAAATTTCTTGTTCATACCCCCCAAGGAAGTTACGGAACCTGGGGTGAATAGGGGTGCTGTGCGGGTAGGCAGGGTTTAATGGGGATATGGCTTCAAATAGACAGCTTTCAAGCAGTTTTTCTCACATTTTCTGCTCATATTTCCTTTTTACTACCTACCCCTCTCAGCACTCCTATTCACTCCTAGTCCCGTAACTGCCTTGTTGGGTGTGAACAAGAAATTCGTCTTGTGGTTTGTGCACCAGTAGGGGGGGGGGGGATGCTCCTAATAATGTTTTTGAAAACAATTTTTTGAAAAGTGTTCGGGAGCTAATCTGCAAATTTACCAATAATTATTTTATTCCCTTTTTTTTGCACCATACTGTATATGCGTTTTAGCTCGCGTCATCTGTAAGCTTAATATGCTTTATAATTTTATTGGCAAAAGTAGATTGAATTCCTAATAATTATTGCCTTAAAATAAAGGTACACAGCGTTATTCAATTGGTTTATAGTGTGTAAAAGTAAAACCAGTTAGTTTTTAGTGAATTTTTATTTTAAAAAAATTTAGTGAATTTTTATTTTAAAAATTCACTAATAGAGAGGTATCGATGGCGACATGACAATTTCGATGAAACTCGGCAAGTGTCTTTCTTTATGGCTTGGATGAGTTCGTTAGCCAGGAAAATCAGAAGGGGTTTTCCGGGAAAATGTTGAGTTTTGTTTCGAAAAATTTTTTTTTCCGAAAATTACAAAACTGCTTTAATGAAATTTAACGAAATATTTCCTTAGCAGAGACCTTACTACGCACTGTCAACTGGGGTGACTTCGGACAGGCGGGGTGACTTCGGACAACACGTGGTAATTTCGCGCACGTCCTTCTAGTGGCAAACCGATGCGCGAAATCCCGATTGTTCTCGATCAAATCTGTCCCTCTTAGTTCCGTCTAGACGTCCGTGGCGCGTGTTTGCTTGTTCGGGAGAGTTTTGCCGATTTAACCGCATTTTTCTGCATATAGGATTTTCTCGCTAACACAGTAAGTGGAAAAAGATACTTTTCTCCACTTTATATTGGTCA
The DNA here is from genome assembly GCA_964006375.1 of Tillus elongatus. Classification (NCBI taxonomy): domain Eukaryota; kingdom Metazoa; phylum Arthropoda; class Insecta; order Coleoptera; family Cleridae; genus Tillus; species Tillus elongatus. Next base: position 34,591,764 of record OZ023266.1, on the reverse strand, counting down.
CTTTAGGTCTATTTCATTATTATTATGTGATAGCCCAATGTTTTAAGAACATTTTCATCAATATGTGGTTTTTCTAATTTCAATAGTTTTTATTATACAGGGTGATAATATGAAAATATCTCTATTATAGGGGGTGACTTCGGACATGGTACGAAGTTACAAAAAAGTCTTAGGCGGCCGCCGATATCAATATTATCGTGCAGAGCAGTTGGAGAAAGCAGTCCAAGATGTCCAAAATAAGAAAAAAAGTGTTCGACAGGCGGCAGAATATTATGGTGTGCCCAAATCCACCATAAGTGACAGAATAAAGGGGATTCATGGTAAATCTGTTGGGGGCCAAACAAAAATACCGGAAGAAGAAGAGGAAAGGCTGGTTGCAACAATAAATATCGCGGCGCATTGGGGATTTCCCCTAACTCAATATGATATTCGAACTATTGTTAAGAGTTATTTAGACAAAAAAGGGGTAAATATACCACAGTTTAAACATAACTTACCTGGCTCTGACTGGATGAAATTGTTTTTGAATCGCCACAAAGGGCTGACAACAAGATGCTGTCAGAATATCAAAAGATATAGGGCTCAAGTCAATAAACAAACTTTGACAAGTTATTTCGAAGAGTTAAGGGTTTCTTTAGAAGGTGCTAGCCCCGAGAAAATCGTCAACTATGACGAAACAAACTTTTCAGACGATCCCGGTAAAGTTAAGGTGGTGTGTAAGAGGGGATCAAAACACTGTGACAGAGTTATGGATACATCAAAAAGCAGCATCAGCGTTATGATGGCGGCTTCAGCAAGTGGGGAATTATTACCGCCGTTCGTAGTTTACAAGGCAAAACATCGATACGAGGATTGGGAAGAAAATGGTCCGGATGGTTGCCGCTATAGTGTAAGCAAGTCAGGATGGTTCGAGACCGTCACATTTCGCGAATGGCTTCGACAAATAGCTATCCCATATTTCAAGAAAAAAGATGGAGCAAAAGTGCTCATTGGTGACAATTTGTCAAGCCACATTACTGTTGATGTTATCGAAGAATGTGAACGCCTAAATATCAAATTTATCTTGCTCCCGCCAAATTCAACACATCTTTGCCAACCGCTAGGCATTGCCTATTTTGGCCCTTTGAAAAAAGCCTGGAGAAAAATTCTCACAGAATGGAAGACAAAGAGAAGAGGGCCATTCCAAAAATGCGATTTTCCAAACCTCCTTAAACGGACATTAGCGTCAATAGAAGCTAGCTCAAAAAAAAAATCTTGTCTGGTTTTAGAGCTGGGGGCATTTTTCCGCTCTGTCCTCAACAGGTTATAAAACGCCTACCCGAAGAAATATCTAAGACTGACCAAACTAATTTACCTCATAAGATAGACGAGAGCTTACTACAATTTTTGAAGGAAAATAGAACGCCGGAACAAACAAAACCCAAAAGAAGGAGGCGTGTCAATATTCCACCTGGACGTAAGATCACACTTTTAGATATCCCAGATAATCGACAAAGTGAACCGAGTGCAGAAAACACTCCATCTGTATCTGGGATTAAAAGAAAAATGGGTAAAAAACCGAGTAAAAAACCCATAGATATTGCATGCGACGGCGATTTCGATGATGTCGAGGATGATCTTCCATTATCTCTTCTAGCAAATCAAATCAAAAAAATAAATAAGATGCTTCCTTCTCAATCATCCTTTGATTTACGCTTATATATGGAAGTAGAAAATACAGAAGGGGCTGATGAAAGCTCTGAAAATATCTCTCAGCAAGACATCTCAGAAGAACTAGCTGTAAATGACTTTGTCGTCGTTGAGTTGCCCGTGGAAAATTCCTCCAAAAATAAATATTACGTGGGAAAACTTCTTGCGAAAGAAGGGCAAAGCTACTCAGTTAGTTTTCTTCGAAAGAAAACATTTGGTGACGAAATTTACTTCCATTTTCCAAATGTTTCTGACAACAGCATCATTGGGGAGTCTGAAATTTATCAGAGACTGTTATTTAAAGAATTTAGAAGAGATCGCTATAAGTTTGTGAATTTACCAAAGAATATTATTTTAGAGTGACTGTGACTATACCTGCCAAATATTTCATAAGAATGATTTTTTTGTTTTTTTTCCAAATATTTCATAAGAATGATTTTTTTTTGTTTTTTTTTTTTTTGAGAATAAAGTGTTTATTTTTATGCATATTTTGACTTTCAATTCCTTCCAATTACTTCCCATTTCCTTAAAAATTAAAATTTTTTTTTGTCCGAAGTCACCCCTAAATCACTAAGACATCGATTTCCTGTTGTTTTAAATACGTGTCCGAAGTCACCCCACCCTATGGGGTGACTTCGGACACTTTTCAAAATTAAAAAAAATATTTTTTTTGATTAAAAAATCAACAATCTCAGTTGATCACCGTGTAGGTGAATGTTGGAGCTATATTGAGTTCAAATTTCAGAACGTTTGCTTCGTTAGAAAAAAAAATATTGATAAAAAAGTCCAAAATCTGTCCGAAGTCACCCCAGTTGACGGTACCAAAATTCAACTTTCTAAATTTATAGGAAATGGATTTATTCAAATTTTGAATTTTCTTTCGAAATTTTTTTTTCTCCGAAAATTACAAGTTATTTTAATTAAATTTGGTGGATATCTTGCCTTACGAAAGACCTTACTACATACCAATTAAACATTCTAAGTTTATAGCAAATTGAGTTGTTGATATTTGAAGCATTTAATAAAAATTCACTACCACAACGCACTTGCTGCGCCCCGAACCTATTTCTATCTACTTCTAACTTCTCTTGCGTTACGCTGATAACTTTCCTTCTGCCGTCACGTTCTTTTCCTGCTGTCATGTCAGCATATTCACCGGGATTCCTGCATCCCGTACCTCAGTGTTTGTATTGCGCACAGGTGACAAAAACGCATGAGGAAAGCGCAACGCGTGCTTTGACCGACAGGTCTATGGTTCTTGCCCACTTTTCCGACGATGTTATTTAGTAACGCAAGAACCGAACAGGTGGTATGAACGTTCCTGCGACAGTTCTGATACATGCTACGTGTTCAAACATCGTTCCTGCTTTCTGAAAGTGCTTCCCATACTTAAATAACAACACATGTGCCAGTTATGTGAGTGTTTTGTGCAAAAATATGATTGAACTTCTCACATCTGCTGCAGGATACTTGGATTTATTTTACACATCATAAGGTATGTAGTCCTCTATATCTCGTCCAGGTGTTTTTATGTCTAATATTGCTACACTCACCAGCTAATGATTTTCGTCACTTTGTCTTACGAAAGTTGCTGGCTAAGTTGGGACATTTTTGTATAAATGTTATTCTTGCATCGTTGTCGAAATAACGGTTAAACCTGTTTCAATATTAAAAACTACTTGAAAACTCCTCAAGATTCACTAGAAGATGTTATGAAGAATTGCGTAGGGTCAGTGTTGCATTTAATTTCATTCTCCAGTTGTTTTGTTGGTGGATCATACGTTTTAATTATTGTTATGTATTTTATTAAATAATACTGTACTCTCACTCTGAATGAGGATCATAAAATTAGAAAATGCTGTTCTTTATACTATTCGTTATATAAAATATTAATCACTCAGTGTTTACAGCTGAGAAACATAGGTATACTTTCTTTTACGTAAAAGAGAAATGTGTAGGTACTTATTACATTTTAAAATGTATAATTGTGTTATGATGAGATCGCGATATTAGGGGCTTGCAAAAAATTTCTCAACTTAGCACCCCGGCCTATTTTCAATCCGTATTCGTTTGTGAAATAACCCAAAAAGAAATCGACTGATTTTAATGAAATTTCGCACGGTTCTTCTTTCTGTTAATATCCTGGATAAGTTCGTTATCCAGGCAAACTGATCAGTTTTCCTTCTTTTTGTTGATATCTTGCATAAATTCAGGTATATTTGCAGATTAGCTCCCGAACGCTTTTCAAAAAACTGTCTTATTCACACCTTGAAGCCATATCCCCCTTAAACCCTGCCTACCCCGCACAGTACCCCTAGTCCCCCAGATGCCGTAACTTCCTTGGCGGGTATGAAGAAGACATTTTTCTTGTGGTTTATGCAACGAGGGCTGTTGTATGCACGTGAGAGGGGAAGGAAAATCTCCACGACGAAACAACACCACACCACCCTGCTTCTTCGTAGTCATTTTCCTTCCCCTCTCGTGTGCGTACAACCACCCGCGTTGCATAAACCATAAGAAAAATCTCTTGTTCATACTCCCAATGAAGTTACGGGACCTTGGGCGAATAGGGGTGCTGTGCGGGGTAGGCAGGGTTTAATGGGGATATGGCTTCAAATAGACAGCTTTCAAGCAGTTTTCTTCGCATTTTCTGCTCATATTTCCTTTTTACTACCTACCCTGCCCAGCACCCATATTCACTCCTTGTCCCGTAACTTCATTCGGGGGTGTGAAAAAGAAATTTTTCTTGTGGTTTGTGCATCCAGGGGGGTCCTAGTAATGTTTCTGAAAACAATTTTTTGAAAAGCGTTTGGGAGTTAATCTGCAAATTTACCTAAATTCATTATCCAGGCAAACGGATCAGCTTTCCGGGAATTATAAAAATTTAATTCGTATAACGTATAACGTATCTTCTAAAATAGTGAAGGTTAATTATTAAAATTTGATAGATTTGATCTTTGTTGAGAATATATTACAAATCACATTTCAAATTTCTGACAGCGCAAAATTAAGTTATGAACATTTATCAAAAATGTTACTTTAGGATGCCGAAGAAGGAAGAAGGGCAAATTTTATAGATCGAAGGAAAGTTATTTCAGACTAAAAGGGCAAAAACTACCAATTATATATCAAAATAGTGCTGCAAATTGAATCATAACTTCCACAGAGCTGTGATAATTTATTCTCTTCAGGAAGACATCCTCATGGGATGAAATTAGCGCCCATGACTTGACCACAAAGTAAATATTTGTATTCTTGTACCCATAAACTTTTGAAACGTTATATTCCTCGAGTTTTATTAAAAAATGTCTGGACCCAGCAAGTGAGTTATGGTAGTGAATTTTCATTAAAATATTTTTAATAGCAAATATGTGTTTTTTTTAAAGAAAGCCGGCATCAAATTTGGTTACCAGTATAACCTATATAGTATAAACAATGTGCCATGTTTCATCAAAATAACTTTATTGTTTAAAAATGTACAAAAGTTTCCGAAAGTAAACTCAAAGTGTTCCCGAAAAAACTGGTTTCTTGGTCAACCTTATAGGTTAATAGCAAATTGAGCTATTCAATTTTCGAACATTTAATGAAAATTCGCTATCATAACGTACTTGCTGCGTCCCGAATTTATTTTTTACAAACATGCGTTATATTTCGATTGAAAATGCAAAAATGAAATAACATAAAGTGTGTTCGATAAAGAAAAGAAAATTTGTAGCACCAACGACTCACGGGCCACCTGTGATTGTAGAAATAATTTTTAAGATATAGCTCAAGACACCCTATAATTAATGTATATAATTTTTTTTCGTATCTTGTATAATAACGGATATATTGAGCTTTATTGATTTTTTTTTACGAAAATTCGACACAAATCATATACCATTAAACGATAAACTCTCTAGCTAAGACTACTGCCAAAGCATCAGAGAAAGGCTCTATTTGAAATGAATTTTCTGGAAATATTTTAGTAAAATGAAGGATAATAACGGTTGATGCTAAGACTTCAGGGTTTGTAAAACATTCTGCTTGAGACATTTTCTTTTTATAGCCCGTATTAGTTTCATGTTCATTGCCTAAATCTTGCCAATTTTGACGTTTTAAATCGCGACTTTGACGTTTTGAGGAAAACCCCAATTTATTTTCCTTTAAATGGCTGTAACTTTTTGTCTTTTAACCTATAGAGCTAAATTTTGGTATCTGATTTACCTATAATGATATAAACCCGCGAACCAAATTTGGTTGCCCTTACTTTGTTATTTCCGGAAATATACATTTTTTCGAAAGAAAACACAACATTTTCCGGTAAAACCGGGGCTGCTTTTCCTGGGTAACGAACTTATCCAAGCCACGTATAAAAGTAAGATATTCACCAAATTTAATCAAAATTATAGGTAAATTAGCAGATTAGCGTATTGTTCGTTTTCTGAAAACAAAAATCAGAAACATGCTTAGAGGAACCTCTTTATGCATTAACCATCGGACAAATGCTGTGATCTCAACTCCACAATACAGTTAAAAGACCTACAGCAAATTTGAGGTTCTGTGCAGGGTAAACATGCTACAACGGATCTAGAAATGCAAACTGTAAAAACTCACCTTACAGAAGTCCATAGAAAGCAGAAACTCCTTACCAACACGGTTTCTCTATAAAAAACTTGCACTTTGCCCAATTGAAAAAAAAAAAAAACGCTAAATAATAACGTAATCGGATTCGTTATTAGAATTAAATAAATAACTGAACTTGCTACCAAAGCATCACATAAAGGGTATATTTTAAATTAATTTGCAGCAAATATTTTAATAAAATAAGGAACAATGAAGATTGTAGCTGAAACATAAGGCTTTCTAACTTCTTACGACATTTATGCTGCATAGCAGCATTTAGGTACTCTATCTAGAACATGTCAATTTTGACGTTTTGAATCGCGACTTTTTTGACGTTTCAAGAAGAAAAATTTAAAAACTTTTATTTTATTTTAACGTAGAGATTCAAATTTTGGTGCATGGTTTTCTTTTTATGATATAATCCCTCGTACCCAATATGGTTGCCCTTACTTTGTTATTTCCGGAGATATAAAAATTTTCCGGGAAAAACTAGTCCGATTTTCCTGGCTGACGAACTTATCCAAGCCACTTGCGAAAGGAAGGTACTTACCAAGTTTTATCAAAATCGCTCTATTATTTTTTTAATTATCGGTGTGACACATAAATATATAAACCAAAAATGTCAATTTTCACCAACTCATCTCTATTTTACAACTATTTATACCCTACCCCTTAAAGCGATCTTACCCAAAACCAATTCGAATCGTTCCTTTGTCGGGTGCTAACTGGAGACCAAATTTGAAGATGATATCTTAGTTTGTTCGAAAGTAATTGCGCCTATTAACAGACAGACGTACATGCCGACATACCGGCCGTCCGACAGAGCGACATACAAAAAAAAAATCGTTCCAGAATCAGGTTTTGTATATGTTTTAAGACTTTTTACTCCGTTTTAGCATCAGTAAAATTCTAAATTTATGTCAATAATATTTCACCCCCACACATTCAACCCCTAATTTAATTTTTGCAGAGAATACTAGATGTTTGATGAAATTAAAAGTTTTCTAATAAATAAACCAAATCACCCTTCATTCATCCTCTATCCGCTAAAGCGATTTTACCTAAAAACAATCCAAACCGTTCGCTTGTTGAGTGCTAACTGTATACCGAATTTGAAAACGATATCTCAATTAGTTATAAAGTTATCGTGTATTCGTCCCCAAATCATGTATTCTATATGTTTTGATACTTTTATGACGTTTAAGCGAAAAAATGTTTTGAAAATTTTGTTGCCGATTGGATACTTCCACACGTGACAATGTAGAAGTAATAATCCTGCAAATTGAATCATATCTTCCGCATTCTACCCCTAATTTAATTTCAGCACACAATACCAGATGTTTGAGTTTTAACGAGAAAATGTCAATTTTCACCAAACCACCCGCCATTCATCCCCAATTCCTGGAGCGATTTTACCCAAAAACAATCCGAGCCGTTCGTTTGTCGGGTTCTAACTTTATACCAAATTTGAAGACGATATATCAATTCGTTCTTAAGTTAACGTGGCCCTTAACACAGCCATACAGACCGACAGACGAAAAAATCGTTTCCAATCATGTTTTCTATATATTTTCGCAATTTTTACGACGTTAAAGCAAACATTTTTTCTTAAATTTCTGTCACCGATACAATAATTCCACACGTATTGACGACGTGGATGTAATAGAGATACGTTTATAGCTTCTCCAGATCTGGAAAAAGGATTCGATAAGGTTAATTGGAAAATATGGTTATTTCAGGCTGAGGGAACAGAAAGTGCCAAGGCAATAAATGTAGGGTTTGTACCAAAAGATACCAGAAAAACATCAACAAAAATGAGGATATAATACATTCAACCGAACCAGTACGTACACTGAATAGGCTAAAGCTTTGGTAATATTACGTCTCATTGGTGATTATAAAATTTCTAGAAATGTCAGTACTAATAAAAAAGTAACATTTCAAATAGCCTTTATTAATGCATAGGTATATGAGCTGTCCTTGCATTTGATTATTTTATTTGCCACGACCGGGACACCTTTTTTAACAAAAACTTGGGACAAATTATATTCACAGCTGTAGTCCCTTTTTTGATACAAATTTATAAGCTATTTTGAAGAGCTTAGTTTAGACCACAGCCAAATATACAATACGGGTGAAATCGGTCTATTCTGGACGTTTTTGCCAGACAAAACTTATGTATCCAGTAAAACGATCGGTCGGAAAAAAATAATGCTGACTACAATGATATAAATGCTCTTAAGAAATTAAATGGAGGTACAATTGATGAACTGAAGAGGTCTCATTTTGAAGAACTTGCCCATCTGCATAGAAAATAAAAAATCAAGCAGATGAAGCCTTCCCAGATTGCATGGTTTTTACCAATAGTAAGCCTAAGGAAGAAAGTCATTCCGAAATACGTCCTGCTGACAATTAGGACGCAAAGTGGTGAATCCAAAATTGCTGTTAGGAGAGCAAGCTTCATCTGACTGAAACTTCTGCATCTAAAGTAGCTTCCAGATCTCTTCAGGAATACGAAAAAAATAGTGCTGCAAATTGAATCATAACTTCCACATGGCAGTGATAATCTGCTCTCCTCAGAAAGACTTTCTCATGAAATGACTTTGGGGTCCATGACCACAAAGGAAATATTCGTATTCCTGTACCCATAAACGTTTGAAACGTTATATTACTCGAGTTTTAACGAAAAAATGTCAAATTTCACCAAATCATCATGAAGCGAATTTACCCAAAAACAATTCGAAGCTTTCTTTTGTCAGGTGGTAACTGGATGATATCCCACTTGGTTCGAAAGTTATTGCGCCTACACACAGACAGACGTACAGGCCGATAGACCAAACGAGCGACAGACAAAAAAATCTTCGTTCCAGAATCAAGTTTCCTATATGTTTTGAGACATTTTACGCCGTTTTAACAAAAAAATTCAAAATTTCTGTAACCGATATTACACCTCCATACAGTCAGCTCCTTATTTAATTTCTGCACAGAATATTCGTTCGTCCCCTACCCACTAAAGCGATTTTACCCCAAAATAATCCGAACCGTTCGTTTGTCAGGTGCTAACTGTATACCAAATTTGAAGACGATATCTCAATTCGTTCTTAAGTTATCGTGGCTACAAACAGACAGACAGACTGACAGACCGACAGACCAACAGACCGACAGACATAAAAAATGTTCGTTCCCAAATCATTTTTACTTACACATCGTTACAACGTGTGGAAGTATCGCATCGGCGACAAAAAATTCAAAATTTTTTTTCGCTTAAACGTCCTAAACAGTACCAAACCATAGAAAACTTGATTTGGCAACGAATTTTTTTTATCTGTGTATTTCTGGCCCACGAACTTATCCAAGCCTAAAGGAATAGGCGTGCCGGCGTGCCAAAATTCTTGAAAAGCGATCCATTGTTTTTTCAGTCAGTTATCGTGGTAATACACACACACATATATATATATATATATATATATATATATATATATATATATATATATATATATATATATATATATATATATATATTTATTTATTTATTTATTTATTTATTTGCGTCCAAAATTCTACAACGTGTCTTACAAGAAAGCTATGCTTGTGTTTGCATTTTCACAATTTTGTTGAACTTTCTCCTCTGAAATTCCTTCTTTCAAAATCATATTCTGTAATGTCACCTCGATTTTTTTTTACATTATACTCCCCGTACTGCCGTAGCTTCCATTAACATTTCCGCAATAGCCATAAGCCTGAATCTTCACTTTTGTATAAATATTCTTATTTATTTCAAACAAATATTCCCCAAAAACGTTGTTTCTTTGGTACAGAAATGTGACGTTTTTACTTGACATTATATATATATATATATATATATATATATATATATATATATATATATATATATATATATATATATATATATATATATATATATATATATATATATATGATATGAGTTCCAGGGGGGCTAGTTCAGCTTGTATAAAGAAATTTTTTAATATTTAAAAGTGGATTGTAAATCCCAAAAAAAAGACATAAAAAATCACAATCTCCTCAATAACGAATTTTTCTACAAAATTCTCTAAAAGCTATATTATTTAAAACCATATGTAATCTCAGAAAGAAAGACAGTTTTTTTTGTATAAAAATGTTTTCTATGTTGTTGTTTCGGGTTTTAAAACATGGACTCTGAAACTTTCAAATTTATGTTTTTCAAAAACTGCCAATTACGACTTGGATCGTTTGCCCCTTCTGGTTTTCATATGTGTTTATATCGTTAAATATTTTATAAAAACATTACCTTTTTGTTTATTTTGTGCATGAATAAAATTTACTAAATCAAGTATGTGTGTGTTTTGTTTCTTTAACGTCGGCCTATTTCCGCGACTATGGCCAATCACCGACGCCAGGGAGCAGTTTCTCCTCACAATCCTGGAAATGTTTCCGAACTCCTGCCTTTCTGCAAGGAGGGTAGGGATCTTTAACGTGCCCAACATCCCATGGACACTGGACCGACGGCTTTACGCCCCCTCCGAAGGGCGGAACGTGCAGACAATCAACTTGCTCAAATACAAAGCCAGAACCTCGGTTGATGTTAATGCTACAGTTTGTACTGAAAAATTGAAACGAGAACCCTGGGGTCGAACCCAGTACCCATCGGTTCAGAGGCACACGTTCTTACCTCTGAACCACCGAGGCTCTTACTAAATCAAGTAGGTATATTAATTAATTAAGGTTTTTATATATCATGTTTAACAGAAACTTACGAACTAATAAAATATAGAGGTTGGACACTGTTGTTGGAAATTGAAACAAAAAGCAAAATTACCACCAAAAAATCTCTAATTGATAACAGATAGTTATGCGTTAGATATGTATTTCCACAACTAAGTTGTCTTCATCAGTAGCTGGTGCTAAACTTCAACAATCTGTTGTTATTTTGTGGTTTTATTGAGGTGATTCTACCTTTTGTTTCAGACTATTACCATCTTCAACCTGTTCGATTTCGTAAACTCCTAGAAAGTTGAAATAAAAATCATTTGCAGTAATTTGTTCACGTCACCAAGACTCTTCTATAGATTCTTTTATTAATTTACATTTTCTTAAGCAACAGGCATATCTTCCATCTTTTTATTTATCCTTTCTTAAGTTATAATTGCTAAATAATTTTTTTATGAATAATTAAGCCACCATAACGCACTTGCTGCGCGCATACTTTTTACGTAATATATCTGTTATGTTGACATCGCGAGTTTGATAAATACCATTAAAGATACGCCGCAACCTTGAACTATCTGATCGACCAATTTTTCAAATAAGACAAGATACGAGGAGCCAGTGAAAAGTATTTAGCCTAAAGGCAAACACAATAGTTTATTTAACATAATCTTCCCAAAGAATAACACATTTAGCAAAAGCAATTCAAAATCTCTAAGAAAATCTTTATCTTGGTATTTAAACCATTTCTCAACGGCACATATGACTTCACCTATCAAATGTTTTTTGAGCTTTGAGAATAAATAATAGTCCCATGGTACTAAACCCGGAGGAAAGAGTGGATGTTCAGCCAATTCAAAATCAATTTTATTAAGTGTAATCAATCAATATATATATATATATATATATATATATATATACAGGGTGCCCCATAATTAATTGTACATTAGCTAAAGGGTGATACCTGGAACAAAAATAAAGCGATTGGGCTCAACATGCCTTAGTAAAATGTTACTTGCTTTCGTTTCACAGGGTGTTTAAATAACTTTTCTTAAAACTATTTTTTCAAATATGTTGTAAGTGGTTTAACATATTATAAGAAATGTGGCATGGTATTATTAGGCATTATGCGTACGATGACTGTATCAATTTCACCACTGCCGCTAGTTGACGCCACCGACAGCAATACTGGTTCATTAATGTGGTCATAATTTTTTGTCCACCCTGTATGCACATTTTTGAACAAAAATAAGGAAAACCCATTTAGTTTCACACAAAAAGATATTCTTCATTGAAGTCGGAAAAGTTGACCGTTTTCAAAATAAATGTACTTTTTCAATGAAAACCAAGTATTTACTTTGTTGCTAAGTATGTTATCGTAGCAACTAGGAATTTGTTTACTATAACTTGTCAAAATCGACTGACATTAAACAAGTATCTTTAATTGTCAATTTATTTGCGTTAAAGTGCCGTGTCATAATGATTTTTCAAATTCACAAATGCGAGATATGGTGGGTCTTTATGCCTAGGAAAGTTTTCATCGCTATTTTGAGCTTTATTTTGATAGAAGGCAACCAAACCATAAAACTTTTAACGCACTGTGCGATAGATTAGGTGAAACTGGCTCATTTCATAAAAAAACAGAAATGCAGGAAGACCGAGTGTAATTGATGCTGATATGAAAGACGAAATCATAGTTCGTGTTGTAGAATACGCGGAAACTAGCACGAAACGTGTTAGTGCAGCAACGGGTATAAGCAAATCTTCGGTGTCCAGAATAATACGCAAAGAAAAGCTGCATCCGTATCATTTCACTCGAGTTTAGCAGGTTTTACCGCAATACTTACCAAGAAGACTTCAATTTTGCCAGTTTAGGAGAGAACGCTATTTGGAGGATCCAACGTTCTACAAAAAAAAATTAACTGATGAAGCCTCATTTACCAGAAGAGGTGTGTTTAATTTGCGGAATAGCCATACCTATGCGATTGAAAATCCTCATGCTATCCGAGAGCATGATTCAACATGAATTTTCAATAAACATTTGGTGTGGCATTCTTGGAAATTATATTGTGGGACCATTTGAACTGCCATCTAGACTTAACGGAACAACGTACCTCTTTTTTTTAGAGATAATTTACCGATCATTTAAGAAGATGTGCCTTTAACTTTAAGAGGTGACTCTTGGTTCATGTATGATGATGCTCGAGCACATGACATCCGAGATGTGCGAAATTATTTAGATGAAATTTACCCTCAAAGGTGAATTGGTAGAGGTAGTGTGCACCCATGGCCAGCGCATAGTCTCGGCTTAAATCCGCTAGATTTTTACTTTTGTGGTAATCTAAAGTCACTGGTCTACAAAGATCAAATAAATAACCGCCAGTAGATACGGAAAAAGATCGTACAGGGTGTTAATAGTATGAGAGCTCAACATAATTCATTTTTTAAAGTGAGAGATAATTTTAACAAACGAGTAAGAAAATGCATTGCCGTAAATGTTGTTGTTTTGCTTCTAAAGTTGCAGTTTAATTTTAGATTAATTTAATTAGGTAGATTAATGCAATTTGTAACAATCTTTTCGATATTCATTTTGTTAACTTCTTTTTAGTGAATTTTCTTTAAATAAATTCACTAATGAGGAGATCTCGACTTTTGAATTTTGAAAAAATTTCTTCAAAGAGCGCTAATTAGCCCCTCTAGAACACATATCCGGGAGTCAGTTTCGATTTTTATATGTTTATATATATATATATATATATATATATATATATATATATATATATATATATATATATATATATATATATATATATATATAAACACACACTTGACTAAATTTGGTGAGTACCTTCCTTTTGCAAGTGGCTTGGATAAGTTCGTTATCCAGGAAAATCGGCCGAGGTTTTCCCGAAAAAAATTATATCTCCGGCAATAACAAAGTAAGGGCAACCAAATTGGTACCCATGTTTGTATTGTAAAGATCGAACCATGCACCAAAATTGAGGTCTCTAAGTTTAAAGATAAAAAAGTTACAGGCAGTTAAAGAAAAAAAAATTGGAGTTTTCCTCAAAACGCCAAACTCGCAATTTTAAACGTCAAAATTGGCAAGTTTAGGCGAATAACGTGAAACAAATACGGTACACGGGTTTATATCGCTAGAGGTAAATTACCTACCAAAATTTAGCCATGTAGGTCAAAAGACAAAAAAGTTACAGGCATTTAAAGAAAAATAAAATGGGGTTTTTCTCAAAACGTCAAAGTCGCGATTTAAAATGTCAAAATTGGCAACATTTAGGCCAAGAACTTGAATCTAATACGGGCTATGGAAAGAAAATGTCTCAAGAAAAATGTTTTACAAACCCTGAAGTCTTAGTTTCAACCGTCATTGTCCTTCATTTTACTAAAATGTTTCCAGAAAATTCATTTCAAATTCATTTCAAATTTCTCTGATGCTTGGCAGTAGTCTTAGCAATAGAGTTTATCTTTAATGGTATATAATTTTTGTCGAATTTGCGTAAAAAACCAATAAAGCTCAATATATCCGTTATTATAGAATATATGAAAAAAAAATGTATACTTTAATTATAGGGTGTCTTGAGCTACATCTTAAAAAATTATTACTACAATCACAGGACGGCCCATAAGTCGTTGGTGATACAATTTTCTTTTTTTTAGTCGAACACGCCTTATGTTATTGCATTTTTGCATTTTCCATTGAATTATAATGCATGTTTGTAGAAAAGAAATTCTGGATGCAGCAAGTGCGTTATGGTAGCGAATTTTGATTAAATGCTTCATATTTGAAAAGCTCAATTTGCTATTAACCTATAAGGTTGACCAAGAAACGGTTTTTTTCGGGAACACTTTAAGTTTACTTTCGGAAATTTTTGTACGTTTTCAAACAATAAAGTTATTTTGATGAAACATGGCACATTGTTTTTACTATATAGGTTATACTGCGAACCAAATTTGATGCCTGCTTTCTTAAACAAAACAACATATTTGCTATTAAAAACATTTTAATGAACATTCACTACCATAACGCACTTTCTGCGTCCAGAGTTTTAATTAATAGTTTTATAGATGTTATTTTATTTAATGGCTTTGTTGCATTTTTTTCGTCAATATCTAGCTTTTTCTCAGATTTTCCGTTTTCAAAAATGCAGTTTTGTCACTATTTAGCTTTTGGATGTAAGACTTTGACAGGTTATTTATAAAACAATAGTTGTTAACATAGCAATAAAATTTATCTTGCTTTGTAGAAAGTTTCTAGGCTATTCAGGTGGATTTTGGAGAACTAAAATTATGAAGTATTGTCAGTCTCAAGAAGATTTCGAGCTGTTTTTATTTTGATTTTCATTCAAGCCAAATTGCATCCATCACAAATTTAACATTTTTCGTAAGATGCATTGTAAAATTTCTAAACCAATAAACTAATAATAATAATAATACAACACTCAACCCAAGATCCAGTCACCACACTGCACAATAATGTTTGGACACCTTAAAACAGAAGCTTTCTGTATACGCAGAACGGTTGCGAAGAGATAAAGCCAGCAGCAATAGGAAGTTCGACAATACAATGTTTGGACGCTCTGAAAGGACTTTCTACCGTCAGCTTAATTCAGCTACAAATGCAGCGACCGATACTTTTCCAATTAAGGAGCAAATTGAAAGTCAACTAGCCACAACAGCCTTCTGCAATATTGGCGCCAGCAGGGTTAACGAAGAACACCGTCAGAGTTATGAACAGATGCATCATGAGCGGTTTGAAGATGAAGTCTCTGAGGTTATTAAAGAGCTTCATAATTAGAAGGCACCCGGACCTGATGGCATCCACAACTTTTGGCTGAAGAAATTTGGGTGTATACATCATCTATTGGCGGTGTTAATAAATGATATTATACCTGACCCAAAGAAGATGCCATTATTCTTCGCACACGGAGACACGAATCTTCTACCAAAGGACCAGCAGACCCCGTCAGATACCGACCCTTAACTTGTCTTCCGATCCTATACAAGCTAATCATATCCTGCCTCGAAAAACGCATATATACGCACTGCGAACGAAACAACACAATTGCGAGCCAGCAAAAAGGGTGTGCCAAAGGATTTATGGGATGCAAAGAACAACTAATAATTGATTCGGTTGTGTGCAATCAAGCTTACAATGGATGAAGAAATCTCTTACAAAAAGGCATTTGATTCAGTTCCACACGAATGGCTTATAAGTGTGTTGAATATCTATAAGATCGATACTTATATCCTGAGGTTCCTTGAACACACAATGTCTCTCTGGAGAACAAAGGCCCAGTTACGGGTAAAAACGGATGTAACATCGTAACCAGCACGATACCAATTAGAAGAGGTATATTACAAGGCAACTCGCTAAGCCCATTGTGGTTCTACCTCGCATTGAATCCGCTATCAAACCGACTGAACTCACCAGATATGGCTTAGGTATGAAAAGCAATTGTAGGAAGCAAATGAGGCTAAATCATCTGCTGTATATGGATGATCTTGAGCCGATGGCGTCCACAAAGAACCATCTGCAACAACTCCTTAAAATCGTGCAAGGGTTTTACAGAGATATTGACATGCAGTTTGAGCTGGACAAATGTCGCACACTATGTGTAGTCAGGGGGAAGATACAACCTGGTGTATACGAATTGCAGAACGGCCAGCAAATTGCCTCTATGGATGTAGAAGCGTGTTATAGATACCTGGGAATACAGAAAGCGAGAAAAATAAACCACTCCGTAAAGAAGAACGATCTGACAAATGAGTTTACGAAACGAGTAAAGCAGCTGGTGCGATCACATATTAACGACAAGAACCTGACTAAAGCTCTCAATACGTATGCATGTTCTGCACTTAGCTACTCCTTTGGGATTGTGAAATGGAGTAAAACGAATATCGAAAATCTGCAATGGAAGGTGCGAACACTCTTAGCAAAATCCAAAAAGCATCACCTCCATTAATGCTATCGAGCGAGTATCTCTATCTAGACACTAAGGTGGAAGAGGAGTGTGGGATACTGGTAAATAGTTGGACCAGCAGATAGTGAACCTGCGTACATATTTACATCAGCAGGCGGTTACTTCTGATCTACACCGTGCCATATGCGAGGCAGATGATTCAACACCGCTACAATGAAAAGAAAGTGAAATACAAAGTCACCATCGGACTGGTCAGGACACGCTGCAATCTTGGATGCAGAAGCCTCTCCATGGGCGACACCTGAATGAGGGGGCTCAGATAGTGTCCGAGTGATTTAAATAGTCATGCCGTCAACTGGTGTGGTTCCTAAGAATCTTCGACAGAACATTAAGATACTGGACCTTGGAGAGCATCTTTATAAGGTTATGCAAAAGGCGATAATGCTTGCAATTGCCCACGCTGTGCCGCGATTCCTGGGAAATGAGGATGTGTGACGTTTTCGTTCAGGGTCCGATAACTTGGAAATGAGTCCATTTGAGCTCAGTCCCTTTGGTATCTGAGATACCTCGGACGAGTGAATGTTCCCCTTTGAGGGAGTGTAAAAGCCCTTCAGGCTAAAGTCGATAATAATAATATATCCATGTATAAGGATTATTTTCAGCAACTGTGTAATAAGTTATTTGCTATAAATCCCGATATAAATCATTTTATTATAGATCGTTTACAAAAAGTAATATTAAATTTATTACATGTCATAATTTTTTCATGATGAGGCACATAATGGTGCGGTACACAATGAAAACACAAAGGAGTTGCATACATTAATTATTATTATCCTAATTATCAATACTCATAAAAAAGTAGATATTCACCATAAAAAATTTAATTCATTTACACTAATGGATGATGTTATGTTACTAACTCGGTGTAAATGTGTTATGTAATTTTTTTCTACTTGACCATTTTCTGCGGTTCAGTTATCTAACCGCTAACCTGTAAGCGGTTTACCGGATTTTTTCCCTTTCTGTGGCATCTAAAGCCAAATAATTACTTTTTTAAAAAGTTTCTAAATCCTCGTTACGAAAAGTTTATAAAGGTAAGAAAGTAAATAAATAAACTATTTACGGGTACATGCACATAAGGTATTAGTGAATTTTTATTAAGGAAATTTACCAATAGAGAGGTAACGATGGTGAGACTGTAGGAATTTTTGTTTAAATGAGCGCGAATTAGGGCCCCTAGAATCCATATCCAAAGTCTGTTTGAATTTTCATATATATATATATATATATATATATATATATATATATATATATATATATATATATATATATATATATATATATATATATATATACAGTGTGGAACAGCCAAATGGAATAAATTCGATAACTGATAAATGAGGGCGTGTTGGGAAAAACGCTTGGACACGTCGATTTGTATTTTTAACTGCGCATCTTTTTCAAGAAAAAAAAATTATATAGGGTGCGTCATGTGACAGTGGCCAATACCAACTTTCTTATTTTAAATACAAGCCCCTGTATATTATTAATTTTTTGGATTCTTCAGAAAATTCTAGACATAATTCATGTACAATGTTCTATACCTATCTTCAACTGTTTCGGAAATATTAAGTATTTTCAGATTTGTTACAAAAATTAACATTAAAAATAGAAAATTATTTTATTTCACAAATTCGCTACATTGCATTCAATACTTATTTCCCATTCAGCTCTTGATAATGAGAAAGTAAACAAAAACCATTCCTGCGTTTCTTTTTACTGATATGAAATGAAACAAAAACAAAAACAGTTTTCTTTCTGTTCGTATAAAACTCGTAGCCTTAGCAACTTGTTGTCTGCCTGCATGACAGTAGTGATTAGTGTCAGTGCTATTGTCGTTTGAATTTCGTTAACTGTACGTAATAATATCAGAAAAATGGTTCATTTAACAGAAATGCACAAAATAACCATTCTACAAATGATTGGTTATGGAGATAACACACGGACACAGATGGAAGTGTCTCGCTTATTTCACGAAAAATTTCCAAATTTGCCGCCTGTATCCCAAGGAACAATTAGCAAAATAGAAAAGCAGTTTCGCGAGCTTGGTCATGTGAGACAGATAAAAAAAGTAGCTGCCAATGCAGTAAGTGATGATACGAAATTGGATATTACGCTTGAGTTTCAAGAAAACCCACATACTTCTGGTCGACAAGCAGCCCAACTATTCAACGTTAGCCACACAGCAATTTTTCGAACATTAAAGGAAAGTAAAATGCATCCCTATAAAATGATACCAACTCAGGAGCTCATGGAGGACGATTTCGATAGGAGAACGTATTTTTGTGAACAAATGATGGCAATGTTAGATAACAATGTGATCCAATTAGAAGATGTTTTGTTTTCTGATGAGAGCACATTTACACTTCACGGTCATGTTAATCGTCAAAATTGCCGCTATTGGTCTAATGAGAATCCTCATTGGATGAGAGAGGAACATACGCAATATCCTGAAAAA